>CM056583.1:91418219-91855719 GCA_029721435.1 Gymnothorax reevesii
TAAGCTGTCTCTCTCCAGGTCCCTGATCGGCTCTTGTCTTGTGAGACAAGGCTTGCATGAGTCTGTCGATCCATCCACCTAAAGGCACAGAGAATCAAAGAAACTTTCATATTAAATATCACATTTGTTATTTATTTAACCCTTACATAAAGAAGTAAAACTCAGGCAGCGCCATCACACAGACACGGCACAGTAAAACTCAGGCAGCGCCATCACACAGACACAGCACAATAAAACTCAGGCAGCGCCATCACACAGACACGGCACAGTAAATCTCAGGCAGCGCCCTCACACAGACATGAAACAGTAAAACTCAGGCAGCGCCCTCACACAGACACAGCACAGTAAAACTCAGGCAGCGCCCCTCACACAGACCCGGCACAGTCAATCTCAGGCAGCGCCCTCACACAGACACAGCACAGTAAAACTCCGGCAGCGCCCTCACACAGACACAGCACAGTCAATCTCAGGCAGCGCCCTCACACAGACACAGCACAGTAAAACTCAGGCAGCGCCCTCACACAGACACAGCACAGTAAAACTCAGGTAGCGCCATCACACAGACACGGCACAGTAAAACTCAGGCAGCGCCCTCACACAGACACAGCACAGTAAAACTCAGGTAGCGCCCTCACACAGACACAGCACAGTAAAACTCAGGTAGCGCCATCACACAGACACAGCACATTAAAACTCAGGCAGCTCCCTCACACAGACACGGCACAGTAAAACTTAGGCAGCACCCTCACACAGACACAGCACAGTAAAACTCAGGCAGCGCCATCACCAGACACAGCACAGTAAAACTCAGGCAGCGCCCTCACACAGACACGGCACAGTAAAACTCAGGCAGCGCCCTCACACAGGCACAGCACAGTAAAACTCCGGCAGCACCCTCACACAGGCACAGCACTGTCAAACTCAGGCAGCGCCCTCACACAGGCACAGCACAGTAAAACTCCGGCAGCGCCCTCACACAGGCACAGCACTGTCAGACTCAGGCAGCGCCCTCACACAGACACAGCACAGTAAAACTCAGGCAGCTCCCTCACACAGACACAGCACAGTAAAACTTAGGCAGCACCCTCACACAGACACAGCACAGTAAAACTCAGGCAGCGCCCTCACACAGGCACAGCAATGTCAAACTCAGGCAGCGCCCTCACACAGGCACAGCACAGTAAAACTCCGGCAGCGCCCTCACACAGGCACAGCACTGTCAAACTCAGGCAGCGCCCTCACACAGACACAGCACAGTAAAACTCAGGCAGCTCCCTCACACAGACACAGCACAGTAAAACTTAGGCAGCTCCCTCACACAGACACGGCACAGTAAAACTCGGGCAGCGCCCTCACACAGGCACAGCACAGTAAAACTCAGGCAGCGCCCTCATACAGACACGGCACAGTAAAACTCAGGCAGCGCCATCACACAGACACGGCACAGTAAAACTCAGGCAGCGCCATCACACAGACACGGCACAGTAAAACTCAGGCAGCACCCTCCCACAGACACAGCACAGTAAAACTCAGGCAGCGCCATCACCAGACACGGCACAGTAAAACTTAGGTAGCACCCTCACACAGACACAGCACAGTAAAACTCAGGCAGCGCCATCACCAGAGACAGCACAGTAAAAGTCAGGCAGTGCCCTCACACAGACACGGCACAGTAAAACTCAGGCAGCGCCATCACCAGAGACAGCACAGTAAAACTCAGGCAGCGCCATCACCAGACACGGCACAGTAAAACTTAGGCAGCACCCTCACACAGACACAGCACAGTAAAACTCAGGCAGCGCCATCACCAGAGACAGCACAGTAAAACTCAGGCAGCGCCCTCGCCCTCACACAGACACGGCACAGTAAAACTCAGGCAGCGCCCTCACACAGACACGGCGCGGGGTACCTTGTTTCGGGCCGCTGCAGTGTTGGGGGGAAGGGACAGCCCTTCGCTGCAGGGGGGGTACAGAGATGGGCTTGCAGTGGTAGAGGCAGATGCTTTCCCTGTGAGTGCCAGATTAACACAAAAAACATCTAAACTGGAAGATTCAAGCCGCTAATATAGACTGTGTTCACACAGGGAGGCTAAATTGGGCCACGCGCCCCAATATTTCCCAATGGACATACATATAGGCCATCACTATTATCAATAACATTTCACTACACAAACCTCAACTGCGGTAACTTAACCCAAAGCAAAAACCCAAATAAATAAAAGGAGAACAGAGAGGAGGAAAGGATCAGAGCGAGAGTACAGAAGAGAGGGAGAGAGAAAGGAGGAGAGAGAGAGAGGGGAGAGGAAGAGAGAGGAGGAGTGTGAGGGAGGGGAGAGGGAGAGAGAGGAGGAGTGTGAGGGAGGGGAGAGGGAGAGGAGAGAGAGGAGGAGTGAGAGGGAGGGGAGAGGGAGAGAGAGAGGAGGAGTGAGAGGGAGGGGAGAGGGAGAGAGAGAGGAGGAGTGTGAGAGAGGGGAGAGGGAGAGAGAGAGGAGGAGTGTGAGGGAGGGGGAGAGGGAGAGAGAGAGGTGGAGTGAGAGGGAGAGAGAGAGGAGGAGTGAGAGGGAGGGGAGAGGGGGAGAGAGAGGAGGAGTGAGAGGGAGGGAGAGAGGGAGAGAGAGAGGTGGAGTGAGAGGGAGAGAGAGAGAGGAGGAGTGAGAGGGAGGGGAGAGGGAGAGAGAGAGGTGGAGTGAGAGGGAGAGAGAGAGGAGGAGTGAGAGGGAGAGGGAGAGAGAGAGGTGGAGTGAGAGGGAGAGGGAGAGAGAGAGGAGGAGTGTGAGGGAGAGGGGGAGAGAGAGGAGGAGTGAGAGGGAGAGGGAGAGGGAGAGAGAGAGGAGGAGTGAGAGGGAGGGGGGAGAGGGAGAGAGAGAGAGGAGGAGTGAGAGGGAGGGAGAGGAGGAGAGAGAGAGGAGGAGTGAGAGGGAGGGGGAGAGGGAGAGAGAGAGGAGGAGTGAGAGGGAGGGGAGAGGGAGAGAGAGAGGAGGAGTGAGAGGGAGGGGGAGAGGGAGAGAGAGAGAGGAGGAGTGAGAGGGAGGGGGAGAGAGAGAGGAGGAGTGAGAGGGAGGGGAGAGGGGGAGAGAGAGGAGGAGTGAGAGGGAGAGGGAGAGAGAGAGGAGGAGGAGTGTGAGGGAGAGGGGGAGAGAGAGAGGAGTGAGAGGGAGAGGGAGAGGGAGGAGAGAGAGAGGAGGAGTGAGAGGGAGGGGGAGAGGGAGAGAGAGAGAGGAGGAGTGAGAGGGAGGGGGAGAGGGAGAGAGAGGAGGAGAGTGAGAGGGAGGGGAGAGGGAGAGAGAGAGGAGGAGTGAGAGGGAGAGGGAGAGAGAGAGGTGGAGTGAGAGGGAGAGGGAGAGAGAGAGGAGGAGTGTGAGGGAGGGGGAGAGAGAGGAGGAGTGAGAGGGAGAGGGAGAGAGAGAGGTGGAGTGAGAGGGAGAGGGAGAGAGAGAGGAGGAGTGTGAGGGAGAGGGGGAGAGAGAGGAGGAGTGAGAGGGAGAGGGAGAGGGAGAGAGAGAGGAGGAGTGAGAGGGAGGGGGAGAGGGAGAGAGAGAGGAGGAGTGAGAGGGAGGGGAGAGGGAGAGAGAGAGGAGGAGTGAGAGGGAGGGGGAGAGGGAGAGAGAGAGGAGGAGTGAGAGGGAGGGGGAGAGGGAGAGAGAGAGGAGGAGTGAGAGGGAGGAGGGAGAGGGAGAGAGAGAGGAGGAGTGAGAGGGAGGGGGAGAGAGAGAGGAGGAGTGAGAGGGAGGGAGAGGGAGAGAGAGTGGAGGAGTGTGAGGGAGAGGGGGAGAGAGAGGAGGAGTGTGAGGGAGGGGAGAGAGGAGGAGTGTGAGGGAGGGGAGAGAGGAGGAGTGTGAGGGAGGGGTGAGAGGAAGAGAGAGAGGAGGAGTGAGAGGGAGGGGAGCGAGGGAGAGAGAGAGGAGGAGTGTGAGGGAGAGGGGGAGAGAGAGGAGGAGTGTGAGGGAGGGGAGGAGAGAGGAGGAGTGTGAGGGAGGGGAGAGAGGAGGAGTGTGAGGGAGGGGAGAGGAAGAGAGAGAGGAGGAGTGAGAGGGAGGGGAGAGGAAGAGAGAGAGGAGGAGTGAGAGGGAGGGGAGAGGGAGAGAGAGAGAGGAGGAGTGTGTGAGGGAGAGGGGGAGAGAGAGGAGGAGTGTGAGGGAGGGGAGAGAGGAGGAGTGTGAGGGAGGGGAGAGAGGAGGAGTGTGAGGGAGGGGAGAGGAAGAGAGAGAGGAGGAGTGAGAGGGAGGGGAGAGGGGAGAGAGAGAGGAGGAGTGTGAGGGAGGGGAGAGGGAGAGAGAGGAGGAGTGTGAGGGAGGGGAGAGGGCGAGAGAGAGGAGGAGTGTGAGGGAGGGGAGAGAGGAGGAGTGTGAGGGAGGGGAGAGGAAGAGAGAGAGGAGGAGTGTGAGGGAGGGGAGAGGGAGAGAGAGAGAGGAGGAGTGTGAGGGAGAGGGGGAGAGAGAGGAGGAGTGAGAGGGAGAGGGAGAGGGAGAGAGAGAGAGGAGGAGTGAGAGGGAGGGGGAGAGGGAGAGAGAGAGGAGGAGTGAGAGGGAGAGGGAGAGGGAGAGAGAGAGGAGGAGTGAGAGGGAGAGGGAGAGGGAGAGAGAGAGGAGGAGTGAGAGGGAGAGGGAGAGGGAGAGAGAGAGGAGGAGTGAGAGGGAGAGGGAGAGGGAGAGAGAGAGGAGGAGTGAGAGGGAGAGGGAGAGAGGAGAGAGAGAGGAGGAGTGAGAGGGAGAGGGGAGAGGGAGAGAGAGAGGAGGAGTGAGAGGGAGGGGGAGAGGGAGAGAGAGAGAGGAGGAGTGAGAGGGAGGGGAGAGGGAGAGAGAGAGGAGGAGTGAGAGGGAGAGGGAGAGAGAGAGGAGGAGTGAGAGGGAGGGGAGAGGGAGAGAGAGAGGAGGAGTGAGAGGGAGGGGGAGAGGGAGAGAGAGAGGAGGAGTGAGAGGGAGAGGGGAGAGAGAGAGGAGGAGGAGTGAGAGGGAGAGGAGAGAGAGAGGAGGAGTGTGAGAGAGGGAGAGAGGGGAGTGAGGGAGGGGAGAGGGAGAGAGAGAGGAGGAGTGTGAGGGAGAGGGGGAGAGAGGAGGAGTGAGAGGGAGAGGGAGAGGAGAGAGAGGAGGAGTGAGAGGAGAGGGAGAGGGAGAGAGAGAGGAGGAGTGAGAGGGAGAGGGAGGAGTGAGAGGGAGAGGGAGAGGAGAGAGAGGAGGAGTGAGAGGGAGAGGGGAGAGGGAGAGAGAGAGGAGGAGTGAGGAGGGAGAGGGAGGAGGAGAGGGAGAGAGAGAGGAGGAGTGAGAGGGAGAGGGGAGAGGGAGAGAGAGAGGAGGAGTGAGAGGGAGGGGGAGAGGGAGAGAGAGAGGAGGAGTGAGAGGGAGGGGGAGAGGGAGAGAGAGAGGAGGAGTGAGAGGGAGGGGAGAGGGAGAGAGAGAGGAGGAGTGAGAGGGAGGGGAGAGGGAGAGAGAGAGGAGGAGTGTGAGGGAGGGGGAGAGGGAGAGAGAGAGGAGGAGTGAGAGGGAGAGGGGAGAGAGAGAGGAGGAGTGTGAGGGAGAGGGGAGAGAGAGGAGGAGTGAGAGGGAGAGGGGGAGAGAGAGGAGGAGTGAGGAGGGAGAGGGAGAGGAGAGAGAGAGGAGGAGTGAGAGGGAGAGGGAGAGGGAGAGAGAGAGGAGGAGTGAGAGGGAGAGGGAGAGGGAGAGGAGAGGAGGAGTGAGAGGGAGAGGGAGAGGGTGAGAGAGAGAGGAGGAGTGAGAGGGAGAGGGAGAGAGAGAGGAGGAGTGAGAGGGAGAGGGAGAGAGGAGGTGTGGGCTACTGTCCTGAGATCTGGAGTCAGGGACTAATGACCCCCGTGTTTAAGAGTGGAGACCGATTCCACCCCAACAGTTACAGAGGCATTAGTGTGAACAGTAATCTGGGGAAGGTTTTTTGTTGCATTATAAATAAACGAATTTTGGACTTCCTTAATGAACACAATGCCTTAAGTAAGAGTCAAATTGGCTTTTTACCAAAACATCGCACCTCAGACCACATTTACACCCTACACACCCTAATCAAAGATTATGTCCACCAAAACAAAAAGAAAATATTTGCTTGCTTTATAGATTTTCAAAAAGCTTTCGACTCTGTTTGGCATAAAGGATTATTTAATAAGCTTATTGAAATTGGTGTAGGGGGTAAAATTTTTGAAATAATTAAATAAATGTATACAGAAAATAAAAGTAGTGTTAAAATTGGCAACCAAAGGACAGAATTTTTCACTCAGGGGTGAGGAGTGAGGCAGGGCTGCAGCCTGAGCCCAACCCTCTTCAACATTTACGTCAATGAACTGCCCACAATATTGGAAAATTCCTCAGCCCCTGGTCTCACTCTACATGATAAAGAGATTAAATTCCTGCTCTATGCAGATGACCTGGTCCCGCTGTCGCCATCTGAACACGGGCCACAGCAGAACCTGGATCTGCTTGAGCAGTACTGTCAGACCTGGGCCCTGGCAGTAAATTTAAAGAAGACTAAAATTATGATTTTTCAAAAAAGACCCAGATCTCAGGACAGTAAATACAGGTTTAATTTAGGATCAAAAACAATTGACCACTGCAGAAATTAAACTTATTTAGGCCTCACAATCAGTTCAACACCCAACCGAATCCCTCCACGCAGAATTCTGTAAAATGATATTACACGTACAAAGAAAAACACCCAATATTGCATGCAGGGCTGAATTAGGCCAGTATCCTCTCATAACTGACATGGAAAAAAGAGCAATAAAGTTTGGGGAACATCTAAAGCACAGCGACCCCGACTCATACCATGACAAAGCCCTGAAATGCCAATAGATGAGCACAGAGAGAAGTGCTCTCAGTCAGCTGGTCCTGAGGCTGACCTCACTAACACCTGCAGAGATGAGCACAGAAAGAAGTGCCCTCAGTCAGCTGGTCCTGAGGCTAACCTCACTAACACCGGCAGAGATGAGCACAGAGAGAAGTGACCTCAGTCAGCTGGTCCTGAGGCTAACCTCACTAACACCTGCAGAGATGAGCACAGAGAGAAGTGCCCTCAGTCAGCTGGTCCTGAGGCTGACCTCACTAACACCTGCAGAGATGAGCACAGAGAGAAGTGCCCTCAGTCAGCTGGTCCTGAGGCTGACCTCACTAACACCTGCAGAGATGAGCACAGAAAGAAGTGCCCTCAGTCAGCTGGTCCTGAGGCTAACCTCACTAACACCTGCAGAGATGAGCACAGAGAGAAGTGCCCTCAGTCAGCTGGTCCTGAGGCTGACCTCACTAACACCTGCAGAGATGAGCACAGAGAGAAGTACCCTCAGTCAGCTGGTCCTGAGGCTAACCTCACTAACACCTGCAGAGATGAGCACAGAGAGAAGTTCCCTCAGTCAGCTGGTCCTGAGGCTAACCTCACTAACACCTGCAGAGATGAGCATAGAGAGAAGTGCCCTCAGTCAGCTGGTCCTGAGGCTGACCTCACTAACACCTGCAGAGATGAGCACAGAGAGAAGTGCCCTCAGTCAGCTGGTCCTGAGGCTGACCTCTCTAACACCTGCAGAGATGAGCACAGAGAGAAGTGCCCTCAGTCAGCTGGTCCTGAGACTAACCTCACTAACACCTGCAGAGATGAGCACAGAGAGAAGTGCCCTCAGTCAGCTGGTCCTGAAGCTGACCTCACTAACACCTGCAGAGATGAGCACAGAGAGAAGTGCCCTCAGTCAGCTGGGCCTGAGGCTGACCTCACTAACACCTGCAGAGATGAGCACAGAGAGAAGTGCCCTCAGTCAGCTGGTCCTGAGGATAACCTCACTAACACCTGCAGAGATGAGCACAGAGAGAAGTGCCCTCAGTCAGCTGGACCTGAGGCTAACCTCACTAACACCTGCAGAGATGAGCACAGAGAGAAGTGCCCTCAGTCAGCTGGACCTGAGGCTGACCTCACTAACACCTGCAGAGATGAGCACAGAGAGAAGTTCCCTCGGTCAGCTGGTCCTGAGGCTGACCTCACTAACACCTGCAGAGATGAGCACAGAGAGAAGTACCCTCAGTCAGCTGGTTCTGAGGCTAACCTCACTAACACCTGCAGAGATGAGCACAGAGAGAAGTTCCCTCAGTCAGCTGGTCCTGAGGCTAACCTCACTAACACCTGCAGAGATGAGCTCAGAGATAAGTGCCCTCAGTCAGCTGGTCCTGAGGCTGACCTCACTAACACCTGCAGAGATGAGCACAGAGAGAAGTGCCCTCAGTCAGCTGGGCCTGAGGCTGACCTCACTAACACCTGCAGAGATGAGCACAGAGAGAGAAGTTCCCTCAGTCAGCTCGTCCTGAGGCTAACCTTCACTAACACCTGCAGAGATGAGCACAGAGAGAAGTGCCCTCAGTCAGCTGGTCCTGAAGCTGACCTCACTAACACCTGCAGAGATGAGCACAGAGAGAAGTGCCCTCAGTCAGCTGGGCCTGAGGCTGACCTCACTAACACCTGCAGAGATGAGCACAGAGAGAAGTGCCCTCAGACAGCTGGTCCTGAGGATAACCTCACTAACACCTGCAGAGATGAGCACAGAGAGAAGTACCCTCAGTCAGCTGGACCTGAGGCTAACCTCACTAACACCTGCAGAGATGAGCACAGAGAGAAGTGCCCTCAGTCAGCTGGTCCTGAGGCTAACCTCACTAACACCTGCAGAGATGAGCACAGAGAGAAGTGCCCTCAGTCAGCTGGTCCTGAGGATAACCTCTCTAACACCAGCAGAGATGAGCACAGAGAGAAGTGCCCTCAGTCAGCTGGTCCTGAGGCTAACCTTACTAACACCTGCAGAGATGAGCACAGAGAGAAGTGCCCTCAGTCAGCTGGTCCTGAGGCTAACCTCACTAACACCTGCAGAGATGAGCACAGAGAGAAGTGCCCTCAGTCAGCTGGTCCTGAGGCTGACCTCACTAACACCTGCAGAGATGAGCACAGAAAGAAGTGCCCTCAGTCAGCTGGTCCTGAGGCTGACCTCACTAACACCTGCAGAGATGAGCACAGAAAGAAGTGCCCTCAGTCAGCTGGTCCTGAGGATAACCTCACTAACACCTGCAGAGATGAGCACAGAGAGAAGTGCCCTCAGTCAGCAGGTCCTGAGGCTGACCTCACTAACACCTGCAGAGATGAGCACAGAGAGAAGTGCCCTCAGTCAGCTGGTCCTGAGGCTAACCTCACTAACACCTGCAGAGATGAGCACAGAGAGAAGTGCCCTCAGTCAGCAGGTCCTGAGGCTAACCTCACTAACACCTGCAGAGATGAGCTCAGAGAGAAGTGCCCTCAGTCAGCTGGTCCTGAGGCTGACCTCACTAACACCTGCAGAGATGAGCACAGAGAGAAGTGCCCTCAGTCAGCTGGTCCTGAGGCTGACCTCACTAACACCTGCAGAGATGAGCACAGAGAGAAGTGCCCTCAGTCAGCTGGTCCTGAGGCTGACCTCTCTAACACCTGCAGAGATGAGCACAGAGAGAAGTGCCCTCAGTCAGCTGGTCCTGAGGCTAACCTCTCCAACACCGGCTAACATTAACCAGCCTCAGGACGGCACCACCAAAACACACACTATTAGAGTGAACCAAATTATAGCACAACATGTGCTAGACTGTGCTCACAGTGCCATCAAAATGAGGTTGAGACAGAAAATCATTTCCTCCTAAAATGCAACAAATTCCAAAAAGAAGGAGACATATTCTTCAATAAAATCAGACAGATTCACCCAAATTTTTTGAACCTCCCCGATGAAGAAAAACTCCCCATTCTCCTGGGAGAGGAAAACAGCAGAGTGATGCTGCAGCACTATTTGTTTATGCCTGTCACAGCCTAAGAGGTAGTGAGTGACTCCAAAAAAAAAGAGAAGAGAAAAGATTAATTCAGCATTTTTTTTTCTTTCATAATTTCTGTTATTATTATTAGTAGAAATAGTATTGCTGTTCCAGTTACTATGTATTGTTAATGTGTATATTCATTGCTTAATGTTCACTTGTTATATGTTCAATACATGCTTTGGCAATATGTACAACATGTATGTCATGCCAATAAAGCACAAATTGAATTGAATTGAAATTGAGAGGGAGAGAGGGAGGGGAGAGGGAGAGAGAGGGAGAGAGGGAGGGGAGAGGGGGAGAGAGAGGAGGAGTGAGAGGGAGGGGAGAGGGAGAGAGAGAGGAGGAGTGAGAGGGAGGGGAGAGGGAGAGAGAGAGGAGGAGTGAGAGGGAGGGGAGAGAGGAGCTGACCTGTCCTGCCTTGGCTGCGGCCTGTGAAGAGACAGGCACTCTGGGAAACCCCTGGGGCGTTGGTGGGGGAGATGCCCCGTGATGAAGGAGGTGTGGCCAGCCCGCAGATGGAGGAGGGGCTCCACAGAGGGTCCTTCATCATACAAGAGGAAGTGACATCACACCTCAGGAGAATGAATTTATGTGTATATGTTTGCGTGTCTGCTCTCGAATGAGTGTGTTTGATTGTGTGTGTTTGTGTGTTTTTGTGCGTGCTCATGAGTGTGAGCGTGCGTGTTTGTGTGTGTTTGTGCTTGCAAGGGTGTGTGTGTGTGTGTGTGTGAGATTTTGAGTGTGCTCACGAGTGTGTGTGTGTGTGTGGGGGTCTGTGTGTATTTGTCTGTGTTTGGGAGAGAGGATAATTCACCGTACAAAGGATGGTAAAACACTTATTTCAGCTACAGGGAACCAGCCCTGGATTAAAAAGGCCCCAGTGTACCAGCACTGGATAATCACCAGCCCCAGTGTACCAGCACTGGATAAACACCAGCCCCAGTGTACCAGCACTGGATAAACACCAGCCCCGGTGTACCAGCACTGCATAAACACCAGCTCCAGTGTACCAGCACTGCATAAACACCAGCTCCAGTGTACCAGCACTGCATAAACACCAGCCCCAGTGTAACAGCACTGGATAAACACCAGCCCCAGTGTAACAGCACTGGATAAACACCAGCCCCAGTGTACAAGCACTGGATAAACACCAGCCCCAGTGTACCAGCACTGGATGAACACCATCCCCCAGTGTACCAGCACTGCATAAACACCAGCTCCAGTGTACCAGCACTGCATAAACACCAGCCCCAGTGTTCCAGCACTGGATAAACACTGCCCCCAGTGTACCAGCACTGGATAAACACTGCCCCCACATACCAGCACTGGATAAACACAAACTCCAGTGTTCTGGCATTGGATAAACACCGGTCCCAGTGTACCAGCACTGGATAAACACTGCCCCCAGTGTACCAGCACTGGATAAACACCAGCCCCAGTGTAACAGCACTGGATAAACACCAGCCTCAGTGTACCAGCACTGGATAAACACCAGCCCCAGTGTGCCAGCACTGGATAAACACCAGCCCCAGTGTACCAGCACTGGATAAACACCAGCCCCCAGTGTACCAAAACTGGATAAACACCAGCCTCAGTGTACCAGCACCACATAAACACCGGCCCCAGTGTACCAGCACTAGATAAATACTACCCCCAGTGTACCAGCACTGGATAAACACCAGCCCCAGTGTACCAGCACTGGATAAACACCAGCCCCAAGTGTACCAGCACTGGATAAACACCAGCCCCCAGTGTACCAAAACTGGATAAATACCAGCTGTAGTGTACCAGCACTGGATAAACACCAGCCTCAGTGTACCAGCACCACATAAACACCGGCGCCAGTGAACCAACACTGGATAAATACTACCCCCAGTGTACCAGCACTGGATAAACACCAGCCCCAGGGTACCAGCACTGGATAAACTCCAGCTCCAGTGTGCCAGCACTGGATAAACACCGGCCCCAGTGTTCCAGCACCACATAAACACAGGCCCCACTGTACCAGCACTGGATAAACTCCAGCTCCAGTGTACCAGCACTGGATAAACACCGGCCCCAGGGTTCCAGCACCACATAAACACAGGACCCACTGTACCAGCACTGGATAAACACCAGCCCCAGTGTTCCAGCACTGGATAAACACTGCCCCCAGTGTACCAGCACTGGATAAACACTGCCCCCACATACCAGCACTGGATAAACACAAACTCCAGTGTTCTGGCATTGGATAAACACCGGTCCCAGTGTACCAGCAATGGATAAACACTGCCCCCAGTGTACCAGCACTGGATAAACACCAGCCCCAGAGTAGCAGCACTGGATAAACACCAACCCCAGTGTACCAGCACTGGATAAACACCAGCCCCAGAGCACCAGCACTGGATAAACACCAACCCCAGTGTACCAGCACTGGATAAACACCAGCCCCAGTGTTCCAGCACCAGATAAACACTGGCCCCACTGTACAAGCACTGGATAAACACTGCCCCCAAGTACCAACACTGGATAAACACCAGCCCCAGGGTAGCAGCACTGGATAAACACCAACCCCAGTGTACCAGCACTGGATAAACACCAGCCCCAGTGTTCCAGCACTAGATAAACACCAGCCCCAGTGTACCAGCACTGGATAAACACTGACCCCCGGTGTTCCAGCACTGTTTAAACACTGGTCCCACTGTACCAGCACTGGATAAACACCAGCCTCAGTGTTCCAGCACCACATAAACACCGGCCCCAGTGTACCAGCACTGGATAAACACTGCCCCCAGTGTACCAGCACTGGATAAACACCAGCCCCAGAGCACCAGGACTGGATAAACACCAACCCCAGTGTACCAGCACTGGATAAACACCAGCCCCAGAGCACCAGCACTGGATAAACACCAACCCCAGTGTACCAGCACTGGATAAACACCAGCCCCAGTGTTCCAGCACCAGATAAACACTGGCCCCACTGTACCAACACAGGATAAACACTACCCCCAGTGTACCAGCACTGGATAAACACCAGCCCCAGGGTACCAGCACTGGATAAACTCCAGCTCCAGTGTACCAGCACTAGATAAACACCAGCCCCAGTGTTCCAGCACCACATAAACACCGGCCCCACTGTACCAGCACTGGTTAAACACCAGCCCCAGTGCACCAGCACTGGATAAACACTGCCCCCAGTGTACCAGTACTGGATAAACACTGCCCCCACATACCAGCACTGGATAAACACAAACTCCAGTATTCTGGCATTGGATAAACACCGGTCCCAGTGTACCAGCACTGGATAAACACTGCCCCCAGTGTACCAGCACTGGATAAACACCAGCCCCAGAGCATCAGCACTGGATAAACACCAACCCCAGTGTACCAGCACTGGAATAACACCAGCCCCAGAGCACCAGCACTGGATAAACACCAACCCCAGTGTACCAGCACTGGATAAACACCAGCCCCAGTGTTCAAGCACCAGATAAACACTGGCCCCACGTACCAACACTGGATAAACACCAACCCCAGTGTTCTAGCACTGGATAAACACCAGCCCCAGTGTACCAGTACGGTTTAAACACTGGTCCCACTGTACCAGCACTAGATAAACACCAGCCCCAGTATACCAGCACTGGATAAACACCAGCCCCAGTGTTCCAGCACCACACAAACACCGGCCCCACTCTACCAGCACTGGATAAACACTGCCTTCACGTACCAGCCCTGGATAAACACCAACTACAGTGTTCTAGCACTGGATTAACACCAGCCGCAGTGTACCAGCACTGGATAAACACCAGCCCCAGTGTACCAGCACTGGATTAACACCAGTCCCAGTGTACCAGCACTGGATAAACACCAGCCCCAGAGTACCAGCACTGGATAAACACCAGCCGCAGTGTACCAGCACTGGATAAACACCAGCCCCAGTGTACCAGCACTGGATAAACACCAGCCCCAGTGCACCAGCACTGGATAAACACCAGCCCCAGTGCACCAGCACTGGATAAACACCAGCCCCAGTGTACCAGCACTGGATAAACACCAGCCCCAGTGCACCAGCACTGGATAAACACCAGCCCCAGTGCACCAGCACTGGATAAACTCCAGCCCCAGTGTACCAACACTAGGTACAGCAGCTGAATCCTGCTGAGGGTCATTTCCGCCATACAGCCATTGTGTACTGGTCAGAGAATGAAGCGCTCGCGATCTGAGACCCGCCCAGCCTCACGCCATCCCACATGACTTCACACTCGGCCCAGGTGAAGCTCATCAGGGTGATAAACTTCAGTGTGACTCTCCCACGGCTCTCGCACTTGGCACATGCACTTCAGAGAGAAAGGAAGAGATGGATGGAATGAGACTCACCTGGGGATGAGAGGACTGGAGGCTGTCCTGTAGAGGCTGTGTCGCTGAGATCGGGGGCAGGGTCTGACAGGAGGGGTAGAAGGGGGTCGAGGAGTGACTCCCTGCAGGAACAGCAGCACTGATTTAAATGAACGTGACATGATCACCACCACTGACATCATCCATACATCCATTAATGACCTTGTAGCTGTAATGATTCTGCTCTGCCAGTTGTCTGTTTTTGTTATTTTTCATTGTTATGCATCTTTTATTAATTAGTCTGCTTCCTAGTTTCTGTTTTGCCATTTGTTTATTTTCTGTTTTGAGCATCAGTGTCTCCCCCGTCTTGTGATCAGTATGGTGCAGTCTGTCTCCCCCGTCTTGTGATCAGTATGGTGCAGTCTGTCTCCCCCGTCTTGTGATCAGTATGGTGCAGTCTGTCTACCCCGTCTTGTGATCAGTATGGTGCAGTCTGTCTCTCCAGTCTGTGTGCCCACCTGCTTCGGGTGATTCAGTGGTTTCTGGTGTTTTATTTAATTACTTCAATTCTCGTTTACTTTCTTCACTCCACTTTCTCTGATTACTAATTATACTAACATTTATATTTTGTATTATGGTCACTATCCTAACTAACCCATGTACATATTACTAACTAACGAGGACTTGGGTTAATTTGTAAAGTTGCACCGCTGCTGGGGGTGCGTTCGAGCGTGTCTCTAAGTAAGCCGGCTGCGCGAGATTCCAGAAAAATTACGCAAGAATCTTGGTGATGTTTGACTACAGGATCATTTTTACTTTTACGCTTTGAAGATTTACCGCCTGTTTGCACAAAGATCACATTCATTTCTATGGGAGAACAAATTTGCCGAGGATTGACTCACACCACCGACCAACAGCTATGCCAGTTCAGCCCTTCACTCAAGGGGCAGTACTTCGCGGATTCTCAAAAAATCATAAAAAAGATGGCGATGCTAATGTTGCTATGATAACGTCACAAACGTTTTGCTTTATGAACATTGTGCCTGCTCGAGAATAAAAGTATTCACAAAACTGTTGATGTTGTCATATCCGATGTTGAGCTAGATCGCTCTTTTTTTGTGAAACTGTTTTACCTGATACAGCCAACTTGCTGGGTAGCTCGTGTTCAAGCAATGACCAGCGGTTTGCATATACGCCGAGGTAGCCTAGCTAGCCAAAGTTACCACGAATAGCAGTGATCCTATTGCTCTACTCACGCAAATTTTTCACGAAAGAATATGCGACATGCAAATTTCATGCACTCGTGCCAGTCACACGCGTCAGTTCTGTCGCCTCACGCCGTGTCGTCTGCGTGATTCGCCTTGCCTAATTGCGAACTAGCGTCTTTTCGTGTACTCGCGTCCTTGCATTGACTTAGTATGTAATATGTCCGCATGAAAAATTAGTTTCGCATTCAGGGGAAATGCGGCATAAGACAGCTGACCAATGATAGGAGCCACTTGAGAGCCGGCCTGACCGTAGCTGTTGAGCAGGTCTGCATAGGGGCTGGCACTGGGGTCCGCGGGACGCAGCTGCGGGTGAACAGAAGCAGAGGGGTGATCGGGCGTACTGGGGTAGCCCTCCTCACAGGAGGCCTCTTTGGGGTCCAGAGACACTTTGGCGCATTCGATGACAATGTCGTGCACCTCAAACTTCTTCCACCTGTGGAATGAGGGAGGGCAGGTCTGAGTGTGCAGGGACAATTCTCATTGGTCAGGGAGTTTAGGGATGCAGGTCTGAGTGAGCAGGGACAATTCTCATTGGTCAAGGAGTTTAGGGATGCAGGTCTGAGTGCGCAGGGACAGTTCTCATTGGTCAAGGAGTTTAGGGATGCAGGTCTGAGTGAGCTGGGACAGTTCTCATTGGTCAAGGAGTTTAGGGATGCAGGTCTGAGTGCGCAGGGACACTTCTCATTGGTCAGGGAGTTTAGGGATGCAGGTCTGAGTGAGCAGGGACACTTCTCATTGGTCAGGGAGTTTAGGGATGCAGGTCTGAGTGCGCAGGGACACTTCTCATTGGTCAGGGAGTTTAGGGATGCAGGTCTGAGTGCGCAGGGACACTTCTCATTGGTCAGGGAGTTTAGGGATGCAGGTCTGAGTGCGCAGGGACACTTCTCATTGGTCGGGGAGTTTAGGGATGCAGGTCTGAGTGAGCAGGGACACTTCTCATTGGTCAGGGAGTTTAGGGATGCAGGTCTGAGTGAGCAGGGACACTTCTCATTGGTCAGGGAGTTTAGGGATGCAGGTCTGAGTGAGCAGGGACACTTCTCATTGGTCAGGGAGTTTAGGGATGCAGGTCTGAGTGTGCAGGGACAGTTCTCATTGGTCAGGGAGTTTAGGGATGCAGGTCTGAGTGCGCAGGGACAGTTCTCATTGGTCAAGGAGTTTAGGGATGCAGGTCTGAGTGAGCTGGGACGGTTCTCATTGGTCAAGGAGTTTAGGGATGCAGGTCTGAGTGCCCAGGGACACTTCTCATTGGTCAGGGAGTTTAGAGATGCAGGTCTGAGTGTGCAGGGACACTTCTCATTGGTCAGGGAGTTTAGGGATGCAGGTCTGAGTGAGCAGGGACACTTCTCATTGGTCAGGGAGTTTAGGGATGCAGGTCTGAGTGCGCAGGGAGACTTCTCATTGGTCAGGGAGTTTAGGGATGCAGGTCTGAGTGAGCAGGGACACTTCTCATTTGTCAGGGAGTTTAGGGATGCAGGTCTGAGTGCGCAGGGACACTTCTCATTGGTCAGGGAGTTTAGGGATGCAGGTCTGAGTGCGCAGGGACACTTCTCATTGGTCAGGGAGTTTAGGGGTGCAGGTCTGAGTGTGCAGGGACACTTCTGATTGGTCAGGGAGTTTAGGGATGCAGGTCTGAGTGAGCAGGGACACTTCTCATTGGTCAGGGAGTTTAGGGATGCAGGTCTGAGTGCGCAGGGACACTTCTCATTGGTCAGGGAGTTTAGGGATGCAGGTCTGAGTGTGCAGGGACAGTTCTCATTGGTCAGGGAGTTTAGGGATGCAGGTCTGAGTGCGCAGGGACACTTCTCATTGGTCAGGGAGTTTAGGGATGCAGGTCTGAGTGCGCAGGGACACTTCTCATTGGTCGGGGAGTTTAGGGATGCAGGTCTGAGTGAGCAGGGACACTTCTCATTGGTCAGGGAGTTTAGGGATGCAGGTCTGAGTGTGCAGGGACACTTCTTATTGGTCAGGGAGTTTAGGGATGCAGGTCTGAGTGCGCAGGGACACTTCTCATTGGTCAGGGAGTTTAGGGGTGCAGGTCTGAGTGTGCAGGGACACTTCTGATTGGTCAGGGAGTTTAGGGATGCAGGTCTGAGTGAGCAGGGATACTTCTCATTGGTCAGGGAGTTTAGGGATGCAGGTCTGAGTGAGCAGGGACACTTCTCATTGGTCAGGGAGTTTAGGGGTGCAGGTCTGAGTGCGCAGGGACACTTCTCATTGGTCAGGGAGTTTAGGGATGCAGGTCTGAGTGTGCAGGGACAGTTCTCATTGGTCAGGGAGTTTAGGGATGCAGGTCTGAGTGCGCAGGGACACTTCTCATTGGTCAGGGAGTTTAGGGATGCAGGTCTGAGTGTGCAGGGACAGTTCTCATTGGTCAGGGAGTTTAGGAATGCAGGTCTGAGTGAGCAGGGACACTTCTCATTGGTCAGGGAGTTTAGGGATGCAGGTCTGAGTGTGCAGGGACACTTCTCATTGATCAGGGAGTTTAGGGATGCAGGTCTGAATGCGCAGGGACAAATCTCATTGGTCAGGGAGTTTAGGGATGCAGGTCTGAGTGTGCAGGGACACTTCTCATTGGTCAGGGAGTTTAGGGGTGCAGGTCTGAGTGAGCAGGGACACTTCTCATTGGTCAGGGAGTTTAGGGATGCAGGTCTGAGTGTGCAGGGACACTTCTCATTGATTAGGGAGTTTAGGGATGCAGGTCTGAGTGAGCAGGGACACTTCTCATTGGTCAGGGAGTTTAGGGATGCAGGTCTGAGTGTGCAGGGACACTTCTCATTGATCAGGGAGTTTAGGGATGCAGGTCTTAGTGCGCAGGGACAGATCTCATTGGTCAGGGAGTTTAGGGATGCAGGTCTGAGTGTGCAGGGACAGTTCTCATTGGTCAGGGAGTTTAGGGATGCAGGTCTGAGTGTGCAGGAACAGTTCTCATTGGTCAGGGAGTTTAGGGATGCAGGTCTGAGTGAGCAGGGACACTTCTCATTGGTCAGGGAGTTTAGGGATGCAGGTCTGAGTGTGCAGGAACAGTTCTCATTGGTCAGGGAGTTTAGGGATGCAGGTCTGAGTGAGCAGGGACACTTCTCATTGGTCAGGGAGTTTAGAGATGCAGGTCTGAGTGTGCAGGGACACTTCTCATTGATCAGGGAGTTTAGGGATGCAGGTCTGAGTGCGCAGGGACAGATCTCATTGGTCAGGGAGTTTAGGGATGCAGGTCTGAGTGTGCAGGGACACTTCTCATTGATCAGGGAGTTTAGGGATGCAGGTCTGAGTGTGCAGGGACAGTTCTCATTGGTCAGGGAGTTTAGGGATGCAGGTCTGAGTGCGCAGGGACACTTCTCATTGGTCAGGGAGTTTAGGGATGCAGGTCTGAGTGTGCAGGGACAGTTCTCATTGGTCAGGGAGTTTAGGGATGCAGGTCTGAGTGCGCAGGGACACTTCTCATTGGTAAGGGAGTTTAGGGATGCAGGTCTGAGTGTGCAGGGACAGTTCTCATTGGTCAGGGAGTTTAGGAATGCAGGTCTGAGTGAGCAGGGACACTTCTCATTGGTCAGGGAGTTTAGGGATGCAGGTCTGAGTGTGCAGGGACACTTCTCATTGATCAGGGAGTTTAGGGATGCAGGTCTGAATGCGCAGGGACAGATCTCATTGGTCAGGGAGTTTAGGGATGCAGGTCTGAGTGTGCAGGGACACTTCTCATTGGTCAGGGAGTTTAGGGGTGCAGGTCTGAGTGAGCAGGGACACTTCTCATTGGTCAGGGAGTTTAGGGATGCAGGTCTGAGTGTGCAGGGACACTTCTCATTGATCAGGGAGTTTAGGGATGCAGGTCTGAGTGAGCAGGGACACTTCTCATTGGTCAGGGAGTTTAGGGATGCAGGTCTGAGTGTGCAGGGACACTTCTCATTGATCAGGGAGTTTAGGGATGCAGGTCTTAGTGCGCAGGGACAGATCTCATTGGTCAGGGAGTTTAGGGATGCAGGTCTGAGTGTGCAGGGACAGTTCTCATTGGTCAGGGAGTTTAGGGATGCAGGTCTGAGTGTGCAGGAACAGTTCTCATTGGTCAGGGAGTTTAGGGATGCAGGTCTGAGTGAGCAGGGACACTTCTCATTGGTCAGGGAGTTTAGGGATGCAGGTCTGAGTGTGCAGGGACACTTCTCATTGGTCAGGGAGTTTAGGGATGCAGGTCTGAGTGAGCAGGGACACTTCTCATTGGTCAGGGAGTTTAGGGATGCAGGTCTGAGTGTGCAGGAACAGTTCTCATTGGTCAGGGAGTTTAGGGATGCAGGTCTGAGTGAGCAGGGACACTTCTCATTGGTCAGGGAGTTTAGAGATGCAGGTCTGAGTGTGCAGGGACACTTCTCATTGATCAGGGAGTTTAGGGATGCAGGTCTGAGTGCGCAGGGACAGATCTCATTGGTCAGGGAGTTTAGGGATGCAGGTCTGAGTGTGCAGGGACACTTCTCATTGATCAGGGAGTTTAGGGATGCAGGTCTGAGTGTGCAGGGACAGTTCTCATTGGTCAGGGAGTTTAGGGATGCAGGTCTGAGTGCGCAGGGACACTTCTCATTGGTCAGGGAGTTTAGGGATGCAGGTCTGAGTGTGCAGGGACAGTTCTCATTGGTCAGGGAGTTTAGGGATGCAGGTCTGAGTGCGCAGGGACACTTCTCATTGGTAAGGGAGTTTAGGGATGCAGGTCTGAGTGTGCAGGGACAGTTCTCATTGGTCAGGGAGTTTAGGAATGCAGGTCTGAGTGAGCAGGGACACTTCTCATTGGTCAGGGAGTTTAGGGATGCAGGTCTGAGTGTGCAGGGACACTTCTCATTGATCAGGGAGTTTAGGGATGCAGGTCTGAATGCGCAGGGACAGATCTCATTGGTCAGGGAGTTTAGGGATGCAGGTCTGAGTGTGCAGGGACACTTCTCATTGGTCAGGGAGTTTAGGGGTGCAGGTCTGAGTGAGCAGGGACACTTCTCATTGGTCAGGGAGTTTAGGGATGCAGGTCTGAGTGTGCAGGGACACTTCTCATTGATCAGGGAGTTTAGGGATGCAGGTCTGAGTGAGCAGGGACACTTCTCATTGGTCAGGGAGTTTAGGGATGCAGGTCTGAGTGTGCAGGGACACTTCTCATTGATCAGGGAGTTTAGGGATGCAGGTCTGAGTGCGCAGGGACAGATCTCATTGGTCAGGGAGTTTAGGGATGCAGGTCTGAGTGTGCAGGGACACTTCTCATTGATCAAAGAGTTTAGGGATGCAGGTCTGAGTGTGCAGGGACAGTTCTCATTGGTCAGGGAGTTTAGGGATGCAGGTCTGAGTGAGCAGGGACACTTCTCATTGGTCAGGGAGTTTAGGGATGCAGGTCTGAGTGTGCAGGAACAGTTCTCATTGGTCAGGGAGTTTAGGGATGCAGGTCTGAGTGAGCAGGGACACTTCTCATTGGTCAGGGAGTTTAGGGATGCAGGTCTGAGTGTGCAGGGACACTTCTCATTGATCAGGGAGTTTAGGGATGCAGGTCTGAGTGCGCAGGGACAGATCTCATTGGTCAGGGAGTTTAGGGATGCAGGTCTGAGTGTGCAGGGACACTTCTCATTGATCAGGGAGTTTAGGGATGCAAGTCTGAGTGTGCAGGGACACTTCTCATTGGTCAGGGAGTTTAGGGATGCAGGTCTGAGTGCGCACGGACACTTCTCATTGGTCAGGGAGTTTAGGGATGCAGGTCTGAGTGTGCAGGGACAGTTCTCATTGGTCAGTGAGTTTAGGGATGCAGGTCTGAGTGAGCAGGGACAGATCTCATTGGTCAGGGAGTTTAGGGGTGCAGGTCTGAGTGAGCAGGGACACTTCTCATTGGTCAGGGAGTTTAGGGATGCAGGTCTGAGTGCGCAGGGACACTTCTCATTGGTCAGGGAGTTTAGTGATGCAGGTCTGAGTGTGCAGGGACAGTTCTCATTGGTCAGGGAGTTTAGGGATGCAGGTCTGAGTGAGCAGGGACACTTCTCATTGGTCAGGGAGTTTAGGGATGCAGGTCTGAGTGTGCAGGGACACTTCTCATTGATCAGGGAGTTTAGGAATGCAGGTCTGAGTGCGCAGGGACAGATCTCATTGGTCAGGGAGTTTAGGGATGCAGGTCTGAGTGTGCAGGGACACTTCTCATTGGTCAGGGAGTTCAGGGGTGCAGGTCTGAGTGAGCAGGGACACTTCTCATTGGTCAGGGAGTTTAGGGATGCAGGTCTGAGTGTGCAGGGACACTTCTCATTGATCAGGGAGTTTAGGGATGCAGGTCTGAGTGCGCAGAGACACTTCTCATTGGTCAGGGAGTTTAGGGATGCAGGTCTGAGTGCGCAGGGACACTTCTCATTGGTCAGGGAGTTTAGGGATGCAGGTCTGAGTGCGCAGGGACACTTCTCATTGGTCGGGGAGTTTAGGGATGCAGGTCTGAGTGTGCAGGGACACTTCTCATTAGTCAGGGAGTTTAGGGATGCAGGTCTGAGTGCGCAGGGACACTTCTCATTGGTCGGGGAGTTTAGGGATGCAGGTCTGAGTGAGCAGGGACACTTCTCATTGGTCAGGGAGTTTAGGGATGCAGGTCTGAGTGTGCAGGGACACTTCTAATTGGTCAGGGAGTTTAGGGATGCAGGTCTGAGTGCGCAGGGACACTTTTCATTGGTCAGGGAGTTTAGGGGTGCAGGTCTGAGTGTGCAGGGACACTTCTGATTGTTCAGGGAGTTTAGGGATGCAGGTCTGAGTGAGCAGGGACACTTCTCATTGGTCAGGGAGTTTAGGGATGCAGGTCTGAGTGAGCAGGGACACTTCTCATTGGTCAGGGAGTTTAGGGATGCAGGTCTGAGTGGGCAGGGACACTTCTCATTGGTCAGGGAGTTTAGGGGTGCAGGTCTGAGTGTGCAGGGACACTTCTCATTGGTCAGGGAGTTTAGGGATGCAGGTCTGAGTGAGCAGGGACACTTCTCATTGGTCAGGGAGTTTAGGGATGCAGGTCTGAGTGAGCAGGGACACTTCTCATTGGTCAGGGAGTTTAGGGATGCAGGTCTGAGTGGGCAGGGACACTTCTCATTGGTCAGGGAGTTTAGGGATGCAGGTCTGAGTGTGCAGGGACAGTTCTCATTGGTCAGGGAGTTTAGGGATGCAGGTCTGAGTGAGCAGGGACACTTCTCATAGGTCAGGGAGTTTAGGGATGCAGGTCTGAGTGTGAAGGGACACTTCTCATTGGTTAGGGAGTTTAGGGATGCAGGTCTGAGTGTGAAGGGACACTTCTCATTGGTTAGGGAGTTTAGGGATGCAGGTCTGAGTGTGCAGGAACACTTCTCATTGGTCAGGGAGTTTAGGGATGCAGGTCTGAGTGTGAAGGGACACTTCTCATAGGTCAGGGAGTTTAGGGATGCAGGTCTGAGTGTGAAGGGACACTTCTCATTGGTCAGGGAGTTTAGGGATGCAGGTCTGAGTGTGAAGGGACACTTCTCATTGGTCAGGGAGTTTAGGGATGCAGCTGGGGGTGAGGGACATGGGACAGGGGGGAGGGTGACACTCGCCTGGTGGGGTCCAGCTCATGTTCCTTGGTACCAGTCACTAATTCGGGGTGTATCCGTACGTGCTCTAGCATTGGCTATATCAAACCAAACACACACACACACACAACAAGAGAATAGATATGATCTGCATTCAAAGACAACAGCACATACTGTCTCAACCTGCAAAACTTTCACTTGATTACATTATATTACAATTGTTTTGCAAACACCTCAGTCCAAACGGATTTAAAGTACCTTAAAATAAGCAGGCGCCAATACTGCTTTGATCTGGAAAAACCTAGTACATATGTCACTTTTGGAGAAACTGAGTTTGACCCTCTTTTGCATCAATTAAGAGTGGTCAAAATCTTAAAACACTAGCAATTAGTGTTGTTTCAACTGTCTACATCAGATTTCTATTATTTTATACAGTGAGGAGAAGTCCAGAATCCAAATGTTTTTGTTCAGTTGCAAGAATCCTTGCCACTGATAAATTTACTAGGTTTTTCCAGATCACAGGAGAATAACCCCTGTCACAACCGGACCAAGACAAAGAGGCCTTCTGCAGAGCAAAAGAAAAGGAGGTTGAGCGAATCAGAGCATTTATGCTGTATAAGACTGTCGGGGAAAAGGGCCTCGCTCAGCGGACCCAGGGCTGTACTGATCTTCTCGTGGCCCGCAGAAGGGTGATGAATGATTTCCTCAGACCGACCTTCACCACCTCCCGGAAGGTGTCCACGTTCTCCTTCATGTTGTAATGGGAGCGCAGGTAAGAGATGAAGTTGCAGGGGTACATGCCGTACAGCCGGTGGAACAGAGAGTAAACACTGGCGTGCAGGTGGATCAGGAACACCTCTGTCACATGACCTGTGTTGCGCGAACACAAACACGTGGATGAATGCATGAATGCACGCAGACACACAAAGGCACAAGCAGTGAACAGATTTCAGGTTGGCGATGACACGAGAGCTGAAACATTCAATTCCAGTTTAACCTTCCTGCGTCCTCAACCTCCCATGCCTTATTAGAAAAAAAGCAGCTAATGGGAGCTCTCCTATCACATACGCCACTAATGGGAGCTCTCCTATCACACGAGCCGCCAGTAGGAGCTCTCCAATCACACATACCACCCATGGCAGCTCTCCCACCTCACACCCTGCCAATCGGAGCTCTCCTACCACACAAGCTGCCAATAGGACCTCTCCAATCACACAAGCCGCCAAGGGAGCTCTCCGATCACACATGCCACCAATGGCAGCTCTCCCACCTCACACCCCGCCAATAGGAGCTCTCCTACTCCACAAGCTGCAATTGGGAGCACTCCTATCACACACGCCACCTATGGGAGCTCTCCTGTCAAACACGCCACCAATGGGAGCTTTCCTATCACACAAGCTGCCAAAGGGAGCTCTCCTATCACACAAGCTGCAAATGGTAGCTTTCCAATCACACAAGTCACAAATGGGAGCTCTCCAATCACACATGCCACCAATGGGAGCTCTCCAATCACACAGACCACCAATCGCCACCAATGGTCCTGCCTCCGCAAGGCAGGACAGTATGAGCAAATAACCCGGGGATATGAGGGGCTAAGCTGGTGATTGAGGGGGCTAACCTGGAGGTGCTCATCTGGGTACATATGGGAAAATCCAGGGTACGGGAGGGGCTAACTTATAGGATAGACAAACCCGATTAGGGGAGAGGCTGACCTGGGTTCCTGAGGTTCCAGGCGGCCAGGCGGCCGAAAATGTCAAAGAAGTCGTACAGGTGCTGCCTGCCGGCCTGCGGGATCATGGGCAGCAGTGTGATCAGCACCAGAACTCCAGTAATGAGCACGAGCACGTCCGAGTCCGTCTGCCAGAGACAAACACATACACACGCTTACGCAAACGCAAATACACACACGACACACACTTAACAACAGTACAAGGCCTTTTCAAGAGCTTTCAATAAATTCATTAACCCCTACGCCCCGGTACCGGGGGCCAGTTGTTACACATAATAAATACAGCATGTCTTCAAATCGCAACATTGTCATGCGGGATATCCACATTTTGCGAAGAAACTCGGCCAGAACCTCATGTAGACCATTTTTACCTCAACCGAGCACAATTCTAGCAACAAGCAAGGAAATAAGTATGCAGGAGAACATAGGATAAAATCATATCAGCGCTGAATCGCCACAATTTCTCCTGAATTCGTGCCATGCATAAAAACGATACCTCAAATGAAAGTCCACAGAATCCGACGATATGAGCCCTGTCATTTTAAACTGACTCCACACTCAAAGAACAGCGTACACTAACCCATACACATACATTACACACGCAAACACAAATCCATTCACACACATTACATACGTTTGCATAAACGCATACACAACGTTACACAAACACATACACCCACATTACACAGCTTACACTAATGCATAAACACTCATTACACACATTTTAGGATTTCTGTGACTGACTTTTTCCATGATTGGTCCAATTAAGAGATTGCGGGAGAGTACAACATCTTCTGATGACCTATTAGTTACGGTTCGGAGTAAGGTTTGAATTAGGGATAGGTTAAGGTTTGGGTTAAGGTTAGAAATAGGGATACGTTAGGGTTAGGGTAAGCGTTTGGGGTAAGTTTAGGAGAGTAATCTTCCTTTCCCAGGTTTCCCCTTAAGAGGGCCCCTTGGGAAAGAAAAGTTTGCACAGTCCATTCAGTGTACTGGAGCCTTTATATAGGAAGAATTTGGTCCCTCTTGTGGTGAAGTATTGAGTGCGTTTGTTGAGTCCTCGTGGGAACAAAGTGTTTAGTTTTGTGATCCAATGTTTTTCCGTCCTGCGTCTGTCCTCCGGTGTCCAGGTGTTGTTTGTCTGAAGCCCGAATATCTCAAGTGCCTCAAGTCCATGGTGAAGGAAGTGAGCAACTAGATGTGTGTCTGTGTCTCTATGATTTCTAATGTTATAAATGTGTTGTTCTGATGTTATACATGTGTTGAGCTAATCTAGTCCTGATCTTGTTACCCGTCTCTCCTATATATTTTACATCACAATTGTTACACCTAATGACATATATGCAGTTTTTTGTATCCAGTGTGAGAGTTTGTCTGATTAGGTATGTTGTGTTTGTTGTGTTGTTCTTGATTGTTGTGGCTTGTTTGTAAAACACTGGGTCTGGTGGATGTACCGTGTTGATTTCTGGTAATTTGCTGTTTACCGGATGGTCCTTGAGGTTTTTTCCTCTTTTATATGCCGAGATGATTCTGTAGCCCTGGAGTATGTCCGTGTTCCGTAGGGATCTGTTTAGATTCTGTTTCATTTTAATGTTTGCTGCTTGGCTAAATGCTGAGGGTTAGCGTAAGGGTTTGGCTTAAGGTTAGAATTAGGGTCAGGTTAAGGTTAGGGTGAGCATTCGGGGTAAGGTTAGAATTAGGGATAGGTTAAGGGTTTGGGGTAAGGTTAGAATAAGGAATTTCAGGTCTGGATAAGGGTTTGAGGTAAAGTTAGAATTTTGGGTAGGTTAAGGTTAGGGTAAGGGTTTGGGGTAAGGTTAGAATAAGGGATGTGTGTGTGCGCGCGCGCGCGTGTGTGTGTGTGTGTGCGGAAAAGTACCTTCAGACACCTGAGCAGCGCTGTCAGCACAGGGAAGCGAGTGATCTTGTGGATCCAGGGGGGCTGCTTGCGCACGATGTGCCCCAGGAGGGTGAGAGTGTGCAGGCGAGCGGCAGGCCTGACCAGGCCCTCATTCAGCTTGTCCAGGAGGTGCTGCAGGGAGGGGGGGCGATATCACCAACACAGCAGCCTGTACAGTCAGGCCCTACTAATGCTGATCCAACAACATCCACTATCACATGCTCCAGTTCTCATTTAACATTAGCACCAAGCAGCAAATGCCATTACGGACCAGAATACAGATCTGATTCTCTCGTCATGGTTTAAAGATCATCACCATCCACAAGGAAGCCCATCAAATCGACACTTCATCCACAGTAGCAGAGAGAATGACTTTGGGTGGGGAATATTCCCTGCAATAGCTGGCTAATATAGCCATAATGGAGTGAGTCACAATCCATTCATATTCAAAATCTCAAGAATGGTATTAGTCATGACCCACTACCTTTAAACATTAATAAAAATGCAGCGGATGAGCTGATTAAAATTTAGTTGAATTTTGGAAGTTACATCATATTAAATTAATGTGCAAAAACGCACCGCATCGCACAGTGCTATAAAATCCTGTAGGACCGCACGTTTCTTTTATCAGTTGGCTTGCTAACCAGGCTAGCTAGATTGTTAATGAAATTAATTTGCCATTCAGTCAAAGCCTGATAAAGACCTGATCTCACCAACAGTTAGGCCAGCAATGTTTTGTGTTTATGGTTCAGTAGAAGTGTACTGAACAAAGGTTACTTTCGCATAATTTCATTTCACACCAACAGTAGCAGCTGCAGAGCTGCATGAAAACAGAGGTGTTGAGCTGTTGCCTGTTTTTCATTCAGCTTTGCAGCTGGCAACTATTGACATCAAATCATGCTGTCATGGGTAATTAATATACAAAAAGTCACTGCATTGCTGGGTCCTGTACAATCCTGTACGTTGCTTGTATTTTAAATAATTACAATACTAAAAACATAAGCCCTGTATTACAATATTTTGGCAAATTTACTACTATAGAAAATACAACCTGTTACACTGATGGACAAACCCCAATTCCGATGAAGTCAGGATGTTCTGTAAAACGTGAACTGGAGGTGCTAGAGAGCCTGAGCCTGAATCGCTCACCTGGATCTGCATGAAAATGAACTAATTCTTAGAATTATAGAAACATAATCTACTGCAGCATACAAGTAACAAGGTACAGGATCTTAATGAAATACAAAAAAAATGATTACGATTCTGACCTCGTCACATAATCTAGCAAAATCTATTTTTAAATAGTAAAGAAATAAATAAATCAGTTTGATTCAAATGGAAATTCTAGGGGATTCTGATTATCATTTCAAGAATCTAATGAGCACTGTAATGGTGCTTATAACAGGACTGTAATGGACTTGTGATGAGACTGTAATGTTGCTTATAACAGGACTGTAATGGACTTGTGATGAGACTGTAATGTTGCTTATAACAGGACTGTAATGGGCTTGTGTTGTGGCTGTAATGTTGCTTATAACAGGACTGTAATGGGCTTGTGTTGTGACTGTAATTTTGCATATAACAGGACTGTAATGGGCTTGTGTCGTGACTGTAATGGTGCTTATAACAGGACTGTAATGGGCTTGTGTTGTGACTGTAATGGTGCCTATAACAAGACTGTAATGGGCTTGTGTTGTGACTGTAATGGTGCTTATAACAAGACTGTAATGGGCTTGTGCTGTTACTATAATGGTGCCTATAACAGGGCTGTAATGGGCTTGTGTTGTG
This sequence comes from Gymnothorax reevesii, assembly GCA_029721435.1. NCBI lineage: Eukaryota > Metazoa > Chordata > Actinopteri > Anguilliformes > Muraenidae > Gymnothorax > Gymnothorax reevesii. Next base: position 91,446,532 of record CM056583.1, read on the forward strand.
ACTGTAATGGTGCCTATAAAAGGACTGTAATGGACATGTGTTGTGACTGTATCAGTGCTTGTAACAGGACTGTAATGGGCTTGTGTTGTGACTGTAATAGTGCATATAACAGGACTGTAATGGGCTTGTGTTGTGACTGTAATGTTGCTTATAACAGGACTGTAATGGGCTTGTGTTGTGACTGTAATGGTGCTGATAACAGGACTGTAATGGGCTTGTGTTGTGACTGTAATGGTGCTTATAACAGGACTGTAATGGACTTGTGATGAGACTGTAATGTTGCTTATAACAGGACTGTAATGGGCTTGTGTTGTGGCTGTAATGTTGCTTATAACAGGACTGTAATGGGCTTGTGTTGTGACTGTAATGGTGCCTTTTACAGGGCTGTAATGGGCTTGTGTTGTGACTTCAATGGTGCCTATAACAGGGCTGTAATGGGCTTGTGTTGTGACAGCATCAGTGCTTGTAACAGGACTGTAATGGGCTTGTGTTGTGACTGTAATGGTGCCTATAACAGGACTGTAATGGGCTTGGGTTGTGACTGTAATGGTGCTTATAACAGGACTGTAATGGGCTTGTGTTGTGACTATAATGGTGCCTATAACAGGACTGTAATGGGCTTGTGTTGTGACTGTAATGTTGCATATAACAGGACTGTAATGGGCTTGTGTTGCGACTGTAATGGTGCTGATAACAGGACTGTAATGGGCTTGTGATGAGACTGTAATGTTCCTTACAAGAGGACTGTAATGGGCTTGTGTTGTGACTGTAATGGTGCTTATAACAGGACTGTAATGGGCTTGTGATGAGACTGTAATATTGCTTATAACAGGACTGTAATGGGCTTGTGTTGTGACTGTAATGTTGCATTTAACAGGACTGTAATGGGCTTGTGTTGTGACTGTAATGTTGCATATAACAGGACTGTAATGGACTTGTGATGAGACTGTAATGTTGCTTATAACAGGACTGTAATGGACTTGTGATGAGACTGTAATGTTGCTTATAACAGGACTGTAATGGGCTTGTGTTGTGACTGTAATGTTGCATATAACAGGACTGTAATGGGCTTGTGTTGCGACTGTAATGGTGCTGATAACAGGACTGTAATGGGCTTGTGATGAGACTGTAATGTTGCTCATAACAGGACTGTAATGGACTTGTGATGAGACTGTAATGTTCCTTACAACAGGACTGTAATGGGCTTGTGTTGTGACTGTAATGGTGCTTATAACAGGACTGTAATGGGCTTGTGATGAGACTGTAATATTGCTTATAACAGGACTGTAATGGGCTTGTGTTGTGACTATAATGGTGCCTATAACAGGGCTGTGATGGGCTTGTGTTGTGACTGTAATGGTGCCTATAAAAGGGCTGTAATGGTCATGTGTTGTGACTGTATCAGTGCTTGTAACAGGACTGTAATGGGCTTGTGTCGTGACTGTAATGGTGCTTATAACAGGACTGTAATGGGCTTGTGTTGTGACTGTAATGGTGCCTATAACAAGACTGTAATGGGCTTGTGTTGTGACTGTAATGGTGCTTATAACAAGACTGTAATGGGCTTGTGCTGTTACTATAATGGTGCCTATAACAGGGCTGTAATGGGCTTGTGTTGTGACTGTAATGGTGCCTGTAAAAGGACTGTAATGGACATGTGTTGTGACTGTATCAGTGCTTGTAACAGGACTGTAATGGGCTTGTGTTGTGACTGTAATAGTGCTTATAACAGGACTGTAATGGGCTTGTGTTGTGACTGTAATGTTGCTTATAACAGGACTGTAATGGGCTTGTGTTGTGACTGTAATGGTGCTGATAACAGGACTGTAATGGACTTGTGTTGTGACTGTAATGGTGCTCATAACAGGACTGTAATGGACTTGTGATGAGACTGTAATGTTGCTTATAACAGGACTGTAATGGGCTTGTGTTGTGGCTGTAATGTTGCTTATAACAGGACTGTAATGGGCTTGTGTTGTGACTGTAATGGTGCCTTTTACAGGGCTGTAATGGGCTTGTGTTGTGACTTCAATGGTGCCTATAACAGGGCTGTAATGGGCTTGTGTTGTGACAGCATCAGTGCTTGTAACAGGACTGTAATGGGCTTGTGTTGTGACTGTAATGGTGCCTATAACAGGACTGTAATGGGCTTGGGTTGTGACTGTAATGGTGCTTATAACAGGACTGTAATGGGCTTGTGTTGTGACTATAATGGTGCCTATAACAGGACTGTAATGGGCTTGTGTTGTGACTGTAATTGTGCTTATAACAGGACTGTAATGGGCTTGTGTTGTGACTATATCGGTGCTTGTAACAGGACTGTAATGGGCTTGTGTTATGACTGCATCGGTGCTGGTCTCTCACCTTGTCGTGCGGCTCCCGCACAGAGGTCAGGATCTGAAGGGCTTGAGAGGAGTTCGTCTCTAGGTAATGATCCACCAGTCCATTCAGTAGCACAGAGCCCCTCTCTGCAATAAACAGACAGAAGCAATCAAATACAGAACACATAACTAACGAGGGCTTCCCACCTCGGTTTTAATTACTTCACTTTTCACAATTTCTAATTTTTTCTGGTGAAGGATAATTGAAAATGAAGGAGAAATATCATATTCAGTCACGCGCAAAAGTGGATAAAGCAGGCTGGAGTGGGAAAAACCAAACAACAAAGGTTTTCAGGCTTATTATTACTTTAATAGCATCTACATTCAGCACTCAGTGCAAGATGTGTCCTCCATAATTCTTGATAAGCTGTTCCACTCATTTTGCCATGAAGCGACCAGGTTTTTGCAGGTTGCCTTGATTTCCTCGTTGTGATGCCACACCTGGACACCTGCAGCGATGACTTTGGCTTTTGTGCTGCAGCCCTTCTGCTGCAGCCTTGACCGGATGATGGACCAGAGATTCTCAGTGGGATTGAGGTCAGGTGAATTACCAGGCCAGTCCAACACAGTTACCGTACTGGGTCGTTCTAAGCCAAATGAACCAGAGCCTCCATGGGTTCCGTCTCCGGGTGGAGACAACAGTCCAGCCGCCGTCGCAACAACACTGAAGAAGGGGAGGTGGCTGAGATATAAAGTAGAAGGGCTGTGACCAGACATCCACCCGCGTAGGCTACACATCCCTGTGGTTTTTCTAACCGTGGAGAGGAGAGTGACGGCGGGTGCTGCAGTGCTTCTGCTGGTCGGGTGAGTGACATCAGCTCAGCTGTGCTTCACATAAACTGGGTGTGCCGGCATATAATGCCGTGGACAGGGACGGTCTGTGGGTTTTGAACGCACCTCCAAACAAAAATCACTGCATGGTACTTCTTTCAGGATGTTTATTATCCAAGCAAACAAAATATAAAAACAAGGTTGAGTCCAAAATTATGACAAATTCCAAAGGTAACGAAAAAGCCTTCCAATTAACGAAACTGTGTCTTAAAGGTTGTAAAATAGTAGTTGTGTGGTCAAAAACTGTAGGTAACCACCGACCTCTACCTGTCCCACATTGTTCTTCCTTGCTCCACCCCCAGTGACGTGTATATCAAAGCTACGGTGACGCAATGAATTTCTAAAGAACACAAACTACCAGGTAAATTATATAAACATAACTGATGTGTGCGCAACAAATAAAAACTGTAAAATTGTGTGATTTAAATACTTTAAATGGCTACAACATTTCCGGCCCCTAATTATTGTTTAACAATTAATTACAAATTAAGCAAGTGTAGCCATAACAGAAACAGTATCAACTACTAAATATTATCATACTATCCAATCTATACTGCATCTAATTAGCACAGTAAATACCAGTTAGTCAATTAATCATCAATGTTCTTTGTGGTCTTATGACTTTAACTAATAATCTTCATTCTTCGTCAGCAGGAATAACCTAAAAGGAAAGAGATGCATAACATGCATTGTGTGCAAGGTTATGTGCGTTATGAGGAAATGTATTGCATATGAAAAGTGTAGTGAATGTATGCTTTAAGGAGTGTGTAGTCAGTGTAGGTGTAAAGCCAGAGCTCCAATCTCTGGCAGCAGGAATCGTGGCAGCTACGCTTCTTCCAGTAGAAGGCACAGCTTGGTGATGGGCCGTTCCAACTCTGATGTTTGAGTCTTGAGACGAACACGCCGAACATGTCCCTTGGAGTCCGCCATGACATCTGTGATTCGTCCCAATTGCCATGAATTCCTGGGTGCAGAGTCATCCATAACGAGAACCAAGTCTCCAACTGCAAAGCTCCTTTTCATTCTGTTCCACTTTTGCCGTGCTTGCATCAATGGGAGATATTCTTTCACCCACCTTTTCCAAAATAAGCCTGCAATATATTGCACCTGTTTCCAACGCCTGCGGGTGTAAAGATCCTCCTTCTGGAATAATCCAGGTGGCAGCAGTGGCTTTGCTTTTAGCTGTAGGAGATGGTTTGGTGTAAGAGCCTCTAAATCATTTGGGTCATCTGTGGATGGTGTAATGGGGCGGTCATTCAAAATGGCCTCTATCTCACACAGAACAGTGCTTAGGGCTTCGTCGTCCAGCACCTGCTGTCTTACCACTGTGCACAGAACCCTTTTGACGTGCTGAACTAGTCGTTCCCACACTCCTCCATGATGAGCTCCATGTGGGGGGTTGAAGCACCATTCAATTCCATCGTGCAAAAGAGTTTTGTGAAACTTATCCTGATTGAGCTCCTTAATGGCTTGCTTTAGCTCCCGGTTGGCACTGACAAAGTTTGTTCCGTTGTCTGACCTTAATCTCCGGACTTGACCTCTACGGCACACAAACCTCCTGATGGCGTTTATACAGGAATCGGTGTCCAGGGTGTGTGCCACTTCTAGGTGAACTGCACGAGATGTTAAGCATGTAAATATGACACCATATCTTTTTACAGTCTGCCGGCCCCTCTTTACCTCTATTGGCCCAAAGTAATCGATGCCAACATCAGTGAACGGTGGAAGATCTGAGGTGACTCTGTCGGCAGGGAGATCTGACATTTTTTGCTCACCTGGTCGTTGTCGCTGTCGCTTGCACACTATGCAACTTCTTATGATTGCTCTGGCTGCAGAGTTGGCATGCGGTATCCAGTAGCGACGCCGAAGCATTGACAGCATGTGGTTTCTGCCGCCGTGACCAACCACCTGATGAATGTGGCGCAGTATCAGTGTTGAGATGTGGCTGGACTTGGGTAGAATTACTGGGTGTTTTGCCTCTTCAGGGAGTGCAGACCGGTGCAGCCTACCGCCAACCCTTAAAACTCCATCCACAATCTGAGGGTCAAGCTTAAACAGATGGCTTGTTTTTCTTAACATACCTGTTTGCAGGTCTGCGAGTTCCTCTGGGTAGACCTGTTTCTGCACAAAGCAGAAAATCGCCTTTTCTGCATTATTCAGGTCATTTACAGAGAGTCTTATGGTGTCTTGTTTTACCTTACGCTTTGACCTTTGCCCTTGACCCTGGGAATCGGTTGTGTTCTTTTTCTGGTCTTTCTGCAGGAGGAGCAACTCTTTCAGCTTTAAGATCCATGCCACAGCTCTTCTAAGATCAGTCCACTGTGAAAAGTAGTTTAAAAGCTTACTTGCAGGACACTCCTTTTGTTCTGTTACTGCAGCACAAACATGGATTTCACCTTTTACTTCAGGATCATCATCAGGCACTTTTTCCATTTTTAACACGCTTTCTGGCCAGTGTGTGGGTGGTTTGAACAGAAATTGCGGTCCATTGATCCATTCTTTTGAACTGAGGAAAACATCCGCCTTTATCCCACGTGATGCAGCGTCCGCTGGGTTTAGTTTGGAGCTAATGTGCCGCCACTGCTCCATCTTTGACAGCTCCTGAATGATGGAAATCCTGTTAGCCACATATGTTTTGAATCTTTTTGTTTTGCTGGAAATGTACTGAAGAACCGTCATGCTGTCCGACCAGAAAACAGACTCATCCAGGTTCACGTCCAGCTCTGTTTTCAACATTTTGTCCATGCGCACAGCTAAGACTGCAGCTGCAAGCTCCAGCCTTGGTATAGTGGTTTGCTTCAGTGGTGCCACTCTAGCCTTTCCCATAACAAAGGCAACATTCACATCTTGGTTGGTGTTTAACAGCCGGAGGTATGACACCCAACCATATCCTGCTTCGCTGGCATCACAGAAGTGATGCAGCTGTGCTGCTGTCACTTTACCAAAGTCCTTTGGAGTAAAGCACCTGTGGATGCTGAATGTATTCAGGAGGGCAAACTCATCCAACCATTTTTGCCATCTCTGAGCCATTTCCTGTGGGATTTGATCATCCCATCCCAGCTTTGTTATGCACAGGCTTTGCAGGATTTGCTTGGCAGGCAGGATAACAGGTGCCATAAAACCTAAAGGGTCATACATTGATCCAACTACTGACAGGATGCCACGTCTGGTCACTGCGTGGGGTTTTACCTCCATACTGAATGTGAATGCATCCTGCTGCACGTTCCACTGAGCTCCAAGTGCTCTTTCCATAGGGAGCTGGTCTCTGTCAAGGTCAAGTATTTTTACATCTTTAGCTTTTCGCTCTTCAGGAATGCTTGCCAGGACTGTGCGATGGTTACTCACCCACTTATTGAGTTTAAATCCACCTTTGGCACACAGGTCTGTTAGATGTTGATACAGAGATATTGCCTGCTCCACTGTGTTGACCGACTTTAAACAATCATCCACATAGAAATTCTGACGAACTGTGTTTATTACCTCAGTTGGAAAGTCATGTTGGTTGTCGTCAGCTGTTTTCAGCAAGGCGAATGAAGCACAGCTGGGGGAAGACACCGCTCCAAAGATGTGAACTAACATTCTGTGCTCCTGCAGCTCTTTTGTAATGTCCCCATTTGGCCACCAGAGGAAGCGTAGGAAATTGACATCTTCTTTGGCCACTCTTACTTGGTGGAACATTCCTTCAATGTCAGCCATGAAGGCTACAGGGCCCTGGCGAAAACGGAGCAGTACACCCAACAGTGTGTTAGTTAAGTTAGGTCCCTGCAGGAGCTCTTTGTTCAGTGATGTTCCACAATAAGTTGAAGCACAATCAAACACCACACGCAGGGTTTTTTTGCGTGGGTGATAGACTCCATGATGTGGTATAAACCACGCCCTTCCACTTTCATGCTCCAATTCTTCTTCTGGCACAATTTCTGCATAATTCCTAACAAAGACATCCTTCATGAACTCTTTGTACTCACCAAAGAATGTGTCGTTTCTCTTGAACTTTTTTAAAAGGTGGTGTGCTCTCTGCTGGGCTACAGCTTTGTTGTATGGAAGTCTCACGTTGGCATTACGAAAAGGCAGCTTCAGGCTGTAGTGTCCATTCTCCAGCACAGCAGAGCTTGATACTATATTCATGAACTGAAGGTCTTCAACAGACATTTCCTTTTTGTCCTCATAGTGTTGTTCAACAAAGTCTTGATTGTACTGTTGAACCAGCAGCTCCTCGATGGATATCCTATTACACCGCAGGGATCCATCATTTCCATCGTCGCTGAGTGGCCCATTAATGACCCATCCAAGTACGGTTTTCACCGCATAAGGCCCACTGCCTTGGCCACTGATCACTTTCCAGGGTTCCATGGCTCTTGGGGCGTTGACTCCTATTAACAGCCCAATGCCAGCATTAATGGGGGTCAAATCCACTTCCTCAAGATACGGCCATTTCCTAATGTCCTCCATTTTGGGAATATTTTCTTTGGCGACTGGAATGGATTTGTGTGTAAAAACATCTGGCAATTTAATGAATGTATCACTTTTAATAGCAGCAACTTCCAATCCGCATATTTTGTGACTTGAAACTGGCTTGGTTTGCCCCATGGTTTTGAGCAAAATGACTTGTTTCTTTCCATCTGCGTTTAACTGATGCATTAGTGCCTCTGTGCAGAACGTTGCTGAGCTCCCTCCATCCAAAAATGCATATGTTTGCACCACTTTGGTTCCTTTTTCCAATTTAATCTTTACTGGGACTATTGCAAGCGCACACTTCTTTGTGCCGGCCCCCATAACTTCATTAGCATTCAGTGAGACCAAAGCACTAGACATTGATGCTTGTGAAAGATGAGTGTTATCTGAGCATCCCCATTGGGCTTCTTTTGGGCTTATGTGCAAAATGGTGGGGTGCATTTTGTGGCAAATATGGCATGACATGCGTTTTTTACAGACCTTGCTGATGTGCCCCTGTTCCAAACATCCAAAGCATAATCCATTTGCTTTCAGAAACTGCACCTTTTCCACGTTGGGCTTGTGCTTGAGTGCTCCACAATTTTCAAGCTTATGGTCTTTTCCACAAAACATGCATGCATTGCTCCATTTTTGCTTTTGTCCCATCTCCACTTTAATCTTAGCCAGTTCAGGGATGGTAGTCACAGCAGTGGCAAAACTGCTCCCCCTCATGTCTTTGTGTTGCACTTTAGGTTTGGCCTTTTTTTCCAAAGCCATTGGCATATTTGCCTCACCAAACACAGGATCCAGCACTGCACGCGTTTTTCTTTCCATGAAGTGAAGGAGATCTTTGAAGCTTGCTCTTCTGCTCTCAGTTTCCTGAATATCACACACAGTCATTCTCCAGTTATCACGCAGCTTAAACGGTAATTTTGACACAATTATTCTCATGTTTGAGGCATTTTCCAGCTCATCTTCATAGTTTATCTCAGACATAGTGTTGTAGCAGCTTTGCAGAAAAAGTAAGTATGACCTCAAAGCAGCTCCATCTTCTGCCCGTATGGCACACCAACTCAATGCTTTGCTCATGAATGCTGCTGTAATTTTCATTTTATTTCCAAAATGCCATTCAAGCTGCTCCATAGCTCTTCTATACCCGTTACTTGGCTCCATATGCAAACAGCTGCGCACTAGTTGTCTTGGTTGACCAGCTGTATACTGCTCCAGATAGTTAAGTTTGTCTTGCATGTTATCAGTTTTACTGTCTATACCTTGTTGAAACGCTCTAATGAAGGAGCGAAACTGAAGTGGATCCCCATCAAATACTGGAATATCTCTACTTGGCAGAAGTGACATGCTCTGCTGTTTTACTAGCATTTCAGTTATTTCGTTTTGTCTTCTCAATACATCTGCCAAGACATTACTAGGGGCATTTAGCTGGACTTGAGCACCGTGGCCCTCGGGGATATAAACAGGTTCAATTTTCACTGGAGGTAACTTACTTTTGCGTAATGCATCTGCCGTCCGTCGCACTTTCTTTAGACCAGATGATTCGGCAGCAGATGATCCAGATGTGGCTGAGCAGCGACTGCCCCCCCTGGAGAGCGACTGCCTTAACAGCGTTGCTTTGGCTTCTGCCGCCGCCAGTTCTGCGGTCAAGGCCAGCTTTTCCTGCCTGGCTGTTAACTGGGCTTGTTCCATATCCAAAACGTGCTTTTGCTCCATGGCTTGAATCTTTGCGCGCAGCGCTGCCTGTTCAGCCTCTGCCTCCAGACATGCTGCCGTCAGTCTGCCGGACTTTGAGCTCTCGGCGCTGCTTGATGACCCAGCCGACGCTTCGGAAACACTGGGGCCGATCTCGCTCTCCGCTTTGCCGGCACCATCACCGCCCGCGTCTCCGTCTTTATCCTCGTTAGCGTCTCCACACCCAGCTCCGTTCTCCCTCTCTGTCCATAGCGTCTCCTCCTGGACCACCTCCTCCTTATACATCCATGACTCCGTCTCCTCCAGAAACCTTTCAAAATGATTGATCTTGGGAACATACCAATCTGTCTGGTCCGCTTCTTTTTCCTCCACATCCAACAGGTTTTGCACATCCATTTGCAACTCCTTAAAATGCGCCAAAAGTTCATAAAACAAGTCCACATTTTTCTTTACCACATCTTTATCTTCGTTTCTTTCGACCATATTAATAATTTCGTTCTTTTTTCTTGTCACTGCGCCCAGCCTTCCTCTGCGCGATTTAATTTTTTGCAACAGTTCCAATTCTTTCTCCATACTTGCTTCGGGAAGACTCTCCATCCTTTTTCCATAAGGTTCTCAAAAAATGTTCATAAACAAAAAACCATTGGACGGATATCCCAAACTGAAGAGGCTTGTTGCGCTTAGTAAAAGAACAAAGGACCGCGTGGGAACACTGCGGCTTTACTCACGGCGGGGAACAACTTCAACTTTGACCCAACGAAACTCGATCCAACAAAAATCCATCCAACATCGAATAGTCCACTCCATGCAGATCCAAAGTCAATCCAGAATCTATAGTTTTTGACTTAATGTGGCGGCATATAATGCCGTGGACAGGGACGGTCTGTGGGTTTTGAACGCACCTCCAAACAAAAATCACTGCATGGTACTTCTTTCAGGATGTTTATTATCCAAGCAAACAAAATATAAAAACAAGGTTGAGTCCAAAATTATGACAAATTCCAAAGGTAACGAAAAAGCCTTCCAATTAACGAAACTGTGTCTTAAAGGTTGTAAAATAGTAGTTGTGTGGTCAAAAACTGTAGGTAACCACCGACCTCTACCTGTCCCACATTGTTCTTCCTTGCTCCACCCCCAGTGACGTGTATATCAAAGCTACGGTGACGCAATGAATTTCTAAAGAACACAAACTACCAGGTAAATTATATAAACATAACTGATGTGTGCGCAACAAATAAAAACTGTAAAATTGTGTAATTTAAATACTTTAAATGGCTACAACACTGGGCCATGACTTTACAAACCCGGAGCAGTCGGCTCACGGTGTAGTTTGTCAGGATGTGCTGATGTAGTGATGTGTACAGTACGAGATGCTGAAGCTCAACAAGTTAGCAGGGCGCTAATCCACAACCTAAAGTTACAGCTGACGTTAGCTGCTTAGCTCGAAGTGCAGTTTCTTGTTGTGTATCTGGTGACTGTCTGCAGAGGGACAGGTGAGGCGGAGAAGACAGCCCCGCGTCGAGCTGCCGTCTGTGATGGTTAGAGCCAGAAACAGTGAATGTGCTTCGTAAACGATAACTTCACCTGCCCGGAACATTCAGCTCATTGTGTTGCTTGTCAGGATACACTGCTCTGGTGATAAGCTCTGCACGTTAGCTTCACAGCTAACATTGTGCTAACCCACAACCTAAATTTATAGCTGACATTAGCTGCTAGTTGTGTATCTGGTTAAAATTGAACAAATTAAATAGATATGTGATATTTAGGCAAAAAAACTATAGGCAAAACCAAAAATGAACATGTTAGGAATGTTGGATCATCACAAAACTTTACACACACTTTGCACCAACTGCTATGGTGCATTTTCTGCAGAAATAAACACTATATGTTTATATTTGACATTCTTGTCGGAAATCATGGGCGTCGTGTCCTCCGGGCTAAAGAGGAGAAAGACCACCCCTCCTGTTATCAGCGTTCAGTTCAAAAGCCAGCATCTCTGATGGTGTGGGGATGCATTAGCATATATGGTGTGGGACACTTGTATGTTTTAAAAAGCACCATGAATGCTGAAAGGTTTATAAAGGTTTTAGAGCAACATATGGTCCCCTTTAGATGACATCTATTCCAGGGAAGGCCTTGTGTATTTCAGCAGGACAATGCAAATCCACATACTGCAGCTATTACAACAGCATGGCTTCATAGTAGAAGAGTCCGTGTGCTGAACTGGCCTGCCTGCAGCCCTGATCTTTCGCTGATTGAGAAGATTTGGTGCGTAATTAAAAAAAAAAGCCCATTAAACGAGACCCAAAACTCTCCAGCAGCTGGAAGCCTGTATTAAACAGTTTTGGGATCAAATTCCAATGGCTAAACTCAAGAAACTTGTCTCCTCAATGCCCAGACGCCTCCACTCTGTGTTAAAAAGAAGAGGGGATGCTACACCATCGAAAACAGGCCCCAGTCCCAAATTTTTGAGATCTGTAGCAGCCATCAAATTTGAAATGAGCTCATTTTGTGGATAAAATTGAAAAATTTCTCAGTTTCAACATTTGCTATGTATCTCTGTTCTGCTGTGAATAAAATACTGGCTGGTGTGATTTGAAAGTCAGTGCGTTTTGATTTTATTAACAATTTACACTTTGTCCCAACTATTTCGAAATTGGGGTTGTAGTTTATACATGTATGTATAACAGCTTCTCAAAATGTGTGTGTGTGTGTGAGAGAGAGAGAGAGAGACTTGACTTTAAGGGATCTTTATTTGCACACTGTTTCAAAAACATTTTTTCTCAGCACAAATCATTTCTAAACCCAACAATAATTTCTTATTTACTTTTTAAAGTTGATAAATAAATAAATGAATAAATAAACGTTTAAAAATGAGAAATAAATAGGACAAAAACATTATAAATACATCAGTTCCTTTTTCTTTAAGACCCCTTAAAAACAATTTAAAAAATCTATAAAAACCATAGTTAAATAAATATGAATTTAAAAAAGCAATTCATAAGAACCGTCAATAGAGAGAGAGAGAGAGAGAGAGAGAGAGAGAGTGAGAGAGAGAGTGAGAGAGAGAGTGAGAGAGAGTGAGAGAGAGGTCATTAGTTCACTTGAATGCATTTGTTTGTAAACCTCAGTGAAATGGATTGAAATCAATGGTCATGGAGACATCTCTCCCATCATGCCACCCCCCAAAACAGCAAATCAAACTTTTCCCAATTGATTCTTACCTGTCTGAGGGTGGAACAAAAATGCCATAAATCTTTTGACCATGTCATAACCGGAACTTATATTTCCAAGGCATTTTATAGGAAATTTGAAAAAATCCGCAATCATACGTGTATTTGACCAACAACTAAAAATAGTACCTTAACTTAAAGGGCTGTATCTCAGGATCCGTACAGAGTTGAATCAAATGCTTGGTATCATTGGATTCAGAAGTTGTTCTATAAGCACATTCATAACACTTTAATGTACATCAGATACATAACCTGTCAAATGACAAACTTATTTTGTGTTATTTTGACCCCAAAATATGATATGATTAATAAGCTCTATCACATTTTTGAAATAAGTTATGTGTAGCCACTTACCCCAAGATGCCACACGCCAAAAGGCAAGTTCCTACCTCATTCAGAACTGAAACTGTGGAGCTTTTCCCTGAGGTACTATTTTTAGTTGTTGGTCATTAATGGGTTAATGCAAGTTTCACCACTAAATTTTACCAAATTTTGCCAAGATATGTATCTTTATTAATATCTCAACTCAACTTTATCACCATAAATTAGACTTTTGAAAAAAAGTGTTTTTGCTCAAACGGACTCTAATGAACAAGAACTTACTGTGTAAATATGATAAACATACAATATATATGAACCCAATTAAGAACACTGCAGACGTCATGTTCCCTGATCCTCAATACAGGGTAGAGTTAAATTATAAGGCAGTGTTCTAGTGATGCAGCTGCTACACAATACAAAAACTATAAACATTTTGCAAACTTGCATCATCACAAACATGACTATGGACTGGAGGCAGAGTGTTATTTTTTGATAAAAGCCCATGTGATGGTGTTGGGGGACACGGTTTAAAGATCTGTAGCACATGCCAGCCTCCAGGCAATGATGTCTAGTCATATTCTGAGTCCAACAGACAGGTTTGAATGGATATCGAATCTCATTCCAGGCGTTTGCTTTCCTGGGGCAAATGCTGCGTTCCACTTCAACATGTCATCTGCGCCATTAGCGTGCCGGCGCTCCAAGGACAAAGTGCACAATTTTACAAACTTTCATCAATTGATGCCAATAGGATTCAAGCAGACTTTCACACATTTTTGAAGTGAGTGAGGATTTGTTTCAGTAACAAACAAGCCTTCTCTGGACATTATGAAACTTGGAAAGGTTGATGAAATGGATGTTTTTTGGGCAAAAGGTGTAATTAATACGGAAGGGCATCCTTCACTATTATGACTGTAACTCTTCATGTGAATGTGTTTACAGACCCTTGTGTGAATTCCTTTCACTTTTAGGCACTTAGATGCATAGCTGCCAACTCCATTCAATCATTTCAATGATTTTGCTTATGAGGGCAGATTTCTACTGGGGCTACAATGTTCTAGTGAGTTTGGCTGATTGCATAAAGATTTGTGCCAATTACTCTATATCAAACATGGACAAAAACACATTTGTGACAGATCCACTTCTTAAAAAGTATTAAAGTATCCAAATGATACTGTCTTCCTCCCTCCGTGAAAAAATAAAAGAAATAACTTAAAATATGAAGAAGGGAGATTTAAAAAAAAAACTGGTAGAATTGACATGGAATTGCCCGTCGATGTACTTAATTACACATACGGAAGACAGCAAAGACTGCACCTGACCAATGAAGGCCCCACTGTCTGTATCCAGGTGAACACAGGAGATGAGAACGCGCAGAATCATGAGCCTTCAAAGGTCAGCCCGTCCCACTCAGAGCAGCTATACGACCACAAACCACCGCACTCCTCTCGGCTGAGACGCAAATCTGCGGTTGCTCAAACATCAGCATCATTAACCCAGGCCTTATTCAGCACGACACCCACCTGAGCCGAGCTGCTCGATGATGAGCCCCGTCACCTGATCCCGCCGGCTCAGCTCGGACGAGTCCAGCAGCAGCAGGAGGTCACTCGTGTTCTGCTGCTCCCGAGCCATGCTCTGCCCCCCAAGGTTCAGTCACGGGGTCCACTCTCACAGTGTCCTGCCCGATTGGGCAGGGTCCCGCCGCCACCCTCCGATCCCGTCTCCAGCACCACTACAGGAGAGAGGGAACTCTTTTCACTAGATCTATAACGATTTATACCATGGACTGCATATAAAGATGGACGACGCCTCTCCATTCACTCCCATTGATCAAAAATGGAGCCAAAATATCCCAGATACGGGTGCTGGGATGTAACACATTTGGAGCCAGAGTCGGGGCAGTAGTGATCGGGGGTCAAGCCGCGGTATCGAGATCGCGCCCATACACCCACCCGAACCTCCCCCCCAAACTTTTAACCTGGTCTGGTTGCTGTACTGTGGACCCTCTCGGTTTAAGAATGTGAAAAAGCGAGATTCAGAGTGCGCATGCTGTTTGTAGACTATGTGGGGCAAAAGATGCGCAAATTGCATTGAAAAAGTGGGGAATTATAAGTTCTTTCGCTTTCCCCGTGGTAAAAGGCAGCTTATAGCGTGGATTCCGACTACGAACAGGAGTATGTTTTGTTCAGGAACATTCTAAAGTGTGCAGTGTACATTTTGAGTCTGTATGGCGAGATTAAGAATTCTGTATTCAACCAATGGTAATATCTATTGATGTTTGGGTACCTAGAAAAACATTAACCCCTTTCTGCAGATGTAGACGCCCGCATCTATAGACCTGCAAATTTAAGCACGCTGTTACTGTACTCGATCACTAGATGGCACCCCCGGATCAGTTATTGAATGTTCACAAGCAAGCAGACCTCGAACGCGGTTCTGAATATGGGGTAGTTCACTCCACGCCCTGTTTTTCAAGAGCTGCATGAATTAAACTCCTCAGCTAAGCCTGATGTGCAAACTGGTCAGTATCCTTTCCCATAGTATCGATCCAGCAGTTTAAAAAAACGGTATCTTGACACAGAAAAAATCGTTATCCTCTGTAGCAACCAGTTAAGCCACAGTGAGCCAACAGTATTCCAAGTAATGGTTCAGAAAAATCAGTTTTCTGAGGCAAAAAAATCGACATGGTATTGATTCTCTCACATTCTACTGTTAATTACAGTCGTCTCATACAAAAAAATTCATAGTTCCCTACCGTGGATTTATGCGCAGATCCATTCATTGACAAATTCAGCGCTTCCTTATATCCACCCGAGTACTGGCGTTGATAGCCAATCACTCAATCATACGCTCAGACTCTTCTGCGTAATTGTTGAGTTACACTTCATGCCCTCGTGAAGCTACCCTGGTAAAAATGCATTGATTGGCTCGTTTCTTATCCAATTCCCGAGTGTTTAAACATTTTAGAGTAAGTGAAACACATTGATTGGACAAACAGAAAGCATACAAACCTATGCGTATAAGCAGGCTTGGTTGTATCCTGTCTACGTTATGCACATTACGCGGTTAAAATAGACGCGATTTATAGAAAACTGGCCTTGAAGTGTTCAGTGTTGTGTTCTGGGGTCCTGGCCTTTGGCAAGGATAGCATTTATGGTTTTAACAGTTTCATGTATCAAGATTCCATAGTTCATAGTTCATGTTCATAGTCACAGTTTTGACAGTTTCTTGTATCAGGTTTTTGCATTTCATGTTTCACATTCCATGTCCATGTTTTTACTTTTCCGTGTTTTTGTTTTTGCCAGGTCTGCCATGCCACTCCACCACTTGTCTGCGTTCCGCCCCGTGCCTTCGTTGCTGCACATTTCAGAGCTCTGGTTGGCTTTGGTATTTCCCCTTCCTTCTGTGCTGTGCTGATTCGGGGCTGTCTAAGATTAATTGACAATTAACTGTTTTTAAGTTACTAACATTTACTAACACTCACTGGGTGGTGTAATTCTTAGACAGGCACATTACTAATACTACTAATTTAGACAGGGAGTTTATTGTCATGATTCCTGCTTTGCTATTTCAAGATCTTGCTGTGCTTTTCTGTTCTGAACATTCATGCTGCTTTCAGACTGCATACTTAATTGGTACTTAAGCTGAGCACGCTCATTCTCTTAATGAGCAGGTCATGTCATCCAATCTCTGTCCATGTCTTGATCTTGCCATGCCTCTTGTTTCTGCTTCTCCAGGTGTTGCCCCTCATGTGTCCTTGATTTCCAAGCCTTTATCTGGATGCGGTGGAAGTTGGCTGGCAGACAGTGTCTCGAGTCTCGCTCCATGTTCAAGTTCTTGTTTCCAAGTCTCGTTCCATGTGCAAGTTTTTTTCTCTAGTTCACGCTCACGCTCACGTTCATGTTCCCAAGCCTTGTTCTCGTTTGTGTATATAGCCTTAGTCTTGTTGTTTATTTTCGTTCTTGAATTTCTACCTGGAGTTTCCAGTGGTTTTTTGTTCTTGTCTTTTTAGATCCTTAGTTCCCTGCTCTGTGTAGCGTACTTTAGTTTGTCCTTTTGCAACCCTTTGGGCCAAGTTTTTCGTTGGCCCTCGTGCCTGTTTTGTTTTGTTTAAAATAAAATCCTCATTCCCTTTTCCCGCACCTGGTGTCTAACTGATTCCATATCATTCAGTTACATTTACAGGATTTAAATGAGATAAGGATATGGTCAATTGGAATTATTTCGAATGAAACAAGACCGGAGTGTTCCTGCTACTGGATACATCGGTCTCTGGAGAAGGGATTCATGAAAAAGGTGAGGCTGCTACTTTGTTTTTTTTTTGTTGTTGCTGTTTTGTTTTTGGAATGTATACGTACTCAACAAAGTCGAATGTCGAGGTTTTTTTCCTGCTTAAAACGCGAACTGCTCGTGCATTTGGGTGGACCCCCTGATACGTTCATTGCACGTTTCTTTTGAATCCAGGGGGCAATGGATTGTTCCCTGAAAGTGGAGTGTCTGTTCTGTTAAAATAAGGTATATTTCAGAATTCAGATATTACTGAGTTAGTGAGTTGCACTTGTTCCTCATAAGTGTTGAAATGAGTTTGTGAGCTTAGAAGAGGGGACTGGTAGCTTCCATTACAGGGTGAATGTTCTAACCGTTTAATAAGAAGTTTATTTAATGCGTGTTTGTGCTGGCTTGGGGCACTTTGAAGTAAAATGGCCAAAACTCTAAATTTTATGATGGAGAAAAGGCATGTTTTGAGAGGTTACTGGAGACCATTGATATTCAACTGCACTGAGATTGATAAATTCATACTAAACTCAACCAGAAAATCATTTGTTCATATTAAATTTCATGCCTTAAAACTTTATTTGTGTTATATACATGATTTTTTTTATGATTTGACAGGACTTCATTTTGAGACTTCGGGGAGACACTTGGATAGGTGTATAATTTGGCTAAAAGCATGTAGGTAATCTAGAATGTAATGTTGAAGATGAATTGTACTTGTGGTCAAGGAGTTTATGATCCCAGAAATGTATAGTTTTAAGCCCCAGCAGTTTTTCAATCCTCAGAATTATTTTTTTTGCAATTTCAATGGTGAATTCTCATGAAGATTTTTTTTTTATGTTTGCAGCTCATTTTCTCTACCAAAATCATGAAAATTAACTGAAATACTATGTAATTCTAAATGCTGTAAGTGTCTTTTCAGAATTGAGCCACATTTTTCCTCTTTATGAAGCTTAAATCTTGAATTATACAGCATTAAAGTGGGTAACCCAAAAATAGCCAAATTTGGCTTCTGCACAAAGGGGTTAAGATATGTACACACGTCAAGAGTACGTCCAGTTAAGGAAATTTAGAGTTCAGTTTCAAGTCCCGCTATTCGTGTAAGTAGCATACCGCTAATGGCAGCTGCCATGTCACTGATGACAAACCGGGTTGCTGGGGCAGGCGTAGCATATGCATTCGCAATATTAAAAATTAATGTTCAATTCTAGACCCCCTTCTCACTGATAAAAACTCCCAAATATATATTGGCGCCCCCCTTTTAACCTTGTTCTGGCAAATAAAAAGCCAGACAAAGTAGAGGTTGGATACAAAATTCTTTCCCCTTGAAAATATAGCTTGATTAAGCTCCATTAGTTTTCTCCTACAAACTGAAAGCATTGGCTGCCTCAGCGCAACAGAGACTTGAGAGACTATATCACAAGACAATTCACAGGGTGTAGTTAAGATGGATACGTTGTGATTACTATTTTAATGTTAAATGGCTATTATCGAATTACCTGACTTTGGTGCTGCACCTGCTCAAACTGCATTACACCTCCCTGCATGAGGCCTTGGGGACCGGATATAACAAGCATTTCTCAAACAACTCAATGTCAGCTCCGAAAGGAATACTGCTTCACTGATCACTTTGACAGCAGCACACTGCAGTAACTCAGAGAATTATCTCACGCCAAAATTAAGCAGGGCCATGTTTCACAGAGCAGGATCACGGAGTTAGCTGTATAACGGAATTTAACTTGGGTTTTGTTCAGCATAATTACTATTCAGCAAATACAGAAAAAATGCAATATCAAATACTCCCCTGATGTACAACCACAACTCTTAAAAATAGCGCGCTGTCGCTAGCAGGACCCCTCAGCCCGGATCTTTATTTGAGCGCGTGCATCGTGTGTGTGTTGTATCACGAGAAAGGGAGTGTGAATGTTGTAGTATTTTGCTGCTGACCTGCTATCAGTGCTTGTGAAGTTCGAAGCAATTTCTCCCCGTCGTGCTGCCGTTCCTGTGTAAGTTAACAACTTTTTCCAGCTGATGTGGTAGAGTAATATCCACATTGTGACAAGACTCGACGAGCTAATGTCCGTGATCCGAGAGATGTGATGAAACCGGCTGTAAGTATCCACAGAGTGACATGACTCGATTAATGTCTGTGATCCGAGAGACGTGACGATGAACCAGCTGTAAGTATCCATTCTGTGACATGACTGGACTTATTGTCTGTGTGATCGGTGAAGTTGTTTTGGAGTTATTGCGCGGAATGTGATTTCAAGATGGAGGCTGTGGCGGGAATATTGGATATTGGAGTGCGACCAAAATCGATAAGCTTCTGTAGTTCCACACCCCCAACATGCACTCCGAAAACGAAAGTGATCAGTGAAGTTGTTTTGGAGTTATTGCGTGGAATACGAAATCATAGACAGACAGACGGACAGACACCGTGCGTGACAACAATACCCCTAGCCCTTTCAGGCTGGGGGGTAAAAAGCTGAAAAACAAAGTAAATAAAATCGGAATGTGAATAAGAGCTGTGCCCTTTTAAGTAAAAACATGGGGAGATTTGAGCAGATCCCTCCCACCTCACCCTGCAGAGGGGTAAACGCCTGAAATCATGACTGGCCAAAGCATCGGTGAGCCGAAACATCTCAGTATAACACAATTGGTTCACCTGATGAACATCACCTGTCTCACAAAACCCCAATACAGCAGTGAGATGAACGCAGAGCAGCGGTGGTCTTATCTTTCAATGCTGAATTAACGAAACCTGTCACAGATTACAATGCCCAATAAGAAAACAAATATTAATTTGCACAGATGAAAAGACATATTGCTAGAGTGACAGGCATATTTACTTTGGACAGCATTACTGCACATTACTGCATCACAAAGTAATGAGGTATTTTACCACATGTACAAATGACATGACAACAAAAATGCTTTTTGACAATTTCTGAACTCATTTAACTCAAAAAATTGCAAAGATTTCCAAAAATTTTTAAATAAGTTTAATCAAAATTAAAACCTTTTGCCCAACAGCAGTATAGCTCAAAACACATTAAATTTCTTCCACTTTGGTTATTGGCTCTTGAATGCTGACAACATACTGAAGAAATCAAGAGACACCTCTGCTATTCTCACTCCCACAGCACACCGCTACTATTCTCACTCCCACAGCACACCTCTGCTGTTCTCACTCCCACAGCACACCGCTGCTATTCTCACTCCCACAGCACACCGCTGCTATTCTCACTCCCACAGCACACCGCTGCTATTCTCACTCCCACAGCACACCTCTGCTGTTCTCACTCCCACAGCACACCTCTGCTGTTCTCACTCCCACAGCAAACCGCTGCTGTTCTCACTCCCACAGCACACCTCTGCTATTCTCACTCCCACAGCACACCGCTGCTGTTCTCACTCCCACAGCACACCGCTGTTATTCTCACTCCCACAGCACACCGCTGCTGTTCTCACTCCCACAGCACACCGCTGTTATTCTCACTCCCACAGCACACCTCTGCTATTCTCACTCCCACAGCACACCGCTGCTATTCTCACTCCCACAGCACACCTCTGCTATTCTCACTCCCACAGCACACCGCTGCTGTTCTCACTCCCACAGCACACCGCTGTTATTCTCACTCCCACACCACCCCTCTGCTATTCTCACTCCCACAGCACACCGCTGCTATTCTCACTCCCACAGCACACCGCTGCTGTTCTCACTCCCACAGCACACCGCTGCTGTTCTCACTCCCACAGCACACCGCTGCTGTTCTCACTCCCACAGCACACCGCTGCTGTTCTCACTCCCACAGCACACCGCTGCTATTCTCCCTCCCACAGCACACCGCTGCTATTCTCACTCCCACAGCACACCTCTGCTATTCTCACTCCCACAGCACACCGCTGCTGTTCTCACTCCCACAGCACACCGCTGCTGTTCTCACTCCCACAGCACACCTCTGCTATTCTCACTCCCACAGCACACCTCTGCTGTTCTCACTCCCACAGCACACCTCTGCTATTCTCACTCCCACAGCCCACCGCTGCTGTTCTCACTCCCACAGCACACCTCTGCTGTTCTCACTCCCACAGCACACCGCTGCTATTCTCACTCCCACAGCACACCTCTGCTATTCTCACTCCCACAGCACACCTCTGCTGTTCTCACTCCCACAGCACACCGCTGCTGTTCTCACTCCCACAGCACACCGCTGCTATTCTCACTCCCACAGCACACCGCTGCTGTTCTCACTCCCACAGCACACCGCTGCTATTCTCACTCCCACAGCACACCGCTGCTATTCTCACTCCCACAGCACACCGCTGCTGTTCTCACTCCCACAGCACACCGCTGCTATTCTCACTCCCACAGCACACCGCTGCTATTCTCACTCCCACAGCACACCGCTGCTGTTCTCACTCCCACAGCACACCGCTGCTATTCTCACTCCCACAGCACACCGCTGCTGTTCTCACTCCCACAGCACACCGCTGCTGTTCTCACTCCCACAGCACACCCCTGCTATTCTCACTCCCACAGCACACCTCTGCTGTTCTCACTCCCACAGCACACCCCTGTTGTTCTCACTCCCACAGCACACCGCTGCTATTCTCACTCCCACAGCACACCGCTGCTATTCTCACTCCCACAGCACACCTCTGCTGTTCTCACTCCCACAGCACACCGCTGCTATTCTCACTCCCACAGCACACCGCTGTTATTCTCACTCCCACAGCACACCGCTGCTATTCTCACTCCCACAGCACACCGCTGCTATTCTCACTCCCACAGCACACCTCTGCTGTTCTCACTCCCACAGCACACCGCTGCTATTCTCACTCCCACAGCACACCTCTGCTGTTCTCACTCCCACAGCACACCTCTGTTATTCTCACTCCCACAGCACACCCCTGTTATTCTCACTCCCACAGCACACCACTGCTATTCTCACTCCCACAGCACACCACTGCTATTCTCACTCCCACAGCACACCTCTGCTGTTCTCACTCCCACAGCACACCTCTGTTATTCTCACTCCCACAGCACACCGCTGCTATTCTCACTCCCACAGCACACCGCTGCTATTCTCACTCCCACAGCACACCGCTGTTATTCTCACTCCCACAGCACACCGCTGTTATTCTCACTCCCACAGCACACCGCTGTTATTCTCACTCCCACAGCACACCGCTGCTATTCTCACTCCCACAGCACACCTCTGCTGTTCTCACTCCCACAGCACACCTCTGCTGTTCTCACTCCCACAGCACACCTCTGCTGTTCTCACTCCCACAGCACACCGCTGCTGTTCTCACTCCCACAGCACACCGCTGCTGTTCTCACTCCCACAGCACACCGCTGCTATTGTCACTCCCACAGCACACCGCTGCTATTCTCACTCCCACAGCACACCTCTGCTGTTCTCACTCCCACAGCACACCTCTGCTGTTCTCACTCCCACAGCACACCTCTGCTGTTCTCACTCCCACAGCACACCGCTGTTGTTCTCACTCCCACAGCACACCGCTGCTATTCTCACTCCCACAGCACACCGCTGCTATTCTCACTCCCACAGCACACCGCTGCTATTCTCACTCCCACAGCACACCGCTGCTATTCTCACTCCCACAGCACACCTCTGCTGTTCTCACTCCCACAGCACACCGCTGTTATTCTCACTCCCACAGCACCCCCCTGCTATTCTCACTCCCACAGCACACCGCTGCTGTTCTCACTCCCACAGCACACCGCTGTTATTCTCACTCCCACAGCACACCGCTGCTGTTCTCACTCCCACAGCACACCGCTGCTATTCTCACTCCCACAGCACACCGCTGCTATTCTCACTCCCACAGCACACCGCTGCTGTTCTCACTCCCACAGCACACCGCTGCTGTTCTCACTCCCACAGCACACCTCTGCTGTTCTCACTCCCACAGCACACCGCTGCTGTTCTCACTCCCACAGCACACCGCTGCTGTTCTCACTCCCACAGCACACCGCTGCTGTTCTCACTCCCACAGCACACCGCTGCTGTTCTCACTCCCACAGCACACCGCTGCTGTTCTCACTCCCACAGCACACCGCTGCTGTTCTCACTCCCACAGCACACCTCTGCTGTTCTCACTCCCACAGCACACCGCTGTTATTCTCACTCCCACAGCACACCTCTGCTGTTCTCACTCCCACAGCACACCGCTGCTGTTCTCACTCCCACAGCACACCGCTGCTGTTCTCACTCCCACAGCACACCGCTGCTATTGTCACTCCCACAGCACACCGCTGCTATTGTCACTCCCACAGCACACCTCTGCTGTTCTCACTCCCACAGCACACCTCTGCTGTTCTCACTCCCACAGCACACCGCTGCTGTTCTCACTCCCACAGCACACCGCTGCTATTCTCACTCCCACAGCACACCGCTGTTATTCTCACTCCCACAGCACACCGCTGCTATTCTCACTCCCACAGCACACCGCTGTTATTCTCACTCCCACAGCACACCTCTGCTGTTCTCACTCCCACAGCACACCTCTGCTATTCTCACTCCCACAGCACACCGCTGCTATTCTCACTCCCACAGCACACCGCTGCTATTCTCACTCCCACAGCACACCTCTGCTGTTCTCACTCCCACAGCACACCGCTGTTATTCTCACTCCCACAGCACACCTCTGCTATTCTCACTCCCACAGCACACCGCTGCTGTTCTCACTCCCACAGCACACCGCTGCTATTCTCACTCCCACAGCACACCTCTGCTGTTCTCACTCCCACAGCACACCGCTGTTGTTCTCACTCCCACAGCACACCTCTGCTGTTCTCACTCCCACAGCACACCGCTCTTATTCTCACTCCCACAGCACACCGCTGTTATTCTCACTCCCACAGCACACCGCTGCTGTTCTCACTCCCACAGCACACCGCTGCTGTTCTCACTCCCACAGCACACCGCTGCTATTCTCACTCCCACAGCACACCTCTGCTGTTCTCACTCCCACAGCACACCGCTGCTATTCTCACTCCCACAGCACACCGCTGCTATTCTCACTCCCACAGCACACCTCTGCTATTCTCACTCCCACAGCACACCGCTGCTGTTCTCATTCCCACAGCACACCGCTGCTATTCTCACTCCCACAGCACACCGCTGCTATTCTCACTCCCACAGCACACCGCTGCTATTCTCACTCCCACAGCACACCTCTGCTATTCTCACTCCCACAGCACACCGCTGCTGTTCTCACTCCCACAGCACACCGCTGCTGTTCTCACTCCCACAGCACACCTCTGCTATTCTCACTCCCACAGCACACCGCTGCTGTTCTCACTCCCACAGCACACCGCTGCTGTTCTCACTCCCACAGCACACCGCTGCTGTTCTCACTCCCACAGCACACCGCTGCTATTCTCACTCCCACAGCACACCGCTGCTGTTCTCACTCCCACAGCACACCTCTGCTGTTCTCACTCCCACAGCACACCTCTGCTGTTCTCACTCCCACAGCACACCGCTGCTGTTCTCACTCCCACAGCACACCGCTGCTGTTCTCACTCCCACAGCACACCGCTGCTATTGTCACTCCCACAGCACACCGCTGCTATTCTCACTCCCACAGCACACCTCTGCTGTTCTCACTCCCACAGCACACCTCTGCTGTTCTCACTCCCACAGCACACCTCTGCTGTTCTCACTCCCACAGCACACCGCTGCTGTTCTCACTCCCACAGCACACCGCTGCTATTCTCACTCCCACAGCACACCGCTGCTATTCTCACTCCCACAGCACACCGCTGCTATTCTCACTCCCACAGCACACCGCTGCTATTCTCACTCCCACAGCACACCTCTGCTATTCTCACTCCCACAGCACACCGCTGTTATTCTCACTCCCACAGCACACCGCTGCTATTCTCACTCCCACAGCACACCCCTGCTGTTCTCACTCCCACAGCACACCGCTGCTGTTCTCACTCCCACAGCACACCTCTGCTATTCTCACTCCCACAGCACACCTCTGCTGTTCTCACTCCCACAGCACACCGCTGTTATTCTCACTCCCACAGCACACCGCTGCTATTCTCACTCCCACAGCACACCGCTGCTGTTCTCACTCCCACAGCACACCGCTGTTATTCTCACTCCCACAGCACACCGCTGCTGTTCTCACTCCCACAGCACACCGCTGCTATTCTCACTCCCACAGCACACCGCTGCTATTCTCACTCCCACAGCACACCGCTGCTGTTCTCACTCCCACAGCACACCGCTGCTGTTCTCACTCCCACAGCACACCTCTGCTGTTCTCACTCCCACAGCACACCGCTGCTGTTCTCACTCCCACAGCACACCGCTGCTGTTCTCACTCCCACAGCACACCGCTGCTGTTCTCACTCCCACAGCACACCGCTGCTGTTCTCACTCCCACAGCACACCACGGCTGTTCTCACTCCCACAGCACACCTCTGCTGTTCTCACTCCCACAGCACACCGCTGTTATTCTCACTCCCACAGCACACCTCTGCTGTTCTCACTCCCACAGCACACCGCTGCTGTTCTCACTCCCACAGCACACCGCTGCTGTTCTCACTCCCACAGCACACCGCTGCTATTGTCACTCCCACAGCACACCGCTGCTATTGTCACTCCCACAGCACACCTCTGCTGTTCTCACTCCCACAGCACACCTCTGCTGTTCTCACTCCCACAGCACACCGCTGCTGTTCTCACTCCCACAGCACACCGCTGCTATTCTCACTCCCACAGCACACCGCTGTTATTCTCACTCCCACAGCACACCGCTGCTATTCTCACTCCCACAGCACACCGCTGTTATTCTCACTCCCACAGCACACCTCTGCTGTTCTCACTCCCACAGCACACCTCTGCTATTCTCACTCCCACAGCACACCGCTGCTATTCTCACTCCCACAGCACACCGCTGTTATTCTCACTCCCACAGCACACCGCTGCTGTTCTCACTCCCACAGCACACCGCTGTTATTCTCACTCCCACAGCACACCTCTGCTATTCTCACTCCCACAGCACACCGCTGCTGTTCTCACTCCCACAGCACACCGCTGCTATTCTCACTCCCACAGCACACCTCTGCTGTTCTCACTCCCACAGCACACCGCTCGTGTTCTCACTCCCACAGCACACCTCTGCTCTTCTCACTCCCACAGCACACCGCTGTTATTCTCACTCCCACAGCACACCGCTGTTATTCTCACTCCCACAGCACACCGCTGCTGTTCTCACTCCCACAGCACACCGCTGCTGTTCTTCCCCCCACAGCACACCGCTCCTATTCTCACTCCCACAGCACACTTCTGCTGTTCTCACTCCCACAGCACACCGCTGCTATTCTCACTCCCACAGCACACCGCTGCTATTCTCACTCCCACAGCACACCTCTGCTATTCTCACTCCCACAGCACACCGCTGCTGTTCTCATTCCCACAGCACACCGCTGCTATTCTCACTCCCACAGCACACCGCTGCTATTCTCACTCCCACAGCACACCGCTGCTATTCTCACTCCCACAGCACACCTCTGCTGTTCTCACTCCCACAGCACACCGCTGCTGTTCTCACTCCCACAGCACACCTCTGCTGTTCTCACTCCCACAGCACACCGCTGCTGTTCTCACTCCCACAGCACACCTCTGCTGTTCTCACTCCCACAGCACACCGCTGCTGTTCTCACTCCCACAGCACACCGCTGCTGTTCTCACTCCCACAGCACACCGCTGCTGTTCTCACTCCCACAGCACACCGCTGCTGTTCTCACTCCCACAGCACACCTCTGCTGTTCTCACTCCCACAGCACACCGCTGCATTTTTTACCTTAGATTAAGCTTTTATATCTACAGAGGGAGCAGGTCCTCGTTGACGGGAGTCGCCATATTGCACTGCCTTGTTTCTACACTAGCGCAGAATCCATTAAAGAAACACTGGTCTCTTTTTTCAGATTATATCTGTTTTTGTGGATCGTGTCAATCGCACCTGCAGAAAACAAAATTAAAATCTCTACTCACTGAAAACTTGAGGGCACTGTCGTACCTTCAGTTTCCTCGATAGCAGGCAACACCGAGTCAGACTCTGGCCGGATCAGCTCGAGTCGGCGCAGAACCGACTAAAGTTGTTCTCTTTCCTTCACTTTAAGACTATGCCTCAGCCCTCGCATTAAAATGCTTCTGATGCGTTACAATGGTGCGTCCAGACCGTATCCATCTGTTGATAAACTTGCCAAACATGCCTAATTCTGCTATTTTCAGTTAGTTTATTATTTTTTGTCACACCTACTACGGTATTATCCTCCTAACAGACGGTCGGAATGTAATGGTCCACAGTGAAAAGCAGTGCGCCAGCGAGTCATGATCATTTGTACAGCGTCATCTCTCCTTCATTCCCTCACAGTGAGTTTGTTCGTGCCGGTCAGGCCTGGCGCTGTCATTTGCGTTTGTGTGAACCGCGATTCTGCCCTTTACATTACATCTTACTTTGGACTGACTTCCGCCTCCACAGCTGCACATTTATTCCAGCACTTCAGAACATCAGCTACCGATCCAATCTAACGGCACGTCCCCTAACCACCAGCACTTTTTGTGAGACGACAGATAAACGAGCCAGTGCGCACACTGATCCCTCTCGGCGGCTCTCACTGATTTGCAGAGAGGATTTACCATATAGGCTTCATCTTCCCTGCGATAAACCCTGTCCCAGCACCGACACTCTTCTGCATTCATTATCGACTGTCCAACCCATTTCCAGGAGAACCTGCCGTTGATTTACGCAAAGACCCTTTGAGCACGAACTGCAACTTTTTTCGCTGAGAATTTATTTATTTATTTATTGCTTGATGTCAGTACGTTCTACTTTGTGTCCAACGGGCCCTATATTATTTTGGAGGAGGGACTGTTTCGAGGCGCACGATCACAGGCACAGTGATCACGCGCACGCGCGCACCACCGTGCAGACCGCAGTCATCATCGGTGACAGACGCAGCAGGTCACCGACTGTACCTCCTGCTCTACAGACTCAAACAGTGCAAATGCATAACTGCGAGTGGAGTGTTCTTGAGGCTAAATGCTCAAGGGGAGCAAGGGGCATCTGGATCAGACAGTCATGGATACAGACAGTAAAAAAAGATTGAAAACCTCACCAGTGGCATTTTGTCACTAATTCTGTCGGTGTCATCAACCCGGCAGGCAAAGTGATAGAAATCGTCGGGTTTACAATCAATCGAGTTTGTTCGATGGTCTCCGCTACATCTGGACCGTGATAATCTCCGAAATATGCCGTTTTGGTAAATGCTGCCAGTTGAAATAACTTCCGCAAATTGCTTCACATTTTAAGTGAACATGAACATTACACTATCCGCGCTTCCAGGAAAGCTTTTTCGGCTCTAACAGCCTACTTTAACTTGGGCAAATTAGGCCAACACAGCCAAATGAAATATTTGGCCAATTTTGTATGCTGAGCCAGTTCTACTCTATCCTTGCAGGAAATGGGGAAAATGTTACGTTACGCACTCACTCCAAAAGCTTACCTATTGCACTATCCAAAAAGCTTGACTATTGATTACATACAGGCAAGAGGATGAGGTGAATTGCTGAGAATGTTTCCACTGTGGGGACTGTGTCATCATTCACGAACACAATTGCACGCAAATAACAGAAAGATTGAAAATTGTGTGCTGATTCACGATAGGGAGGAAGCGTGCATAATGCATAATGATTGAGACGTTGTTTCCGCTGTAAAAAAAAAAAAAAAAACCCTCTATACTGTCACTGCTCTCAATGAGGAGACCGCGGCATTGGCGTAAACAACTCAGAACAATGAACAGACTTAACCCATCAGCAAGCGAGCCCCTTTGAAGCTTGACCAACAGACCTCTTTTATTAACAAAATGAGACATGCCATGTTATTTATGATGAGTAGAAAGATAGGTTATGTCGGATCGCTCTCTGGTTAGACAGTTATTCATTCAGTCTATAACAGCAGATTAATAGAAATAGTGATGGAAACTATCAATCATTATTTCGTCGCCAGGATGAGAATACAGAAAATTATTGCAAGTTAAAAGAAATACCAAGCAATCTCAATGACACTGAACATGAAAGGAACTATGACATTTTACAAGTTATTAATTGCATAGACCAGTCTACCTATCAATGCAGCTCCACTCCACAGGGCGCCGCCATCTTGAACACCATACACCCCCACCTTCTGTAGTCCTCTTCCGCAGCAGCACAGACAAACTAATCCTCAACTTCTCCAAACTATCTCCTACAAAACCCATCTAATGCAGTTTTAATATGCTCAATAAGATTTTTATTAATATCAAAGGTTTTTAATGTGAAAATTTCACAGGCGTAGAATCACGAATTTTGAAAATTACTGAAAACTCTTCATATTGTTTTGCACGCTGGGTGGAGGGATATAATGGAGTGAGGAGGCTTTCGCGTGACCCGGACCCCTCGCGCAGGCGCTGGGCTCGAGACGGACGACTGCGATTGAGAAGTTTATTTACTGCGAAATAGGCAGGAGGCACGAATGAAATGGGTCTCATTTTTACTCGTTTGCAAGTTGTTAATATCAATATGTCAAAAATCAGCTGTTGCTCATAATGTTTCTCACTGCTTACTTGAGAGAAATTACACTAAAAATAAAAAGGATTGAATCAATGTTAATCAACATAAAGACAGCCAATGTTCCCGTAATTATAGGCCAAATTAATAGTTATCTGTGCCCAAGTGCCAGACAAAACCATAAGTAACAAGCAAGGATGCACAAAGAATCGCACCAGGCTTATGCTATGCAGATAATAGCATCCGCTAGTGGGTCATTTCATTCAGACTGGATCATTAATGAGCACCAGGGACAGAAATTCCTCTAAATGCCAAAACCGGCAAACTAAAAGGGTCTGCTACACATCCCATCTTTTCCTCATGGAATCCATTTCTCATTTTTGATGCTCACATATTATTTAATCTTAGAATTACCACAGGGTTTTATTTGTATGTTTGTTCGTTTTAAAACATCTTTGCTTCTAGACTCTTATATGTGAAACCCACCAACAAACAATTCATAGGGGAGTGCCCAGCGTACAACCAAAATTCCGAAATAGTTGGGATAAAGAGTAAATTGTGAATAAAATCAAAATTCAATAACTTTCAAATCACACCAGCCATTATTTTATTCACAATAGAATAAAGATAACATAGCAAATGTTAAAACTGAGAAATTTTACAATTTTATCCACAAAATGAGCTCTTTTCAAATTTGATGGCTGCTATAGGTCTCAAAAAAGTTGGGATAGGGGCCTGTTTACCTTGCTGTAGCATCCCCTCTTCTATTTAACACAGAGTGGAGGCGTCTGGGCATTGAGGAGACAAGTTTCTTGAGTTTAGCCATTGGAATTTGATCCCATTCTTGTTTAATCCAGGCTTCCAGCTGCTGGGGAGTTTTGGGTCTCCTTGACAGACTTTTCATAAATTTTTTATCGGTGAAGGATCAGGACTGCAGGCCGGCCAGTTCAGCGCATGGACTCTTATACTACAAAGCCATGCTATTGTGACAGCTGCAGTATGTGGTTTTGAATTGTCCTACTGAAATACACAAGACCTTCCCTGGAATAGATGTCGTCTGGAGGAGAGCATATGTTGCTCTAAAACCTTTCTATACCTTTCAGTATTCATGGTGCTTTTTAAAACATGCAAGTGTCCTACACCATATGCACTAATGCATCCCCATACCATCAGAGATGCTGGCTTTTGAGCTGAACGCTGATAACAGGAGGGGTGGTCTTTCTCCTCTTTAGCCCAGAGGACACGACGCCCATGATTTCCAACAAGAATGTCAAATTTGGACTCGTTTGACCACAGGACACTTTGCCACTTTGCTACAGTCCATTCTAAATGAGCCTTGGCCCACAGAACATGGCGGCGCTTCTGGATCATGCTGAACAATGGCTTCCTTTGTTGTGATCTTGCATTTTCGGTCTTTGCCATGCCATGCTCCACGCTTTGCTCATGTCTAGTTCAAGTTCTGTGCCTGGCCTAGTGCCATGATGATTGATTCTTGTTTTTAGTGACCACTGCCTGTATCTGACCATTCTTAGATTATGTATTGTGTATTTGGTATTTAGGATTTCTTGTTTTATTATTTTCATGTTTTAGTTTATCCAGTCTTCATGCCATGTTTAATTTCCCATGCCATGTTTTGTCTCCCCGTCCTGTCATGTGTGTATCTTTGCTAACGGTCCCTTGTCTTGCGTGCCACTCATTCGGGTGATTTATTGGTTTCTGGGTTTCAATCTTCTTTCATTATCTCGTGTGCTTCCTTCCTCTCTCTTTTACTATCTTACTAACACAGACTAACAGGTTGTTGTTTTCGCTAATTACTAACAAACACTAACCTTGTATATTTTGACTAACTTCCTAACAAGCACTCGGGATTGTATAGCTGCACTTACTAATTGACTACCGATCTCTCAGCAGTTGCCCTATTCAAGTCTCCGCCTCCTTGCCTTTCCCTAATTATCTCTGCTGCGATTTTCTGTGGGTCTCCACAAATACTTTGTGCTTTCCTTTCTCTAAACTATACACTTTAGTACTCCTTGACTGGAGCTGTTTGTCTGTCCATAGGTTTGTCTTGTGATCCCTGTCTGTGTTTTGGCTACAGCCATGTGATTAGTTTATTCTTAATGTGTCACTCCATGATTACTGTATCATTGATTGCACCTGTGTTCCCTGATCATGTGTTCTCCCGGATGTGTATATAAGATGTCTGTTTGATTCACTTCCTTGTCAGATTGTTCTTCTTTGTGCCCTGTGCTATGCTTCTCTCACCTTGATTCATAGTGATTAATCTTTCTGACTGGACCGCCCTAGACACCGAGTTTTGCCGATTCCCAGTGCTTTTGCTGCATTCTTGTTTTTTGACCTCTTTGTCTGACTATGATTTTGTGATTGGTGCCCTGTGTGTGACTGGATTTTGCCCATTGGGCTCTGATTTTGGATTGCGGACTTTGTACTGCCAGCTGTTGGGGGGGTTTTCCCCCTTCAGAAATAAAGCCTCCCATTTTTGTATTCTACTGGTTTTTGCTATTGGTTCATTTCGTAAAACCCAAGATCCTTTTTGTATGAGAGTTTAAGGTGGCATCTGTGGATGGCACGGAAGACTGTGTTTACAGACAGTGGTTTCTTGAAGTTTTCCTTGGCCTATTCAATGATAAAATCATGCCGGTGAGTGATGCAGTGGCGTCTAAGGGCCCGATCACGGGCATCCAGTAAAGGTCTTTGGCCTTGTCCCTTTGATAAGGAATCAGGTAGACACCAGATGCGGGGAGATGGGAATGAGGATTTATTAAACAAAAAACAAAACAGGCACGAGGGCCAACAAAAAACTTGGCCCAAAGGGTTGCAAAAAACAAACTAAAGTATGCTGCACAGAGCTATAAACAATAAATGCAAAAAGGCAAAAAACAAAAAGGCACTGGAAACTCCAGGCAAGATACTCAAGAAAAATAAATAACAATACTAAATATATATATACACAAGACGAGAGGCTAGGACAAATACTAGGGAACTTGACAAGAACTTGGCTAAACGAGACGCGACTAGAAACAAACTTGCACATGCAATGAGACGCGAGACACTGTCTGCCAGCCAACTTCCACCGCATCCAGATAAAGGCTTGAAAATCATGACATGAGGGGTAACACCTGGAGAGAGAGAAACAAGAGGCATGGCAAGATCAAGACATGGACAGAGATTGGATGACATGACCTGCTCATTAAGAGAATGAGCGTGCTCAGCTTAAGTACCAATTAAGTATGCAGTTTGGAAGCAAGCATGAATGTTAAGAACAGAAAAGCACAGCAAGATCTTGAAATAGCAAAGCAGGAATCATGACAATAAACTCCCTGTCTAAATTAGTAATATTAGTAATGTGCCTATCTAAGAATTACACCAACCCAGTGAGTGTTAGTAAATGTTAGTAACTTAAAAACAGTTAATTGTCAATTAAGCTTAGAGAGCCCCGAATCAGCACAGCATAGAAGGAAGAGGGAAATACCAAAGCCAACCCAGAGCTCTGAAATGTGCAACAACGAAGGCACGGGGCGGAACGCAGACAAGCGGTGGAGTGGCATGGCAGACCTGGCGAAAACAAAAACATGGAAAAGTAAAAACATGGACAAGGAATGAAACTTGAAATGTAAAATCCTGAAACAAGAAACTGTTAAAACCATGAACATGAACTATGAAACTATGAAACTTGGAACATGAAACTGTTAAAACCATGAATAATACTGTTCTGGCCAAAGGCCAGAACACAACACCCTTAAGCACAGATTTTTTCCAGTTTCTCTGAATCTTTTGATAAGCACTGTCAATTGATGCAATTTGACATGGAGGAGCATTGTTTCTAAAGTATTCCCCCCCCCCCCCCCTTTTTTTTTTTTTTTTTTTTTTTTTTTTACGCAAACCTTCACAGGTTGAAGAGGCTCTGTGCAAAAAAAAAAAAACGGGGTGGGGGGGTCTGTGACGCGTAGATCCTGCAAAAAAATAAAACGGCTTGTTTCTTCTTGACTTAGTCTGGTCAAATGTTGACGCGATGATTCTGTCTGTGTGTTGTACCAAGTCGAAATAAATTTTCTGAAATTTACGTTGTTCATTATGTTCTATCATGCATCAAAAAAGCTTGGATTCGTGTCAGTTTTGCGATTGATAACGACATTTTGAAAGCAATGTACTTCCATCTACTGGTCAAAGGTAATTACTCCTTTAGAATTATGCCAGTAAATTTGTAAAATTCTTTGAGGAATCTTGTTGTGCGATGATTGAAGTCTGACAAAATATCGGAAACCCCTCCGAAAAATGGTTTTGCCTTTGCCATATCTGTACAATTACTAGTCTTCGACAGTCAGCGATTTGTAATCTCTTGAATGCTAATTAGCTGCATGTCTCGGCGAAAATAGGCCTGACCAGCCGCTACGTTCGTTTTCAAAGCAAGTATACAAATGTTCTATGGGACCAAATAGCTGCTGCCCGAATAGCTGGTGCGTCTGTCACAAAACGGTAAAGTTATTTGGGTGGCAAGGGCAGCACTGTCATAGTTATGTGAATATAGAGGGGACCGGGGTGACCTCGTCATGATTTTGTATTTGGCTCCACAACTCTTTGTTGCTAAAACTTAGCGAAATGCGTTAATGGTGTATGTGGCGTGCAGAATGTCGCCTACGAAACTTGTATGGATACAATCTTAATATAACATATTTATGTCATAATACTCAGTTTTCAATATATCACAAACATCAGTGTTAGTGAGTAAGGGAATCTTTGATTTATTTCCCTTTTCTTTTGTTTTCCTCGAGCTCGCTTGTTTTCTACCACGGACTGCGTCTGGTCCGTTGGTAGCGCGAGCCTCGTTATTTCTATCTGTTTTTAGTCTCTCTTCACGCTGTGAGGTTTGCCTTTTTAATATTCGGCCGCTGCTCTTGACGTCCACTGTCAGCAGCTATCACGGTACACTCTAGCCACTATGGAGATGTCAGCGGTAGCTGAAATTAACAGGGCTATCGCCAGCCAACAAGAGATGTTGGCTGGGTTCGCAGAAACAATTTCAGGTTTTTGTAATCAGCAATCTGAACTTGCTGAGAGACTACCCCTGGCCAGAGGCTCCTCTGATGACTGTATTTAGCTATGCTTTTACAGAGGAGATTACGGACGTGCTGGCTACTTTAGAACCCTGCTCGACTTTAGATTCCTTAGTTCGTACTGCTGTGCGAATTGACAATCGTATACGCGAACGCAGCCGGGAGAGAATAAATAAATCACCGCTGGCTCTCGTTCGTGGACTCGGGCGCTGTTGATTATTTCATGGATTTTAAGTGGGCTAGGAGGCAATCCGTTCCCACTGTTACGCTTTCACAATCACGGTCTGTAAGAACTTTGGATGGTCGCCCGCTGGGAACGGGAGTTATAACCAAAGTTTCAGAACCACTAAGAATGTTCATTTCCTTTGGTAGCCACTCTAAAGAGGTTCAATTTTTTATTATCAGGTCCCCCACTTAGTTTTGGGTCATTCAAGGTTACGGGAACATGATCCTTGTATCAGCTGGGGGGAACAGATTAATCCTATCGTCCGCTGGGGTCCCAAGTGTAGCACTCATTGTAATAAAAATGGTTCTTTCGGACGTCAAGCGATGGGGCAGGCTGACGGCGAGAGCAAGTGTGAGGAAGTTATCGCTCTGTACCCTCCTAGACTAGAAAAGGAGGAAGAGGAGGGGTTGGAATGGGATCCTCAATTCGACTGGTGAGAGCCAGAGGACGATTACTTTTTGGAAAACTTTAGTGATTCGGAATCAGTCACAAAGTCATTAGATTCTGAGCAGGGTGAAGAATTTGGGGCCACCCTGAACTTTGACTTGCCTCCGAATGTCCCCAGGGAT
This sequence comes from Gymnothorax reevesii, assembly GCA_029721435.1. NCBI lineage: Eukaryota > Metazoa > Chordata > Actinopteri > Anguilliformes > Muraenidae > Gymnothorax > Gymnothorax reevesii. The sequence goes on from CM056583.1 coordinate 91,482,174, forward strand.
TACGCCGATCTTGCTGAGGTGGTCAGTGAACAACGAGCCTCTACGTTACCCCTGCATCGTCCGTAAGACTGCAAAATTAATCTTTATCCTGGGACAACTCCGCCTAGGAGTTCGCTATATTCGCTGTCAGGGCCTGAGCATAGGGCTATACAAGAGTATATTCAGGAGGCTCTCGCTAATGGTTTTATTTGGCCGTCCACGTCCCCTGCCGGAGCGGGATTCTTTTTCGTTGGGATAAAGGATGGTTGTCTGAGACCCTGTATTGATTACAAGGGTTTGAATAAAATCACCATTAAAAACCAATACCCCCTTCTGTTAATGAATTCCACATTTGAACGTCTGCAGGAAGCATCATTTCTTACGAAGCTAGATCTTCGTAATGCTTATCTGATTCGCATTCGGGAGGGGGACGAATGGAAAATGGCTTTTAACACTCATGACAGGTACTACGAATATCGGGTCTTACCGTTCGGGCTGGTTAACGCCCCCTTAGTGTTTCAGGCATTCGTCAATGATGTGCTCCGAGAGATGTTGGAGAAATTCGTCTTCGTTTATCTTGACGACATTTTGATGTTTTCTTCAACACTGTCGAAGCACAAGCAACACATCTGACATGTACTGGAAGCCCTGTTCAATGCCAAACTTTTTGTCAAAGCCGAAAAATTTGTTTACCACGCCCAAACTGTCTCGTTCTTGGGCTTTATTGTTTCTAAGGGGTCGATGCGGATGGACCTGGACTAGGTGGCTGCGGTCAGGAATTAGCCTGCACCGCAGAGTGTTAAAAAGGTTCAACGCTTTCTTGGCTTTGCAAATTTCTATAGGAGGTTTATTCATAATTTTAGCGTGGTTGCTGCTCCTATTATTGCGCTCACTAAAAAGAATACCTCCTCAGCGTTTTTTTTGGTCTCCTGCAGCTGATGCTGCCTTTCAGGAATTAAAAAACGTTTTGGCTCAGAGCCTATTTTGGTTTTGCTCAATCCCTCCCTCCCATTTGTTGTGGAGGTAGATGCTTTGAAGGTGGGCGTGGGTGCTATTTTGTCCAAGCGCCCTCGTTGGGATAATAAGCTTCACCCATGCGCGTACTTCTCCCGGTCTTTGTCCTCCGCGGAACATCATGATAGTATTGATGACCGGGAGTTATTAGCGGTCAAGTTGGCCCTCGAAGAAGTGGCGCCACTGGTTGGAGGGAGCTGAGCATCCTTTTGTGGTATGGACCGATCATAAAAACCTCCAATATATTCAGCAAACCAAGCGCATTAATTCCCGGCAGGCGCGATGGTCATTATTTTTTAACCGCTTTCATTTCACGCTCACCTATCGCCCGCGCTATAAAAATATTAAGCCTGATGCCCTGTCACGAATGTATGATCGCACTGATCGCGATCCTACCCCGGAGCCTGTTATTCCTTCTATGCAGATCGTGACACCCATTCAGTGGAAGGTTGAGGCGGTGGTTCAGGAGGCATTGAAGTCTGATCCCGGTCCTGGAGGGGGGCCTCCTGGCTGTTTATTCGTCCTGCATAGAGTTAGGCCACAGGTCCTCCAGTGGGGACACTCTTCCCGCCTGGCAGGGCACCCGGGGGTCCATCGGAGAAAGCAGTTCCTGGTCCAACGTTTTTGGAGGCCGGATATGATGAGGGACATTCAGGAGTTTGTTGCTGCCTGTGGCGTCTGTTCCAGGAATAAGACTGCCCATCTCCCTCCCGCTGGTTTGCTGTGACCTTTGCCCGTTCCCAGGCACCTTTAGTCGCATATTACGTTAGATTTTGTTACAGGGCTGCCTGTATCTGACGGCAGCACGGTCATTTTGGTTGTGGTTGACCGTTTTTCTGAAGCGGCTTATTTTGTTGCGCTACCTAAGCTGCCTTTGGCGCGGGAGACAGCGCATCTTGTGGTCAACACTGTTCCGTTTACATGAGCTTCTGCAGCATGTCATGTCGCTATATCGGCCCGTTCAAAATAGTGCGGAAGATCAATCCTGTCACGGTCCAGCTTAAACTCCCATGATCTTTAAGCATACATCCGACATTCCATGTCTCTCGGATCAACCCCCTTAGCACTAGCGTCCTGGCACCCGCCGACACACCCCTGCCACCGCCGCGAATAGTTTATACCGTACGCCGCATTCTTGCCGAGAGGCGTGTAGGTCATGGGGTCCAGCTCCTCGTTGACTGGGAGGGATATGGTCCCGAGGAGCAGTGCTGGGTCCCTTCGCGGGATATTCTGGATCCCTCGCTAATTTCGGAGTTTCGTGCGCGGGGTTCCTTGGGGACTTCTGAAGCTGTCCCTTAGAGGGGGTTGGGGGGGGGGGGGGGGTCCTGTCATGGTTTGAGAGCTTTGAGAGCTCTGTTTGTTACTCTCGTCCGGGACGATATCGTTTTGCTCCCTATCGGATTCCTGGGCCAGCTGGCAGTAATTGGGGGCATTGCCCGAACTCTATTTAAGCTCCAGTTTCGCCTCGCGTTCCTTGCTAGAGTGTCAGTGCATCTTTGGTGCTTTAGCTGGTAAGGTCTCTTGAGAGATTATTGTTTAGGGACTTAGCTGCATACAGGATCAGTGTTAGTGAGTGAGGGAATCTTTGATTTATTTCCCTTTTCTTTTGTTTTCCTCGAGCTCGCTTGTTTTCTACCACGGACGGCATCTGGTCCGTTGGTAGCGCAAGCCTCGTTATTTATATCTGTTTTTAGTCTCTCTTCACACTGCGAGGTTTGCCTTTTTAATGTTTGGCCACTGCTCTTGACGTCCACCTTCAGCAGCTATCACAATAAATGCAAATATAATAATTATTAAGACACTATAGGCGTCTGACAAACAAAAAATCGGCTCCTATATTTGACCTTGGAATATTTTAAAATAGGCCTTACACAGGACCTACAAGCGGGGCAACCTCAGCACCCTGACGAACGAACCCCATGCTGCTTGGCCAGTGTAGCGCCCTGTTCCCATTATTTAAATCAGGCAGCATCTCTCACCTCATGATCGCAGCAGGCCTTTATCTCGTGTTCTTAATAACCCTAGTTACATACGTTTATGAAACAGTCAAATCACTGTGGAAATCTTTGTCTTCAAAGAAGCAAGATGCATTTCTTTCAGAAACCTAGAGTTTACAATTCAGATCAGAATTCAGTTATTTAGACAGAAAACACTTACATGACACTACAAGTCCTTTTTCTTTCCAAGAGATGACACCGCTTGGATGTCACATAATTTGTACATTTTCATTTTCCCGTGAGTAGTTTGGAATGAAAAAAACTGGGGTGACAAACCTAACCCCGAGGCCGAAGTAACCCCGGTCTCCCCTAAACTGAACTAAAAAAAGAACTGTGGCCACAACTCAAAGCTTTCTGGCTGGGCCAAAGAGACGGACACTGGTCACATGTGACCACAGGAATATGCTTTCAAAAATAACCTCAAATAGAAGTCACACTGTAAACCCAGATAGTGTGGCGCACTCACTTGTTTGGAGGAAACGATTGCTTCAAAAAAAAAGTGTAAGCCAACTTAACAGTTTTGCGTTCACAGCACTTAAAACATGGAAAAATAACTTCTCAAATTTTGCCTCGTTTTCTTAAAGCACAGTGCACACAATGCTAAGAAGCTGGTTTACAACATTTTTTTGAGGTATTAGATTTCCACAAAAAATTTGAGTTCTCCACACTATCTGGGTTCACAGCGCAATCAATATCTGAACCAGCCTCAAAAAAACGAGCACACTGTAAACCCAGATAGCGTGGCCAGCATAAGTGTGATGTGGAAACCTATTACCTCAAAATAATTATGTAAGCCAACTTACTTAATTACATTGTGCGGATTGTACTTAAAGAACATACACTGCAAAAGTGTGGAACTTGTGCCACGTTTATAATCTAAGCACCAGTGTGTAATAGCTAATTGCCTGATGATTATTTTTGTAAATAGGTGTTCTCATTCAAAACGCTGATGTGTATTACCTCCGCCAAGGAGGTTATGTTTTTGGTGGCGTTTGTTTGTTGGTTAGTTTGTGTACAAAATAACTCAAAAAGTAATGGACAGATTTTGATGAAATTTTCAGAGAAGGTGGGTATTAACTCAAGGAACAGCTGATTAAATTTTGGAATATCTAGGCCAAAGTACTGCTGAGATATACGCCAAAGTTCAAGTCTTTCCGATGGGCCGCACTTCCAATCGCCGTGCTTCTGGGTTTTGCTGCCCCCTGGCGGAGGTTTGAGCTCTCTGAGTGCTTTTCTAGTTGGATGTTGCGATCGAGATTTTTCAGATTTGTTGAATACGCCTTAAAACTGAATCTAAACACTGTGACGTTTAAAAAGCATTACAAAAAAGTGTTTAGCTCATGTTCAGAACTGAAACATTTGGTTTTACTCTATAAGTTATTCTAACCTCGTTTTTAAGCGCTGTGAACAAAAAATCATTCAATTAGTGGACACAATTTTTTTAAGGTAATTAGATTCCCCAAAACAATTAAGTATACCACACTTACCTGGGTGTACAGTGTACAGGATGAGTTTAACTGAGCTTGTGTTTATTGCAGGACCACAGATTGTGTGACAATGGCGGATGCGCAAACATGCTTAATATGGTGTAGAAAATACACATCCTGGACGTCAGAGCAATTCTGGAGAATACACTGTAACCCAGAGAGTGGCAAACTCCAATGTTTTTGTCATGGTTATGGATTTTGTTCATGTTTATGTTCAGGTTCTGTGTTCATGATTTTGTCTTTTATTTATTCTTTTTGGTTATTGTAATGCTCAGGTTTTTAGTTCATTCCATTTCTCAGTTCCATTGCACTTGTCTCCCCTGTCTTGTGATCTAGTTGGTTCAGTCCGTCTTCCCTATCTGCGTGCGCACTGACTTCGGGTGATTTAAACGAATTTCAGTGTTTAAAATATTCCTTCGATTCTCGTTTTCTCCCTTCGTCTTTCTGTTCTGATTACTAACATTTGAATTTTGTATCATAGTCTACTAACACAACTAATCCATGTATATAGATTACTAACTTACTAACGAGCACTCTAGTTAAATATTGTTACGTCCAAGAAAAAGGAGGCTCAGACTGGTATCCAGCGGGTCTTTTGGTTTATTGTCGCACCGAACATTCCTCGACATACACGTTCAAAACTCTGCTTTTTTACTGCTCGCGGGACATCTCCCAGAACAACCCTTGACCCGGCAACACACGCTACATCCGTTACTGTTTCCCAAAAATCCCCGGAAGTCCCGCCCCTCAGGCAAGCCCACTGTCTCGCACCTGTAGCAGCCGCTACAATATGTAAAGTTGTATCGCTACTAAAATAAAGAAGAAACTGGAGCACTCAAATCACCAGTGTAATTTATTAAGGTGCCAAGACTGACGTTTCGACGCACAGCGTCTTCCTCAGAGTCAAACATGTATGGTAAATCTGGGACAGCTAAATATCCTCCTACACACAGAGAAAAACTTCCCATTGGAAAATAAGGGAACAGGGAGGTATCCATAACATACCAATACTGTGACCCCATACAAGAAGGAGGTGTTACCAAGAGAATCACCATAAATCCCCTAACAATCATAGTAAAACAAGATGTAACACAGACAGTGGACACGGAACTTACAGTCCAACATTTTACAGAAAACAAGAAAGGTTTAACTCTTCATTTAATCCATGTGGTTCCACTGTATTTAATGTGTAGATCCAGTAAGCCTATCTTTAAGTAATTTATTAATAATATCTCCACCCCTCTGGGAAGGAACAATTTTTTTTCGATTCCGCAAAATTTTAATGATGCAGCCGATTCATTTGGGAATAATGTCTTGCTATCGCATAGTCCATATTTTGGTTACGAATAGCCGCCTTGTGTTCGGCGATGCGGAGTTTCAGGGAGCGTTTGGTTTGGCCAACATAAAGCAGTCCACACGGACACTTGAGGATATAAACAACATGAGTGGTGCTACAGTTGTATCGCTACTAATTAATACTAATTCCCTCTCAGCAATCGCCCTGTTCTAGTCTCCGCCTCTTGCTCAGCTGTACCTGTCTCCCCCTGCGTTTCTGCGAGATCTCTCTGGCGTTCTTAATTACTTTCCTGCCCTGGTTATCTGTGCACGTAGAACTCCTGGACCGAGGCTGTTTAAATGTCATAGGCTGTTTGTGTGATTCCCGTTCGTGTTTTGTCTTTTGCCAATTCTTGTGGTTAGGGCTTCCCTCATGTGATTCTCCCGTTGTAATCAGTCTGATTCTCTACACCTGATTCCTGCATAGCACGTGTCCTTCCTGTGTGTATTTAAGCAGTCATTTCACTCACAGCTCTTGTCAGAACGTTGATCAATACTTCTTTGTGCAGAGCGCCTCGTATGCCATTGAGTGTTATTTCTCCTCTACTGGATTGTCCGACTTTGATTCTTGCCATTGCTCTTTTTGTATTGTTTTTGTCTTTCTGGATTTCGACCCATTTTTGTATGACCACGATTTCTGTGTTTGGATGTCCTGTGTATGACCCTTGGCTTTGCTCATCGACTACGACTTTTTACCTATCGTTTTTGTACCTCTGCTCATCTCTCTTACTGGTTCTGACCCCTGCCTGTCTAGTCGACACTGTTTTTGGATTTTGTATTGTGGCTTGGCAATTCCTGTGTTTTTTGGCTTTGACTCGGACCTTATTGAAGGCATACGATTTTTGGATTCCTGTCTCTCGCGTGTGGTTCCTGAACTGTACCTCACAGTCAAAGGAGACCCAAAACTCTCCAGCACCTGGAAGCCTGTATTAAACAAGGGTGGGATCAAATTCCAATGGCTAAACTCAACAAACGTGTCTCCTCAACGCCCTGACGCCTCCACTCTGTGTTAAAAAGAAGAGGGGATGCTACAACATGGTAAACAGGCCCCTGTCCCAACTTTTTTGAGACCTATAGCAGCCATCAAATTTGAAATGAGTTCATTTTGTGGATAAAATTGTAAAATTTCTAAGTTTAAACATTTGCTATGTTATCTCTGTTCCGTTGTGAATAAAATACTGGCTGGAGTGATTTGCAAGTTATTGCATTTTGATGTTATTCACAATTTACACTTTGTCCCAATTATTTTGGAACTGGAGTTGTAGCATTATGTGGACATTATTTAAAGAACATAATGTAAAAGTTATTCTTACCATTCTTGCTTTGAACACAAGATCATTAACAATTTTTTTGAGGTCATCAGTTTCCACAAAAGAATTGAGTGCACCACACTATCTGGGGTTTGCAGTGTGTAAACTGGTTTTATTCATCCTTGAACGACAGAACTTCCAGAACTATGTAAGTTTTTACGTTTGTCAAACTGCAGGTTGCACTGAAAAATGATGAAACCTTAAGGTCATGCAGTAATAAAAATAAAAACAACAGATTTCATCTGTTATCTCCAGCTGTGGTCAGACTCCGGGCAGTAAAAACACAGAAGATCAAACACATGAGAGCAAATACATTTTTTCTACGAGACGTAGCCACTGGAACCAAGCCCAGATGAAAGGTTTGCCATATTTGGCATATCATGACAATGACAGAATACAAACTTGAAGCTTTTTTAAGTGGAAGATAAACATTTCACCCAAGACACTGACTCAAAGCAAAACAGGAACGGGAGACAATCCTGCAGATGGAGAAACAACATGCAGGAACTTTACCCCTTAAACCCTAACTTTTCACTGAAGGTTTTTCTTAAGTAGGTTCAAAGTCAGAAAAAAATACTTTTTTTCATATTATAGGACAGTACATATTCAGGAGCTGATAATAGTGCTTCACTGAGGCTACATCACACTTAGGAGAGAAATATTCAAACCCAAGACACCAAGTGTTAATGGCTGCAGCATTACATCAAATTGAAAATATTTAGATCTTGTACATCATTATTCACATTTCTCTGTAATTCAGCAGTTCATATTTGTGATCTTTGGCAACCTTGGGATCTCCACTTCAGGCATGAAGTTCCTCATATTTGAATACAGCAGCTGCATTTGATAGACCCACATGCATTTGCTGTGATCAGATATTTGGGTCAGGCTCATAGGCAAACATGAGACAGGTCAGAACATAGGAACATGCTATCGACCGCCAGCTGTAGACGGGATCATAAACAGAATGCTCTATAAGAGGATCAAGGACATCCTGATTATCCCCAAAGGGCAACTTGTTTCACAACCAGCAGCAAAAATGACGACAAAAGTTAAATAAACATAAGCAGAGAATACAAACGATAAATAACAAATAACAGGGAAGCTCTCATCGCCTTGTTTAGAAGACCAATTAGGCTTAGGATTACGCAAGCTTGTTGAGATGGAGGGACTATTATTATGGGAGACTTAAATTATCCTGGCAGCAATTGGGGAATGGTGAAAGGATGGGGTAAAGGGGAGGAAGAATTTGTAGATGTTATAAATGACAATTATTTGCTGCAGTATGTTAATAAACCTACAAGGGAGAAGGCAATTTTAGACTTAGTGCTCTGTAATGACCCTGATAGAATTTGCCATGTAAAGGTACTAGAGCCACTCAGGACTAGTTATCATTCTACTGTTAGTTTTGATGTTTCATGGCCTTCTGAGTTTTAGGTGAGTGAACTTCAGCAGGATGCACTCAAGTATCAGTGAAATAGACTGGAAGAAAGTCCTTGACTGTTGGACTGTGAATGGAACATGGGGTAGATTCAAAGGAGTTATATCTGATGCAAAGTGTAAACTCATTCCAAAGGTGTGCAAAAGTAAGTTAAAAAGCAGAATGTTATGATTCTGCCTCGTCTCCCCATGTTTTGTGAATGATCCTGCTTTTTCTGACCATTCTCTGATTGTGATTTGGATTCCATGCCTTGTATTGTTTTTGCTTTGTCTGTATGTTTGCCATATTCCATCTTCTCAGTAAGATTCTGGTCCTTGTTTTGTTTCATGTCATGCATTGCACTGTGTCCCATCTGGTCTCATATCTTGTGATTACTGACTGCCCCAGTATTTCGTGCCACACTTTCGGGTGATTTCATGGCTTCTGGGATTTCAATCATTCCTTCTAATCTCGTTTACTTCCTTCGCTTTGCTTTTCTATAATTACTAACAATACTAACAGTTTGTTATTTTAGTCAAAGATACTAACCAAGATTAATATTATTATGAGGTAACGCTCTGGAACCAAACGCAAGAACACAGGATTGCAATAAAGGAGATTTTATTGAGCGAGGGGGGTAACCCCCGCAGGGCAGAAGGCAAAAGTACAGAGTCCGCAATTCAAAAGTCAAAAAAGTCAAAAGTCAGAAACAGAGTCGTAAACAGGGCAGCAAACACAAAAATCGTAGTCAGGCAAAACAGATTCGGTACACAGGCAGTGGTTTGTCGAAGAAGCAAAACTCAAAAACCAGTGGGCGTATCTGAATCTTTGCCAGGGCAGCAATCACAAAAATCGTAGTCGGGGAAAAACGGTTCGTAAACACAGATGCAACGGTAATGTAAGAAGGGCAAGCCAAAAAATCAGAAGTCAGATCCAGTCAGAAGAGTAACACAATGAGTACAAGGCGGATAATGAACAGCACAGGTAAACACGAGAGACCTTCTGACAGGGAAGTTCTGTGAAGAGACACCTAATATACTCTCCAGGGAGATCACATGGTACATAGAACACAGGTGCAGGAAATGAGACTAATTACAAAGGGTGGAACAAGAGGGAGAACCTAATGACATAAAATAGGCAAAAGCCAAAACATTGACAGGGATCACGAGACAATCCTATAGACAAACATACTGCTCCAGTCAAGGAGTTCTAACGTGCATAGATAATGAAAGAAAGGACAGCGTGATCAGATGTGGAGAATCCACAGAAATGCAGCAAAGGAGATTAGGGTGAGACAAGAGGGGTAGACTAGAACAGGGCAAGTGCTAAGAGCTAAGACTAAGACAATACAAGAACAAATCGAAGTACCAAATCACAATACACAAACCAAAGAATAGTCAGACATAGCAATGATTCAAAACCAAATAAAACATTATATCAAAACATGGCAAATAGAACAAGACATGGCAAATCAGAGCATGAACATAGTGAGACAGATCAGAATCATAACATTATAGTACTAACTTGCTAACGAGCACTGGGGATTGTATAGTTGAACTTTACTAATTGACTAACGAGCTCTCAGCATTCGCCCTATTCTACTCTCCGCCCCTTTGCCTTCACTCAATCTACTTTGCTGCAGTTTCAGCGGATCCTCCGCACTTGTTAAACTCTGTTCTGCCTCCTTATCTGTGCACGTAAGGACTCCCTAACCGGAGCCGTATGTTTGTCATAGGCTGTCTGTGTGATCCCTGTCCGAGTTTTGTTTTTGCCAATTTCATGAAGTCAGGAACTTCCTCTGGTTCATTCCTTTGTAATTAGTCTGATCCAGCTCACCTGTTCCCTATCATAGCATGTGACATCCTGTATGTGTATTTAAGCAGTCATTTCACAACCAGGGGCCTCATTTATCAAAAAGCGTGTAAAAGTGCTACTAAATTTTCACTTACAACGAAAAGCCAAAAATGGCGTACAGCCAAAATATGTACGCCCTTTTCAGATCTATCAAACTGCGTGTACGCACAGCTCTCCGTAATTTCCATTGATAAATCTCACTGGACCCAAGAAAAGTGCAGACGTGAACGTACCTCATACCCCGCCCTCTACACGCCCAAACACAACCATATATGGTCAATACAAATGAGCGTCTGCATGTAAAGTAGCCATGTGCGCTCTGGGGATTTGTGGAGTGACGTCAGTGGAAGATGGTGAAGCGTAGATGGGAAACACGGAAAGAAGCGAAACTTGTCAGTGAGTGAGAAACACGGGCTCGCGCAGGCGAGGAAAAAAGTCGTCTTCGGCAGGTATTTGCACTAATTCTGTATGATCACTTTGTCTGGTGGTTTATTAGGGAACACAAACATATAACTAAGAACACATAGAGAATCACAACAGAAATGAACACATAATGTTGGACCAAACAATTTGTCATCCGGAAATTAAAACAATCTCATCTAATCAGCCACAGCCTCACCAAGAAGCGTAAAACCGCCGAGTGCTGCGGTCGCAAGTCTTACAGAGGCAGTAAGAACAAAAGAACCTTCGTGTCGAATCTTATGTCACATGCAGGAGGTGTGTGTTTTGTTTCAGTTGCACAGAGGGACAAACATTACAATGTTGTGTTTGATATACATGAATTCATTTCTGTCTCAACTTGTGGATATCAAATGTATGAGGAATGAAATATGAGGTTCTTGGAATACAGAAAACTAAACACTACTTTGCAAGACTGAAACTGAGAGACTCATAACACACACACACACACACACACACACACACACACACACACACACAGTCAACATGAGGGGTGAGAGGTGGGGGGCAGCTTCACAACCGCTGCATCACCGCAGCTCGTGTCCTTAGTCCCCGTTGAAGACCCTCATGACAAGGAGGGGGCTGTGGGTTCGGGTCCACATGCTGGGGTGGAGGGAGGCTCGGCGGCAGCGCAACCCCTCGCCTCACTGCCACGTTGTGCGGGATGGCACAGGCCCAGATGATCCTGCTGACCTTTTTCGGGTGGTAGAAGAGCCTACCATCCGACGCATGCAGGCAGCGCCAGGGTCTTTAAGGAGCTCGATGGCGCGCTCCAGGAGGCAGCACACAGGCATGGACCTCATTATACTGGGTTTCCTGGCTACCCTGTGGGTCCGGGATGGGAACTAGCAGCTACTCCCTCAGGAAGTAGCCACTATCACCTGTAAGTCACAACGGGCCTTGAATTGATGATTATAAGCAGCAGCTTTCAATGAATGAGTAAACTGTGTAGCCTGCTTGCACTCACCAAGTAGCCAGCCGTCACGAATGAATGATGTGTCGAGCCAGGCCATCGTGCCACTACATTTGTTATGAGCACGTCAGCGTCACATATGATTTCAGAGATGCAAAGGCTTACCCCTTAGGCGTGAGTTTCTCCTCTTAGTAGAATTCATGTTACTGTGTCGTAGTCAGCAATTATTCAATCAACGGGCACTGAAGAAATTCACTCGTGGAATTTAAGTCATTAAGCATCAAGTTAATCAGTTTCACCTGTATTACGGTGGATTTCCCCACTAATGACACGGAAATCGAATATGACTCGGGAATTCTCAGGCTTGTCTTTACTGAGGGATTGAAAGCAATGGAACTTCATAAAAATGTTTCAAATGGTCTTATTTCATTAAAACGATTTAAACGATCATGAAACACGTGTTGTTTCTAATCTTCGAGTAAAGAGAAGCAGGAGAAGTCCGGAGTCATAATCGCTTTCCATGTTGCTTGTGATGAGGTGCAGCTCTACGCAAGTGAGATGGAAACTTCACTGCACAAGGATTTTAATTCCTCATGAGAATCTCATTAATAAGCGTTCATTGAATAATTACGGACAAAGGTGAATAAGCCTAAAAAATGCATGAGACCTACGCCGAATGCGTGACACTTGGCATCTCTGTGATTTGGGTATTGATCGAATGCACATTTTTGCGATTCACATATACGTATTCATTCACCGATGGTGCCCTAATCATGATGTGAGTGCAGTCAATTGCTCCAATTAGATTAGGAAAATTGGACTTTGCTGTGGCTTTGATTGTTCTTTTAAAAAAACAAAACCTGCAGCCCAACCTGCAACCCTGCACCGCCTGCAGACCAACCTTTAACCCCGCACCGCCTGCAGTCCCAGCCTGCAATCCAGCCCAGGCCCAACCTGCAACCCTGCACCGCCAGCAGTCCCAGCCTGCAATCCAGCCCAGGCTCAACCTGCAACCCTGCACCGCCTGCAGTCCAACCTGCAACCCTGCACTGCCTGTAGTCCCGGCCTACAACCCTGCACCGTGTGCAGTCCCAACTTGCAGCCCTGCACGACCTGCAGCCCAACCTGCAGCCCCAGGATCCAGTGCCTGTCCCTGCCTGTCCTGACCAGAGAGAAACTCCACAGTTGAAAAAAACTCCTGCCTCTCAGCCTTTTTTCCTCTGCCTCTGAGTCCTCAAACCCCCAGCCATAACAGCCTAACCAACCTCCTCCCTGTTTCATCTGTTTACCAGCTACATTATGATGAGTTTCAGCTTTGGCTCTCTCCTCCATCCCCTCTGTTCTCCAGGTCAAAGTTTGCGGTTCTGGGGGGTAAAGTCCAGTGTACAAACCCCAATTCCAATGAAGTTGGGACATTGTGTAAATCGTGAATAAAAACAGAACACAATGATGTGCAAATCTCATAAACCCACATGTTATTCACAAAAGAACATAGACAACATAACAGATGTTGAAAGTGAGACATTTTCTATTTCGTGAAGACTATAACATTTTGAATTTGATTGCAGCAACACATCTCAAGTTCAGACAGGGGCCATGTTTACCATTGTGCAGCATCCCCTCTCCTTTTAACATCAGTCTGGAAACATCTAGGAAATGAGGGGACCAACTGCTGGAGTTTTGGAAGAGGGATGTTGTCCCACTCTTGTCAGATGTAGGATTCTAGCTGCTAAACAGTCTTGGGTCTTCATTGCTGGATTTTCCACTTTGATGCACCAAATGTTTTCTGTTGGTGAAAAGTCTGGACTGCAGACAGGCCTGTTCACTACCCGGACTCTTCTCCTGTAAAGCCATGCTGTTGTAAATGGCTTTGTAACCCTTTCCAGGCTGATAGATGTCCATGACTTTGTTTCTCATCTCATGTTCTTGAATTTCTTTAGATTGCGGCATGATGTGTTGCTTTTTGAGATCTTTTAACCTGCTTCAGTTTGTCAAACAGGTTCTATTGAACAGAATTGTTGATTCAACAGTTTTGGCAGTAATCAGGCCTGGGTGTGGCTAGTGAAATTGAACTCAAAAAATGTGGTTAATCAAAGTTCATTCAGGATTTAACACGGGGTAAATTACTTTTTCCACATAGGGCCAGGTAGGTTTAGATAGCTTTTTGCTTCAATAAAAGAAATCATCATTTAAAATATGCATTTTGTATTTACTTGGTATCTTTGTCTGATATTAATATTTTTTTTTTGATTTGACACATTTAAGTGTGACAAATATGCAAAAAAATAAGAAATCAGGAAGGGGCAAATACTTTTTTGCAGCACTGTATATATTTATATTGGGAATCACAAGAACCTCAGATGTCATGAATGTGTGTAATTTGCAATCATCTGCTTCGCATAGCTTCTGTACAAGAAAGAGAAATAATCGGAGAACAAGGGTAATGCAGTTTTGGGGTTTGGTCGGGGCAGGGTGTGGGCCAGGGGCTCATCCTGGGTACGCTATTAAAACTAAACGAGTGATTTTCAATATATTTACCTGCACAACAAAGAGAAATGTACCATGCTTTAAAGTTCCTTCATTTCTAAATATGACTTTGTATGATTCATATATGTTTTGTGTATGTTGTATTTAAATTACATGTACATTGGACTATACTGTTTACCCCCCAGAACAGCAAACTTTGACCTGGAAAAAAGAATGGAAGGAGGAGAGAACCAAAGCTGAAAACTTGTGATAATACAGCTTCTAAACAGATGAAACGGGGATAAAACTTTGGTGAGGCTGGGTACTGTCCCCAATGGGTTTTCGGCCTCCGTTAGATTTTCAATTGCGGACCCTTTTTAGACCCTCACCAATCCATGAACACACTACCAGGGGTAGTTCATAAGCCTATAAATCATAAATCTGTACCCATATTTGATATCCTTGCAAAGAAATTGATGTTATTTCACAATATCTGGTCTTGGGGTCCCTCCAAACCGTTAAGGCCCTAAGGTCCGTTTGCAAAAGTTCCCCATTTGGGAGCCCACAACTGCTTAATGGTGCAAGATAATGAAAAACTAATCACAGATTCTGACACTGGGCCAGAGTAGGCTAGAATACCAATTTTCAGCCTTCTGAGATTCTCCATTGTGGAGATATTGATCTCCCAAAACCACTTCAGGCAGTTGCGTCCTAAAAAGTGGGCATGGCACCCAAAACTTGAAGGGCTATAAAATCCAAATCGGTGGGAGTTGGATCATGAAACTTTTCAGATGTTTGGTACACACCCTAAGGCAGTGGTTCTCAAACTCGGTCCTGGCGGCCCACCGTGTATACAGGCTTTTGTTCCGACCACAGTTGCAATCTTAGGACTTAAACGAGCTGTTGATTTGCCTTAATTGGGCACATTCATGTTTAGAGCAGTTATTTGTCCTCTTAAGCCACATTGGACAAATCTGCACATGCCATGAAGAATTTAAATTTTATATCCACAATGAGATATGTTAGAAACCAGTATGAATTACTGCAGAGGGAAATGATTTGACCGAACCCTTAATCAACGTGAATAATGAATAGGTTCCTCATTAGTGAAACTGTCAACACATGGTTGCGAAAACCAATAATTTATTTGGCAAACATTAAAGTCACACCTGTTTCATTTCATGTTCATATTATTAAGTTCAGGAAAATTATATTTAAAAAATTCGAAACACCTGTGTTCAAGCAACCCAATTTGGAACATACTGATTTTCTCAAGTCTAATTTGATCTGTTTAGAATTTTTTTTACCTGCAAATCCTCACAATATACAAAAATAAGCATAACAGAATATTTATTCTTCATGGCAGAGTCGATATGTCCATAAAAATGCAGCTAAAGGTGGTAAATAACTTCGCTAAACATGGAATGCAGCTAATTAAGACAAATCTTCACCATGTTAAAATTCTAAGATTGCAGTTGTGGTTATAACAATAACCAGCGAACACAGTGGGGCACCAGGGATGAGTTTGAGGACCACTGCCCTAAGGTGAGATGGTCACCTGGGAGCCATTTGATCGCTTGGCATGGAATGAGCTTATAATATCCTGAAGGATGGCCAAAATGGTCTCTGTTAGGGAAGGTCTGATAAATATTTTGGAAAGCTTTGAAGAGGATACTAAGACTTATGATCAGAGCAGGGCCTATGATATCATATACTTGGATTTTCAGATAGCATTTGATACAGTACCTCACAAGAGACTAATTATTAAAATTAGGACCATAGAAATTATAGGAGGTATTTTGGAATGGAATCAGAATTAGTCACAGGACAGAACATGGAGTGTCGTGCTGAGAGGGATCTTATCTCAGCAATGCATTGTGGAAAGTGGTATCCCTCAGGTATCAGTGTTGGGACCTCTGCTCTTCCTCATCTGTATTAATTACCTTGACAAGAATAATGAAAGAAAATTCGTTAAATTTGTGGATGATGCAAAATTAGTTGGTTTGTCGAACAGTTTAGAGTCCACTAAAGTGATTCAGGATAATTCATATAGAATTCCAAATTTGGCAGAAATCTGTCAAATGAAATTTAAATAAGATAAATATAAAGTTCTACGTGTAGGTAATAAAAACATTTGAAAGGATTATTTCATTGGGGGTTTAAAATTGAAATGTGCTCCACATGAAAAAGATGAAAGTGATTGTTGACCAAACCCTCACAGGTTCTATCCACTGCGCTGTAGCAGTTTCTGAGGCCAACAGGATCAGGCCAACCTGTTCAGTGAGATCCTCTCCTAGTTCATATGGCTCTGCTATTGTGTTTAGTCTTGTGCAGAAAGTAGTGTCTTTTATCAAGTCTACATTGTCCCTATATGTTTCTTATATGACCGTTTTATCCTTGCAATAATTGTACAGTGTTTTTGAATGACTTGAAAGGCACTTTAAATAAAATGTATTATTATTATTATTATTATTATTATTATTATTATTATCAGGATGCTGGGATATATTGCCAAGTATTGAGTATTGAGCATGAATCTGATGAGGTTATACTTCTCTTGAACAACACATTTGTCAGACCTCACTGAGAGTATTATGTGCAGTTCTGGGGACAATAATTCAAGAAGGACATTGAAGCTTTTGAAAAAGCTTAAAGGAGAGCAACGATGTTAATTCCTGGTTTAAAAGTAAAAGTTATGAGGAGAGGCTGACAATCTTAATCTCTTCAGTTTTAGTATGAGGTGACTGGGATAATCTGATTGAGAAATTTTACTATGTTAAAGGGATTAACAAAGTTAACTATGCAGGATTACTTAAACCAGGTTTTGCTAACCAAATGCGGGGTCATTCATGGAAGATAGCTAATGGTAAATTTTGCTCTAATATAAGGATTTTTTTTCACACAGAGCGTGATCTCAGAGTGGAATAGCTTCCCAGCCATACCACAGAGGCAAAAACCTCAGGAGTTCAAGACTCTCAAGGCCTGAAACAGTGCTAAATTCTGCACAGTACTTTAATATCTCAAGTGTTCGGTTCACTTCAGTGACAGGAAAGTGGCGATCCTAGTTGGGCTACATGGTCTTTTCTCACCACTTACGCTATGTTACGTTACGTTATGGGTCTATTTTTGTGGGGTTAAATGCACAAGACAATAATCAATGAGAGAGCGGGTTGAAAACAGGAAGGGAGGGGAGTGCAAGGAGACAATCGTTAAATAGCGAGAGTCAATAAGTGAAAAGTGACTGAAAGTGACTGACAGCTGGAGTTTTGGAAGAAAGTGAAGGAAGGGAATGGAAGGTGACAGAATCACTCCACTATACATCTCTTAGTCATTAAAAATAGGGCATTTTTCCCTATAAATCACCAAGCATAACACCAGTCATCAGCCCAGACTAGGTGAAAATGATTCATAATTGGCAGCAGAAATGTAAATCAAACATTAGACAAAGTAAATATGTCTGTAGGTACATTCACCAGTACTGAAATACTGGTTTGGTGAGTTGCTCATGCTAATCCTGGATGATGTCGCCCCAAAAGGTCTGTGACTAACACGGCTCTTTAACATGACACTAGATGGCGCTGACACCATCATGCAATATTTCATCTTCTATGTCACACAAACAAAATTACCTCAAACTCGTCAGTTAATTGTGATAATTCATAAATTGCTGTGCTTATATTACTTTATAAATATAGATGGGATGAGTGACAAAATTGATTAAATTAATCAATGAACATAAACAGTCTTAGTAAAGTGTTGGGCCTCCACAAGCTGCCTGATCAGCTTCAACAGGCTTTGGAATAAAATCTACGAGTGCAAAAATTTTCTGAAGATACCATTCCAACAAGAGATATTCTCTCACTTGGTGTACTGATGATGGTAACGGAGAGCGCTGTCTCACTCATTATACTAATAACGCCCACATAAGTTCAAGTGGTTGAAGATCTGGTGACTCAAAGCGGCAGTAAATGCTAAGGATCATTTTCATATTCATAAAGTCATCCAGTGACCCCTTGTTTCCTGTGGGGCTCGAGCCACCATCATCTGGGAAGAGACACTCCCGTCACTGACGGAATAAACCATCATATGGTATATACGTCATCACGCAAATAACTGCATTGATTGCCAGTGAGCCTTACGCCCTTAAGGAAGCAAGTGGACTCAAACCATACCTTGAAAATTTATAAAGGCATTAGTTGCATCTGCATTTATGTTCGTTCACGCATTTTTTTTTTTAATTTAATTTTCAATTTTTCTTTTAAATTTATATACATATAGAGCAAATAAGTGTTTTAATATTGAGAGTGATGAAAATAGAACCCGTATATACAAAGCCTATTTAAAAAATACACTTCATCAACCCCTTTATTCGTTCAACTGAGAGATTCATTAACTGTATTTTTATCAGTAAAAATCGATGTGGAGATATTCTATAGCCCACCCAGCAAAATTAGGCTACAGCTGTCCTCAGGGGTCAACGGTCAAAAGAGCCAAACCAGTTGCTGGCCTTTATTTACATATTCCGCGTTTTCCTGCAGGAAAAAAAAACTGCAACGGTTAAAACGAAACCAGAGGTACATTGATGAGTATGTTGAAATGATAGCATTGGTACCGACCGCAAAATCTGCAGTTTGCAATCAACTCCATTACTGAAAGTTCGAATATAGTCTTTCTGATTGATGTCGGACAGCCTGCTCTAAATCTGTCAATGATTTTTTTAAGTGTACAGACCGATAATAAGTATCGTTTATTATTTGATTTTGGGAGGAACTGATGTACAGTCGTATTTACGGCGAGAGAAATAAAAAGCAAATCAATAATAGTAATTGGTCAACTATTATAGCTACTAAGAGGTAAACTGATTAAAAAAACAAACAACCAATGGCCTTGATGGCTTTCAGTGATGATGAGCAAAAATGTAATATTCTTGTCCCCAAAAAATGTTCTCTGCTAGATTTTTGTCTCTAAACAAATCAATTATTATTATTAATACTAATATCAATAATAACAATAATAATAATAATAATAACACTTTTCCGCTTCTTCCGCTGAAGAATTTTTTTACATTATTTGTCCCATTCCCAAGAGTTTTCGTCGATGACCCGTCATTTCAAAGACAGTAGCCTAATTAAATTTTAAAACTGCTTAGCCTTGCGGCTTTCATGACTCTCATCAGAAGTGACGAAGTATCCCACGGAATAGCCTAACATCTGCGATAATCGTTTATTGACTCCCTTCCTTATATTGACGGCATCCGATGTTCAATCAAATGAAATAAAATTAACAACGACTTTGCTCAGGGACACAATTCAGAACCGCGATCCATATGAGGTCCGCAGTGGAATCATACTGACTATTTTCCCGGAGACAAAATTGGATCAATTCGTTGATATCAGTCGGTTAAATAAGAATAATATTGTTTTAAGATACTTTTTCAAAGATGGCGTGTAACAGTTTTTTAAACCAGCCTGAATTTACACGCCGCAGACATCTGGAGGTTGATGGAAGGAAGAATGCAATTACTGGCGCAACAGGAGGTTGCATCCTGCTTAAATGCGATCCTGAAAGTTCATGCTTGAAGAAAAAAGGCACGATTGATACGAAAAGGTAGCTTAATATCTACATAACAATTTTGACTTTGTTCAACAAAATAATACAAATAGTTTATGTTAATATTGGAAGCTCCAATCTTTGCGTACCTGTTAAAAAAATGGCCCGTATTTAGGTAAGCAAATTTTCTGCTCTACATTGGCTTCTCATTGGTGGAAACCAGTCAGATTCCACCACAAAAATTATCTGATTGAAAATCAGGGAGGAGTGAGAGACGTGCAGCGCTGAAGTCAGGACTGTGACAGTGGTCAGGATTCTGAATAATTTAAGAAGAGATTTTCAAGCAACAGGGCACGACCACCTGGACATACACCACAGGGAACAGTAGCCTACAGATTTCTCGGGAAAGCCGGCAAAATCTAAGTAGACTACCCAATCGTAAACATCAACTTACCTGCTCACTTAATAGGCCCATAATCGGTAAGTATTGATGACATCTGCTTTATTATTCGCTGAGAAAAACAGTGTTTACATCTTTGCATCGATTAGAAAAGTTAGAAGCCATTTACACAGATTGGAGACAGTTAACTCGATATTATACGCACAAGTTAGGTGAAAATTACTTTTTCAGGCATGTATCCTTTCCTTATGTGGTCATTCATCATAAATTAAAATACCCATATTTTTTTGTGAATTTCTCTCAACCGAAGTTTATTTGTTGACCTTAAACGAACGATCATGGTCCACGCATTTAGATAGGCTAACTTTACACTTGATCAACCGCGCCTGCGTGATATGTACATAATATATTAAAATAGCCTCCTTATGTCAATGTCACACTTAAATACAATAAGTTGAAGTTGGGTCTATTGTGCTATTTATCTATTTTGCTAAATCGCATTCAACCAACAGTCTTATTTTTCAGTTTCCACCGTTTGGGCTTCATGCTGAATAAAGACAGATGCCTTAAATAGTTTTGCATAGATTGTGACGTCATTCAATACGAATTTCCAACGAATTTACTGTTTGGCACTCCAAGGCTTGCTTTCGTCGCTTCATCTGATATTCTTTGCGCGAGTAATGTGTGCAGGTTTGCGCCAAATTTTTCCTGTGGAGAATTGTCTCTGTATTTAATAACCATGGAAAGCGCAATGCACCTGAACACACACGTGCATTCACTCTGTGCAAAAGTACTTTCGAATTAAAAATCACGGGATGAATATTTTTTTCCCAAAAAATGGCCAAATATGCGCATGTAGTAGTAATAATAATAATAATAATATTAAACATTATATCAGTATTATTATTATTATTATTATTATTATTATTATGGGGTAGGCCTACTCCGTGCATTGTATTTCAAATTGTCCTGAAGTGTGAGTTCTATTTGGGAATTGATTATTTTACGTTGCCACAACAGTTTTAGCCAGGATGCCTCGTTCTTTTTTGGTGAAGAGCAAACGGTGCAGCACGTACAGTGCACACAGATTCATCGAAGACGAGCAACTTCAACGAGGGGATTTGTCAGAGAAAACGAATTATCCAAGTAAGTACCACAGCTAGCGCCGTTTACAGATATGTGCAAAATTATCTTGGCACAATCAGTGTCACCGTCCTCAATTTATGACATCACAAACAATCCGCCATATGATGAATCTCATTTAGTTTGCGACTATAGGGCAATGACTGCCTGAAAATGGAATCATCTTATGTTCTATTGTTGTTGGAATGTTATAGACCTACAGTTATTCATCGTCACGATGGCGACCGTTTACTTCGACTCGGAAGACTTGAAGTTATCGGACCAAAACATATTGTTTGGAAAAGTATCCGTGTTGCATCAGCTTTTCCTTAAACAGATAAGCCAAATACAGAAATGCATTTCTCAATAATAGGTAAGCACGAGGCCGGGGCGCTGCAGGGTATTTCGCAACGTTAGTTTGCATCCCACTGGCCTGATTGAGGTGGTCCATGCAACAGCGCCAATGACTGTTACTTAATACTCGGATTACACTGAGTGAGCTTTGCTTCATGGAAATTATAAACCTGGTGAGCAGTTAGGAGTTGCAGTCACGGATATGCAAAAGAGTCTTTATTCAAATAAAGAGCGCTCAATCCTGCAATCTTTCCCGTGCATAAAACAGGTATTGCGGCTCTCAGAGGCAAGATGGATCATTTTTTTTTCACGTCCGATTTAAGTACGCAAAGCATGAATGAATTCGTGTTTGGAATAGAGAAGGA
Organism: Gymnothorax reevesii; assembly: GCA_029721435.1. Classification (NCBI taxonomy): domain Eukaryota; kingdom Metazoa; phylum Chordata; class Actinopteri; order Anguilliformes; family Muraenidae; genus Gymnothorax; species Gymnothorax reevesii. The sequence continues at coordinate 91,504,199 of CM056583.1, forward strand.
GAATTGTTTCTATTTTATATTTACTTTATTGATTTTTTTTTTTTTATTATTATTATTATTAGTAGTAGTAGTAGTAGTAGTAGTAGTAGTAGTAGTAGTAGTAGTAGTAGTAGTAGTAGTAGTAGTAGTAGTAGTACGACTCCTAAAACGTAGTCCTAAAATTTTGTGAAATGTTGTTGCTAAACAGTATCTGGACTAAGAATGAATTATTGTTTTGTGCCGATAATTTAAACATGTTTTTCAGCAGCAATAATATAGTAATGAAAGCATGCATGAGATGGCATTAAGGATGATTATTATTTTATTTCAAATAATTGACAATGATAGCATGCAATGTTAAATCGATGTGACTTCTGCCGATTAAGAAGTTAATGATTTGAAGTAGCATGCATGTAATAATAATCACTTCCCATAATCTTCTCCCGTAAGCTCAGCCTTAAATTTTTCAAACTCAGTGTTATATTGTCGGGAGTAATTGTACTGCGGACAGAATTTACTTTGGAATGTTATGTTTTTTTAAACTCTGTGTTATATTGTCGGGACCAAATGTATGGCGGGCGGACAGAATTTACTGTGGAATAATGTTTATATAAATTGTCCACCTTCATGCTTTTTTCCACGATTTTGGCTTGCATTTTTAATTGGCTTGATGACAACTCTTTTTCATTTTCACTGCTGCATGATTTATTATTTTAGAACATTTAGGCCCTGCAACACTTCAAACCACTGAATAGATCTCAGTGGATGTTTTTTTTTTGAAAAAGCAGATGAAGGAACAGAAGAGCTGGAGGGTAAAGTGTAATGTACCGTGTTTCACTCATCACATCCTGACAGAAGCAGACCCAGCTGATGCTCTGGACCGCACTGATTTGGGACAGGCCCAGACTGGGGGTACAGCCACCCATTCTGACTCGTCTCCCATTAAACCTGAGCGGGAGGCTAACTGTCCTGTTCCTGCTCACCCTAAACCTCCTCTGCCCTCTGTGGTCTCCGGAGGCCCCTACTGCAGCCCAGGTGAGTAGAGCCTGGTGCCGACAGGCAAACGCACCACTGCAGCAGCACTTCAAATTATTCTGACTCTTAGTGTTTATGATTTTGTGTAGTAGATACTACAGTGGCATTTAGCAATCGAGCACGAAGCAACGCAGCTTAGTGGTGTATAATCGTATCCAAAAAGCACAGGAGTGGGTGCTGATATTTTTGTTAGCGAAACACTAACTCACCTGAATCTACAAATCAAAATCTGAATCAAAGAACCTGATTGGGCTAAAATAAAAACCAGCTGTCACAGAGGCCCTCTACAGATAAGACTGGAAGACGCAAATGTTGCTGCAGTGAATTAAACTGTAGTAAGATCTCAGAGTTATTGTTTGGGATAGGTGAGGGTAATCTATTGCAGGACCACAAAATGGGAAAACTTGATATTAGCAGAGAGAAGAGTGCAGGGTCAGATCTGGCAGAGAGAGAAATGTAGGGTGAGCAGAGTGTGGTCTCGGAGCAGAGAAAGTAATGTAGGGTGAGCAGAGTGTGGTCTCGGAGCAGAGAGAGAAATGTAGGGTGAGCAGAGTGTGGTCTCGGAGCAGAGAGTAAAGTAGGGTGAGCAGAGTGTGGTCTCAGAGCAGAAAGAGAAATGTAGGGTGAGCAGAGTGTGGTCTCGGAGCAGAGAAAGTAATGTTGAGTGAGCAGAGTGTGGTCTCAGAGCAGAGAAAGTAATGTTGGGTGAGCAGAGTGTGGTCTCGGAGCAGAGAAAGTAATGTTGGGTGAGCAGAGTGTGGTCTTGAAATAAATAGACGTCAGATGGCAGTGATCATGGCCCAGGAAACAGTGCAGGGGAAAAGCTACGGTCAAAACATGGAGCTGAGCAGAGAGGACAGAAAACTAGGGCAGGGCCATAAAGGCGGGAGAAAACCAGGGTGACACAGACGAACCACATCCAGGGACAAGGAACCAGAGAAACTTAGGCAGGAGAATAAATGCAAGAGAGTAGTGCAACCTCAAAGAAAGTCTTGACAACCTGGACATGAACACAGAGAGAGCAGAACCTGTATTCACAGAGATTACAAAGAGAGACAAGACACCGGCACAGGAAAGGGTTTGAGGAATTAACAGAAAACAAACAAAGACAATCACTCAGAATCAGCCCCATTATCAGAAAACACAACACTGGAGCAGCCAGAAAACACCATTCAGTGCACAGACTGGTCGAGGAGACGTGGCAGGTATACAGGTAACTGTGTTTTCTGAAGAAAGTCACCAGGGCGAGTTTAGTTGCTTCTGCTGCTCCGCTCTTCTGTACGCTCTTACGTCCAGGGGGGGACTTCGATTTTTCCTCTGCTTACAGTTCGCTTGCTCGGGTGTTCTTATCCCTCCATTGGCCCCACCCCCTCCACACTCCTCCGTCTGTATTCTGTCTGTCCGCCCACCCACAGAACCACAGCTTCACAAATTCCCCCCCTACTACAAGAGCTCCTTTGCCTGGGACCCCTTGCACCCGTCCTATGACTTCCGGCAGATGGGGTTCCCCCCCTCTCTCCTGCAGCACGCCAGCGCCCTCTATGGGGCACACATTAAACAGAGCTGTGAGAGCCCCCAGCCCCTGGACTGCAGCACACACTACTCCCCAACCTCCGACACTTACCACTGCATCACCTGTGACAAGGTGAGTCTACCTGTACCGCACACACACACACATGCGCGCGCTACTCCCCAATCTCCGACACTTACCACTGCATCACCTGTGACAAGGTGAGTCTACCTGTACCGCACACACACACACACATGTGCGCGCTACTCTCCAACCTCCGACACTTACCACTGCATCACCTGTGACAAGGTGAGTGTACCTTTACCGCAGACACACACACACACACACATACACACACACACACACACACACGCGCGCGCTACTCCCCAACCTCCCACACTTACCACTGCATCACCTGTGACAAGGTGAGTCCACCTGTACCACACACACACACACACACACACACACAAAACCTCTGCTTCTTGTTATTTAATGAATTGATCAAAAAAGTCATACTAGTGACCAAATGACCACCAAACTGACCCATCAGTCCTATGACAGTAATTTATCTGACACTTTTTTGCACTGCAGTTTACAGCTGAAAGCTTTGAGAGGCCAAAATCCTCAATTTTATAATTTCATCCAAACTGCCTGTCCAGAGAGCATTTCACACGCTATAATATTTTGTCGGGCCACCTTTACTGTTGATCATGGTACACATTCGTTGGGGTATTGTTTTGACAATCTTATACAATTTAACTAAATTTATTTTCAACCAGATTTGCATTCATTCAATTTTTGGCCGAGACATTGTATTGATGATGGGCGACAAAAACCACTCCTTTCAGCAGCTCCAGCAAATCACAAAGACTTTCAGTTGGTTAAGGCCAGACTCTGTAGTGGCTAGTGCCCGCGTGAAAATGATTCCTCATGCTGGATGAACCACTCTTTCGAAATTTGAGCCCGATGAATCTTGGTTTTGTCATTCTGGAATATGCCTGTGCCACCACAGGAATGAAAAAGTCCATTGATGGGTTACTGGTCATGAACTCATTTATTGCAGCAGAACAGTGCTGAGCCTGGACCTGTGCAACTGAAGCGACTCCCCATAATAACACTGCCTCCAGACACTTGTACAGTGGGCACTGTGCATGACGGGGGCATCGCTTCATGGGCTTCCTTTCTTACCCCTCCATGCCCATCACTGCGAAACAGGGTAAATCTGGACTCATTAGACCACATGACCTTTGTCCATTGCTCCTCAGTCCAATCTTTATTCGTTTTCGAATTGAGGACATTTTTTCCCAGTAAGCCTCACTAACAAGTGACTTCCTCGTGGCCACGTAGCTGTTTAGTTCTCGCTGCAGTGTTTGTGTGGAAATGCTCTTACCTTCATAATTACACATTACCATGAGTTTCAGTGTCTATTTTTTTAAGATGAGACATCACCAAGCATTTTCGTGATCTCCAATCAGGATCAGTAATGATTTTTCTCCAACCCGTTTCTTCCACAAAGTTGACAGTTCACCACTATCCTTCCAGGTTGAAATAATTTGTTGGACAGTCCATGACCCAATTCTACAGATTTCAGCAATTTCCCGAGCTGATTTCTTTGATTTATGCTGGCCAATAATTTGCCCCTTTTGAAACACAGAAAACTCTTTTCAACAACCGTGAAATACATCTTCGGACAAGATTATTTGAGACATGACAAGTTACGCGCTGAATCAGTCAGGATTAAAATAATTATTGACAGCTGAAACATATTCATCATTGCTATAATGATTCAATCATAGTCTCTTGAGTATTTGCCTGTTCAAATCAGAACAGCAATTTTTTTTTGAATGGGCAGTGTGTGTGCGTGTGATAGTGTCTCAAAAAAAAAAAAACTCAGGAGGGAAAGGGTTAAGGTTCATGCTGAAGACATAATGGCGGAATAGTATTGTGACATCAATGGGCCTAGACCTACCCCCCCATAACCCATTATTTCCTGTCCCTCACCCTGCCTTAGCAGAGCCTCTGTGGCTAAACTCAGCGCCCCTTTCCCCTCAGGTGTTCTCCACCCCTCATGGGCTGGAAGTGCACGTCCGGCGATCCCACAGTGGCACACGGCCGTTCGGCTGCAGTGTGTGCCGGAAAACCTTTGGTCACGCTGTCAGCCTCGAGCAGCACATGAACGTGCACTCCCAGGTACTGCAGTCCACACGTGCAGGACTACCTCATTCTAGTACATTTCTCTCTCTCTCTCTTTCTTTATCTCTCCATCTCTTTCTCTCTTACCCTCTCTATCTCATTTTCTTTCCCCTTTTTATCTCTCTCAAACTCCATCTTTCTCTCTCTCATTCTCTCCAGCTGAGCTCTCTCTTCACTTCATCCTGATTTATATTCAGTTATGGAACCTTCCCATCCTGATTTCACTTACATGTTTGTCATCATTTGAAGTTTCATCATTGTATTGATATATGCTCGGATTTATATTCTAACCGAGTGCAATTGCAGGTTCAGAAATAAGGGTTCACACTCTGGTGAAATAAATGCTTTATAAAGTTCAAACTAACTTTGAAGGAAAAACCTACCCTCAGAAAATGAGCTTCAAATGGTAGGTAAGGATGTCATTCTTCACATGCAGATTGATGGATGCATGAGGTTACCTGTTTTACCCTCATCAGTTATGAATCGATCAAATGCTATCTGTGAAAAATAAGTAAAGTTTATCAATACTCTTCACACTTGCAGAACTTGCAGTGAGTCAGTTAATTTGAGTGAAATGATAATGTTTGGGGTCGACTCCACGGCATAGGAGTCTAGTGAGTCGTATTTCATCTGGCCCCTCACCTGGGACCAATTTGACAAGGAAAAGGGATATGGGGCCCCTCCTGCAGTCAGACCTGGGAGGGGAGCTTGCACAGGAACACCTGGTGGCTGGGTTTTTTCCGAGACCCGGGCTCAGCACGAAAAAGCAATGGAGGTCCACCTCTTCCTGGGCTCGCTACCCGCAAAGAGGGGAGTACGTGTTAGGTGCCTTGTGGACTGAGTGGTGTACCAGAGCGGGGGCGCTGATGTTCTAGGCCCTGGTCATGGAAATGAGCTCTTGGGACATGGAACATCACCACACTGGTGGGAAAGGAGCCGGAGCTTGTGTGGGAGGTTGAGCGGTACCGGCTACTCACCTCTACAAACAGTTGCCCAAGGTGAGAGGCGGGAAGCAGGCGTGCGGATACTTGTGTCCCCTCGGCTGAGTGCCGCCGTGTTGGAGTCCCGGTGAACAAGAGGGTGTCTGGAAATCCCTTGCGGCTTGCGGAGGGAAATGCTCTGACTGTTGTTTGTGTTTATGCACCTAACACAGTATCCAGTCTTCCTGGAGTCCCTGGGCGGGGTCCTGGAAAGGGCTTCTACTAGGGATTCCATAGTTCTGCCGAGGCACTTCAGCACTCAAGTGGGCCATGATGGAGACACTTAGAGGGGAGTAATTGAGAGGAACGACTTCCCTGATCTGAACTCAAGCAATAATTTGTTACTGAATTACTGTGCTACTCATGGATTGTCATAACAAACACCATATTTGAGCATAAGGGTGTTCATAAGTGTACTTAGTACCAGAGCACCCTTTGCCAAAGGTCAATGATCGATTTTGTAATTATGTCATCAGGTCTGCAGCCATATATTTTGGACACTCAGGTGAAGAGAAGGGCAGACCTGTCAACTGATCACCACCTGGTGGTGGGCTGGATCAGATGGCAGGAAAGACTGCTGGACATACCTGGTAAACTTAAACGCATTGTCAGGGTTGACTGGAATGTTTGGTGGAGGACCCTGTCTGGACAACTTTCAACTCATACCTACAGCAGACCTTTTCCCACCTCCTGGGGGAGACTGGGGTCATGGAGTCATAGTGGACCCTGTTCAAAGTCTCCATTGCGGCAGCTATGAGCTGTGGCCAGAGGGTTGTTGGTGCCAGTTCTGGTGGTAACCCAAGGACCCATTAGTGGTCACCAGCGGTGAAGGAGGCAGTCAAGCTGAAGAAGGTGGCCTTTCGGGCCTAGTTAGCGGAGGGAACTCCTGACATGCTAAACCAGTATAGACAGGCCAGAGGGACTGCGGCTATGGTGGTCGCAGAGGCAAATACTGGAGCTTGGGAGGCATGGTGGCATAGTGGTTAGCACTACTGCCTCACGGCAAGAAAGTTGTGGGTTCAAATCCAGCCTGGGGCCTTTTTGTGTGGAGTTTGCATGTCCCCCCCGTTTGCATGGGTTTCCTCCGGTTTCCCCCACCCACAAAAAATGCAATATAGGAACACTCCTGTATGGCTGTGTGCGAATGTTTGGTGGTTAGTCAGAGGGGCCATAGGTACATACTGGCAGCCACGCTTCCGTCAGTCTGCCCCAGGGCAGCTGTGGCTACAAAAATGTAGTTAACCACCATCAGAGTGTGAATGAATAATATATCCATTGTAAAGCGTCTTTGAGTGTCCAGAAAAGCGATATATAAAACTGATGCATTATTATTATTCTGGGAGCCTATGGATTAGGACTCAAAGAGGTTCGCCTATGGATTAGAAACTCAAAGAAGTTCGGGCAAACCATAAGACGACTCAGGAAGGAGAGGCGGGGCTTCCCCCAGGCTGTTTTCAGCAGCGGTTGGGGAACTGCTGACCTCAACTGGGGATATTATATGGTGGTGGAGGGAGCACTTTGAGGAACTCCTGAATCTGACAGACACACCCTCCATTGAGGAGGCAGAGACGGAAGACTTGGGTGAGTCTTAGCCCACTTCCTTGGTGGAAGTCACTGAGGTGGTCGATAAGCATCGCAGTGGGAAGTCGCCAGGGATGGACGAGATATGCTACGAGATGCTGAAGGCTTTGGGTGTTTTTGGACTGTTCTACATCATGTGGATGGTATAATTCTTTTGGACAGGCAAACCAGGGTGGTGGTTCCCATATTTAAAAAGGACTGAAGGGTGTGCTCCAACTACAGGGGCATCACACTGCTCAGCCTCTCAGGGAATGCCTTTGCTAAGGTGCTGGAAAGGAGACTCAACTTAATTGTCGAACCTTAGATTCATGAAGAACAATGCAGGTTCTGTTCTGGTTGTGGAACAGTGGACCAACTTTTTTCCCTCGCACGAATACTGGAGGGGTCATGGGAGTTTGCCCATCCAGTCCACATGTACTTGGTGGACATGGAGAAGGCTAATGACTGTGTCCAATGAGGCATTCTTTGGGAGGCACGGCGGCAGTATGGGGCTCCGGGACCGTTAGTTTGAGCTATCCGATCCCTGTACAACCAAATAAGGAGTTCTGTCCGCATTCTCGGTAATAAGTCAGCCTCTGAATCCAGTCATTTCCAGTCAGTGTTGAACTCCACCAAGGGTGCGCCCTGTTCCCTATTTTGTTAATGATTTTCATGGACATGATATTAAGGCGCAGCCGAGGTTTGAAGGGAGTCCAGTTTGGTGCCTCAGGATTTCATCTCTGCTGTTTGCAGATGATGTGGTCCTGTTGGCTTCATCATGCTGTGACCTCTAAGGCGCATTGGAGCGGCTCACAGCTGAGTGTGAAGCGGTCAGAATAAGGATCAGCGCCTCCACATCTTAGGCTATGGTTCTCTCACAGAAACGGATGGATTGTACCGCCCAAGTAGGGGGTGAGTTATTATCCCAAGCAAAGTAATTTAAGTATCTCGGGGTCTTGTTCACCAGTGAGGGTAGAATGGAGCAGGAGATTGACAGTCGGATCGATGCAGCATCCGCAGTAAAATGGGCGTTGTACCGGTCCATCATGGTGAAGAAGGAGCTGAGCTTAAAGATGAAGCTCTCGATTTACTGGTGGATGTATCTCCTAACTTACATCTCTAGTCACAAGCTTTGGGTAGTGACCGAAATAACAGGATCACGAATACAAGCGGCTAAAATGAGCTTTCTTCGCAGGGGGTCTGGGCTGACCATTAGGGATAGGGTGAGGAGCTTGAACATCCGAGAAAGGCTCAGAGTGAAACCGCTGCTCCACAGCGTTAAGAGGAGTCAATTGAGGTGGTTTAGGCATCCAGTTCGGAAGCCTCCTGGACACCTCCCTATAGAGGAGTTCTAGGAATGTCCATCTGGGAAGAGGCAGGCTAAGGACACGCTGGAGGATTATATCTCCCGGCTGGCTTGGGAATGTCTTGGGGTCCCTCAGGTAGAGTTGGGGGAAGTGGTTATGGGGAGGGATGCCAAGGCCTCTCTGCTTAGTCTGCTACCCATGCGACCAGGTTCCAGAAAAGCAGAAGAAAATGGATTGAAGGGGTCTACTCTTCCCACACCATATAATAGAAGGAAAATTAAGACAGCAAGAAGTCTTGTGATGTAGTCAGAACCTTTGACCCCTAGAGCTGTACGGTCCCCAAATTTTTGAAGTCACACTGTTAAAATTTAATAAATTAGAGCCTTTCATTAGTGCATTTTTTACTGGGATGTTTCAGTATCAAGATTACGGGCGATCAGGACTTGGGATAGCAGAGTTAATTGCTTGGATGATTGCACTAAAGGCCTACAAACAATCTTCTTTCCTCTAGTCCATCTTTCATCTCTGTGTATTCCAGGTTTTATCTCTGTGAAGTTATCTGGCTAACTGAGTAATCTTGCTTCATGAGGCGCAGTGGTTGCCACTTCTGCCTCACAGCAAGAAGGTTGTGGTTTTGAATTCGGCCTGGGGCCTTTCTGCATAGAATTTGCATGTTCTCCCCGTGTTCGCGTGGGTTTCGTCCAAGTAATCCGGCTTCATCCCACAGTCCAAAGACATGCCTGTCAGGCTAATTGGAGATGCAAAACTGCCCAAAGGTATAAGTGTGAGACGGAATGGCATGTGAATGGCGTATGCGCCCTGTGATGGATACGTGAGCTGTCCAGGGTGTGTCCCTGCCTTTCACCCAGAGTCAGGTGGGATAGGCTCCAGCTCCCCTGTGACCCCAGTGAGGAAGTAGCGGGTATAAAGAATGGAAGGATGCACGTTTTTGATATTGAACTCAAGTTTATATGTGTTCAAAAGTTGAACATGTAGTTATCCATTGTTTTGACAAATTGAGAGTTGAAAAAAACCTTACCTCCAAGTTGAGTTTTTCACATTTTTTAAGGCAGCTGGTGGACTTCCATTTCAAAGTTAATCCAACCTGTGATGTCTTTGGGGCATGGTGGATAGCTCACGCAGGTCTGACAGAAAGCAGACGGTTCACAGCTGTGCTTTTCTCCACCTCAGGAGAGGAGCTTCGAGTGTAAGATGTGCGGAAAGACCTTCAAGCGCTCCTCCACCCTCTCTACTCACCTGCTCATTCACTCGGACACGCGACCGTACCCCTGCCAGTACTGCGGGAAAAGGTTCCACCAGAAATCGGACATGAAGAAGCACACCTACATCCACACAGGTGAGCACATGAAGAAGCACCGCGACATACACACACACACACAGGTGAGCACATGAAGAAACACACCTACAAACGCACAGGTGAGCACATGAAGCACAGCTACACACACAGACACAGGTGAGCACATGAAGAAGCACAGCGACACACACACACACACACACACAGGTGAGCACATGAAGCACAGCTACACACACAGACACAGGTGAGCACATGAAGAAACACACCTACACACACACAGGTGAGCACATGAAGAAACACACCTACAAACGCACAGGTGAGCACATGAAGCACAGCTACACACACAGACACAGGTGAGCACATGAAGAAGCACAGCGACACACACACACACACACACACAGGTGAGCACATGAAGCACAGCTACACACACAGACACAGGTGAGCACATGAAGAAACACACCTACACACACACAGGTGAGCACATGAAGAAACACACCTACAAACGCACAGGTGAGCACATGAAGCACAGCTACACACACAGACACAGGTGAGCACATGAAGAAGCACAGCGACACACACACACACACACACACAGGTGAGCACATGAAGCACAGCTACACACACAGACACAGGTGAGCACATGAAGAAACACACCTACACACACACAGGTGAGCACATGAAGAAGCACAGCGACACACACACACACACACACACACACACAGGTGAGTGCAGGAGGAGAGGAAGGAAAATAATCCATTCTAACACTTATTTTTCTCCTTTCGCTTTCATTACTTGTGCCCAACCTGGAAATCAATTGAGGATCACCTTGCCGAAAGGGATCCCGATCTGTTAAATGAGCTAAATAAGGAAGGCACTGGGGTTTCCACTTACCCCCAAAAATCTTGAGACCCATTTATGGGTCTCTCAAACCCAGCTGCGGTATGCAAAACTGTGGAACTCCAGGCCTATTTCACATTCTACTGCAGATCCGAAAATTTCCATCAATCTGAATTATGTCCTGCTGAGTTACAGAGAAATGTGTATAAAATGTTTGAAAAGATCTATATATTTTCCATTTGATCTAACTCTAAGGCCATGAAAACATGGCATCCAGGGTTTGAATATTTCTGCGAACACAAGTGAGATGTAGCTTTAGCACAGTGATATAACTAGCAGATACAAAATACAAACGTGACAAAGGGCTTAATTTTTCTGCTAAGAGAAAAAAATGAGAAATAAACTCTGGATGCAGCAAAGGCTCTAACCGTCAAAATCTGCTCCTACTCGTGTGCTAAATGTTGAATCCCACTTGATTGTTAGTAATATGGTACAGTACCTGAGTACTCTTGTATACATGTCAAAATTCCGATACAGCGCGTTGCAGTATGCACCTAGGTGTTTTTAAATGGGGGACGATTTTAAAGGGAGGCGCCAATATATTTTGGGGGTTTTATTATTGACAGCATTGTAAAATATAGTCTCAGGCTAGCATGCTAGGACGTTTTCTATGTGCTCTGATTCTGTTAAGCGCTCACTGTTCAGGACCTACATCACACCATTATACACAGCTCAGTTGTGGTCTAACTCTAAGAAAATGAGTATTCAGAGGCTCAACGTAGCCTACAATGATGCAATGAGGCTGCTGCTCCGTGTCCCAAGGTGGCATAGTGCCATTCAATTGTTTGTGTCCACTAGTGTGCCAACTTGTGAGGCACTTTTATGACCGTTGATGTTTGGCTTTATGTGTCGTCTGGACAAGTCAGAGAACCACATAATAGAAGCCCTACTCAAAGCTGCTATCGATTTGCCCCTAAGCTGAGACGGTATGGTGCAATAGTTTGTATATTTTTGTATATTTTTTCTGCAGTGCAGAGGTGACTATCACGTCGCAGGTTCCAGCCCCGGCGTACCCACCGGCAGGGGTCGGCAGCTTTTTCAGAGTAGCGCACAATTGGCCATCGCGCTACAGGGTTCCAAATTGGGAAGGGACTGCCAGATTTGGGGATAAAATAGTAGCTTTGTTCATTGCTCCAGCGCCTCCTGCTGGCCAGACGGGTGCTTGTCAGGAAGACTCTGGGTTTGTTCATGTCCGGGTATCCTCCGCCCTCGTTCTGAACTTACGAGGATTCAACCAATGAGTGTTTAAGAATCAGTGGCTGACGGGCACGTGCTTCGGAGGAGAGTCGTGAGCTGTCTTCACTATCCTGAGTTGGCAGCAAGGGGTCGCATATGAACAGGTTTTGTACATAATTCACCAATAGGGCATTCCAGATTCAGGTGGGATTGGAGATGCCAAATTTAAAAAAAAAAAAAAAAAAACTGTGTGATGCGCACCTATGAGTTGATTATCCCTCTTATACCATGGTCATTTTCCAGCAATATCAAATCTAGGCATTCAGATATTTTCGGTGAAAGTTTTGCCCATAACGAGCTGGTGATCAATAAATAGGCACCGAGCCTTCTCATAGCCAATAGCTCATAGCTTAGTTCAGCTTACCTTCATGGAGAAAGTATGCGCAAAAAAATCTTCCATCCTTTTACCAGCTAATTATTTGGTAACTGATTCCATCTGAAACGGAGATAATGCATAACACAACATTATGTGCGATTATGCAGACTGTAGCTAACTTGCTACCCGCAATTACAATGAACTTACGAGCCAGCCGTAGAGCCAGCGAGCCGAAATCAGTCTGCTGGCATAGCACGTAGTCAGCGAACTATCAGCAGTTGCTGACACATGAAGTGGACGTGTTAGCTTCCTTTGTGACCGTACACAGTTACTGTCGTTTAATGAATGGAGCGTGGTTACTTCGCTGCTTTAATATTTACGGTCATTATTGCTGGAGCACCTATTGTTAACCGCCCCGCAGGACGTAACTTAACGCCGCAAAATTTACTGGAGATGTTGTCTTTGATGTTGTCATGGTTATAGGTTGGCTAGCAGATGAATTTCGAACTTCCAACGGTGCAACTACTGTAGGCCGAACTACCTTCTTCTTTTATTTTCATGGCGGACGGAACTTTTGTCTTTAGTGCATGCCGCCACCAACAGTACTGAATTTCCTGCTGTATTTTAACTGTGTGTTTTACATTAATTAAAAAAAAAACCCAATCCTATCACATATCCTTCTCTGCTTCAATTATTTCCCAGACTTTGTGTCTCTCCTTACTTTTCTAAAGTCTGACTGCCACCGAACCCTCTTTCCAAAATTCTCTGCATATCTTCCCTCTTTACATCCACTACGCCCAAAATCTCTCTTGCCGCATCTACCACCATCTTAATTCTCTCCGTTTTACTTCCTATCTCACAGGCACAATTTAAAACCATTGAAATCTTTTCGCCGCTGCGTTTGTTCAAACAAGAGAGCCGTGACGCATAACAGTCATCTTCCGTGCTCAAGTACGGTTGCTTTGCCTACGAGTAGCCATTCAGCAACAGGTAATCCATTCAAGAGCTGAACGCACGCAAATATCTAAGGGTCTTTATAGCTTAGTCCTAATTAGGATCAACTGGCCAGACTCTTTAGCCCAAGAATTAAATAATAAAATCATTATAATTTCTCAAAAACATAAAACAATCACAATTTGAGTATATGATGTTTTATAATGTTTTAAAAACATTAAAAATGCATTAGGATTTAAAACGTGTGTTTCCGTGCATTGGACAAGCAATTTTTGGACTGAGATGACAGTCTTCTGTCTTCTCTTATCTGGGTAAGAGTGCTCTCCTAGAGTAAAAATAAGAAAACATTGGTGCATCCCAGAAATCAATGAGTAGAACAAGATAAGAAAAAATCTGGGATACAAATAAAAATAAGAGAAAATTTGTTCTTATATCGCTTCTTGAATGAGGCCCATTGTCCTACAATATGAAAAAAATGTTTTTTTCTGACTATGAACTGACTTAAGGGAAAACCGAAGTCAAAAGTTAGAGTTTATAGGGTTAAGTAACTTCACCTCAAGAATGTTGAGGTCATCCTTCGTGAAAGTGTTTTGTCTATTTTGTCAGCATGAATGATGTATAGATGTCTAAGCTGTGGATTTACCCCTCAGAGTCAGTCACTAATCTGTTACTGTCTGCAGCTGAAATCGCGTAAAAAATGATGTTTGAGGGACCAAACACGTCTATTTCAGTTAGTCACATTTCACTTCCTCCGCATTACTTTTCTTCCATTTCTTGAAGAGTGCTTGACTAGGATGTGCATCAGGAAAGAAGTACAGATGAAATGGAGGGATACTGTGAAAGAGAGAGGGAGAGAATTTCAAAAGAAGAAGATGCGACAAAACATGTTTGCAGTGATTTTATCACAAGATCGTGGCCATTGATAGCGGGCTGTGATATACTGTAGCTATCGGTCAAACGAATTGGCCTTGCTTCATGAACAAAGAACTCATGGAACAGTTGTTGAATGCTTCAATGTTTTTAATCAATATTTATTTGACCTGGCAGGCCATTTAAGGTATCTTAATTACAATGTTCAACGAGGCAGCCAACAAAAAGATCGTATTTCCCATGTAAGGAGAACAGGCTCTGGACGGTAAATACCAAAAAATTATTTCCACAGTCCCTACTTGAGGACAACAGTCTTTCAACTTAGCAAACCGGCTAACAGGCTGTCCGTTCCTTGTCAGGTTTATATTGCCTGAAATTTGATCCCCTCAGGTGAGATACATCACTGTAAAGCCAGAACAAGGGAAAAGGGAACAAGCGCATGCAATTCTTTTCACAAGCTGTCACCTGCAAGGGAATGTTTGGGGACAAATGCAACGTATTGGGGTCGAGAACTTTATCAGCCTGTGTTCTTTCTATTCCTGTTCAGTTAAAGTGCATTACAACAAGCAATTCTGAAATGAATGAAATCCAGAAAGGTTAGTGATTCATAAATATTCTAGCAGCTTGTGACATTTATCACTGAGGTGTAGCCATTACTTTCGATAACTCGTTACTCATTAGCAAAACAGAATATATGCCAGCTCATTAAAATAAAAAAATGTGTGTGTTTGTATATATGTGTATATATCTGCTGTCGGTCTGCTGTTTGCTGTTGCCAATTCGTTTGACCGATAGCTACAGTATATCACAACCCGCTATCAATGGCCATGATCTTGTGATAAAAGTGATAAAATCACTGCAAACATGTTTTCTCGCATCTTCTACTTTTGAAATTGCTGTCGGTCTAATGTAGTGTGTGCTTTCAGTGTAATATAGTGTATGTTGTCAGTCTAATGTAATGTATGCTTTCATTCTAATGTTGTGTTTGCTTTCAGTCTAATGTAGTGTATTTTTAAGTTTAATGTAACGTATGCTTTCAGTCTAATGTTTTTGCTTTTAGTCTAATGTAGTGTGTGCTTTCAGTCTTATGTAGTGCATGCTGTCAGTCAGATGTACTGTACGCTTTCAGTCTAATGTAGTGTCTGCTTTCAGTCAAATGTAGTGTGTGCTTTCATTCTAATGTTGTTTGCTTTCAGTCTAATGTAGTGAATGCTGTCAGCCACATGTGGTGTACGCTTTCAGTCTAACAGTGTATTTTTTCAGTCACAAGTAGTGTGTGCTTTCAGTCACATGTAGTGTGTGCTTTCAGTCTTATGTAGTGCATGCTGTCAGTCAGATGTAGTGTACACTTTCAGTCTAATGTAGTGTCTGCTTTCAGTCTAATGTAGTGTCTGCTTTCAGTGTAATGTAGTGTCTGCTTTCAGTGTAATGTAGTGTCTGCTTTCAGTCTAATGTAGTGTCTGCTTTCAGTGTAATGTAGTGTCTGCTTTCAGTCTAATGTAGTGTCTGCTTTCAGTCTAATGTAGTGTCTGCTTTCAGTGTAATGTAGTGTACGCTTTCAGTCTAATGTAGTGTCTGCTTTCAGTCTAATGTAGTGTCTGCTTTCAGTGTAATGTAGTGTCTGCTTTCAGTCTAATGTAGTGTGTGCTTTCAGTCTAATGTAGTGTATGCTTTCAGATACAATATAATAGCTGTTGATAAAGCGAATGAATGATGATATAAACCCCAGAACAGCCAGCTTCATTTTTACATAACTAGTTCTTCCACTTTATTTAAAGAAAATATTTTGAATGATCCCCCTTGGCAAGCATTATAAAACCAACCAACATTAATTCGTATTTTAACAAATCTGAACAAATTCCCCCAACCCCCTGAAGTGTGATTGTTTTTTTACGCCCTGCTCTTTAACATTGATATTTCCGTCCTCAATTCCACAAGGAATTGGGACCATATGTAAAATACAAATATCAAAATAATCAAGAGTTCATTGGGAAAAAACCTGTCTGGAACATTCCTTGGATGAACAGGTGAATAGGTGATTCAGTTATGATTGGGCGAAGAATGCGCAGTCACAGAAGGCACAGTCATTCAGCAGTGAGATGGAGGTTTGCCACTTTAACAAATGCTGCATAAGGCAAACAGTTTAAAGTCATTTTTCTACTTCATTTACTCTTTAATATCTCTGCAATTAAATGCGCAAAATATGGGAGAACAAAGACAAATATGAGAACTAAAGTATTTTTGGTTAGCTGACCGGCCTTATGGGTGGATAAGTTTTTCCCGTGGTGTGGCGGTCCCCCGTCCGGCACCAAAATGGTCACAGATTGAGCCAACGTTTGTGTAGAGACATTTAGAAAGTCGTATATGAAGTCCATTTACTGACCAATAATTTACCTTCTGTGACCTTTAAAGTTCACAGTTGACATATTGAATTTTCAATTACTTGTATCACCAAAACTGTTTCAGATCTTAGGATTATATAACAGGAGGTCTCATAAATGTACGTGAACTTTTATTTGGTGACCTTGGCATTGACTTTCAATGATTCAAATGTCAAACTTCATCTGAAATTTTCATAATTTGTATCATCACTATCAGATTACTTGCCGGTAAACTACAGGACCCTTGGTCCTAATTTACTTTGTTGGTATGGATTATTTTGCCATGAGTGTCAGGAATCAAAATGTAGATGACATGCAGTAAGTGCTGTGCGTGGAAAAGCCGCAGGTGTATTTGCACAGTGAATCACTTGATGGAGACAGACTGTGACTTTACACTGGTCTTTGTGTGTTTCTCTAGGAGAGAAGCCCCACAAGTGCCAAGTGTGTGGCAAAGCCTTCAGCCAGAGCTCCAACCTGATCACCCACAGCCGCAAGCACACCGGCTTTAAGCCTTTTGGCTGCGAAATCTGCGCCAAAGGCTTCCAGCGCAAGGTGGACCTCAGGAGGCATCACGAGAGTCAGCATGGGCTGAAGTGAAGACTGAGAGAGGGAGAGAGAGAGAGAGAGAGAGAGAGAGATTAGGGGCAAGAGAGAATGAGCGAGAGGGACTTGATGTGGGCATGCACCAGAAGTATTTTATTCTTATAAAAAATAGCCACGCATCTGTTATAAGAGCTTGTGTGTATGTGTCCACTGACACTTTGTATTATTGGTTTCCATGTTTTCAATGGTCTACTTTTTGAAGCAAAGGCATAACTTAATATTTAAGCAAACATCTTTAGTTCACACCATCTCCCGTCACCCTCTCTCTCTCACACACACAGACACACAGACACACACACACACACATATATACCCGTAACGTGCAGTCGAAGGTTCGTTTGGTGAGGCAGAATTCACCCCTTTGCTTGATTAGCAATCAGACGATTTAACTAGTTTAGTAAGACTATTCGGCAGAATGACGGGCAGTTTAAGTTTCCGTGGCGTTATTACTCAGTATATCAAACCTGAAATGCTCACGAAACTGCAGATTTGCTCGTACTTACTTACCGCAAGCCAGAGACGTGCGGTGAGGTGAGGCAGCGACCCAAAATTTTATCACAGGATTTTGTGAACCTGTTCCCACGTACTATTCCTGATTGACAATGAAAACAATTAAGACCAAGCCTGTTGGAAGCCCGTATACTATGGAGATAATGACAAAAAGATTCATTCACGTGGACGCTTCAATTCGAGACTGCAAAGATAGAAATCTGAATAATCAATTAGGAAAAATTCTCGGCTCTCGGTAATTCTGTATATCGTTTAAACATTTTGTTAATTGGATTATGAAAGAAGGCTGAAAATAAACGCCCGCTTTTTTTTTTTTTTGGGTGTAAAAGCTCGTATTTAAAGGATAATACATTGTATATTGATTAAACATTGAACTCTGCATAAGCACCCATATACTATAAACACAATCACATACACAGACACACACACAAAAACACACACATCATTTAGCAAACACGGTGAGAGAGCTGAGGAGATGTAACATATTCAATGAAGAGGTGAGTAGGACAGCTGTTGGTATATTTGAAGAGAAAACCTGATGGACACCTTCTGCAGAGCAGCACGAGACATTCTCTCACGCCAGCAAACGCCTCCGTCTGTCCTCTCAGGACGAGATAAAAGTCAGAAACTGTTGAGATTATATTTCTGTCCTGCATTCTCATCAGATTTATGTGTGACGGCGTGGCTCCCTTCAGGTAAAAGTGAGGGACTGGAAATAAGTCTGCAGTGTCCGCGTTAGAGTGCTTGTTAACTTATTTTAGACATTGAAAATTTTAATAGAAATGATTGTGCATTTGTGTCACACTATTTATAAACTAACTGGTATAATGAGGCGATTTTCTGTACAAAGAATGAAATCATTTGCTGTTATCTCTTTAAATAAAGAGCAATCCTTCTGGACAGAACAGTGATTCTTAATTAAAACTTTAAAAATACTTAAGCACATACAGGTAGGTGATTGGATAACAGTGAATACATTTAATGAAACCTCTTTGCCTGCCAAGAAGAATGACAGCATCCAACGGATGCAAACACAGTTTTTGTCTTTTTTGTTTGTTCTCAGAACATTGGCTTCCTTGAAGAGCAGGATGTAGAAATCCCAACACGGACAGAAGTGTGTGACAACAGCGGAGTCCTTTGCCAAAGGCAGGCATAAATCTCTCCGCACAGAAGCAGAGAAGGAGCTGTAGCTCCATTTAAATATGTACCTGCAACTCCATGCAAATCTCTCATGAAGCAGGTTTCGCAAACAGAATCAAAAATCGAAAAAGGGTCTTCGGAAGAAAAAAGAATGATGACTTGGCAGACTGAATTTCCTTTTTTTTTCGTGTCATGGTGGATGAGGTCGTGTCAACTTACATTTTTGAGAATGCCGAGGTGTTCCTGATGAGATGTGAAACGGTGGGACACTTAAGACGTCTTCATGTTATTTCAAACCCCAGATTAGTTCCGTCACTCTAACTGTCACATGACGTTGGCGTCTCTGATCTTGCGGCCTCATTGCAGATCGGCTTTGGCAAACAAATCCCGTTTTGCCTCCCGAAACACACCCCCTCCCTGGAACGACAGGGTGCGTGGACACCCTCAAGCAGTTTAAACGCAAATCAGTTAAAAGCAAAAAAGAACAAAAAATATGCGAGTGCAAAGAAACGGCTGGCTGCTCACGGTACGAGCGACATGTAAATATGAAAATTCATTATAGATCCACATATTCTCCACATGAGGTCAGATTAAAAGTTTTGGCACTCTGGCGATAGAGGTGTTATACAGTATCCTGTAGCGCAATGTCTCAGAGCCTGACTTTAGTCTATCATTCTACCTGTCTATCTACAAATCAGGTCCAAAAAAGTTCAGATGCTTTGTAAACGTGAATGAAAACAAAATACAATGATTTTCACATCTCATAAACCCACATTTTATTCACAATTGAACATAGACAACATATCAGATGTTGAAAGTAAGACATTTTACCATTTCATGAAAAATATTTGCTCATTATGAATTTGATAGCGGCAACACGTCTCAAAAAAGTTGGGACAGGGGCATCGAAAGGCTGGAAAAGTAAGTGGTACTAATAAAAAACAGCAGGAGGAGCATTTCACAACTAACTAGTTTAACTGGCAACAGGTCAGTAACATGACCAGGCATAAAAAGAGCATTTTAGAGAGGCAGAGTCTCTCAGAAGTAAACATGGGCAGAGGTTCACCAGTCTGCGAAACAATGCATCTAAAAATTGTGGGATAATTTCAGAAAAATGTTCCTCAGGTTAAAATTGCAAAGATTTTGAATGTCCCACCATCTACAGTACATAATATCATCAAAAGATTAAGAGAGTCTAGAGAAATCTCTGTGCGCAGGGGACAAGTCAGAAGGTCGGTATTTGATGCTCGTGATCTTAGGGCCCTCAGGTGGCACTGCATTAAAAACAGGTGTAATTCTGCACTGCAATACACTGCATGGGCTCAGGAACACTTCCAGAAATCATTGTCTGTGAACATAGTTTGCCGTGCAATGTACTAATGTAAGCATGTTTCTGTGTGGAGTTTGCATGTTCTCCCCGTGTTCGCGTGGGTTCCCTCCGGGTACTCCGGTTTCCCCCACCCACAGAACATGCAATATAGGAACACTCCAACCAGTACCCCTGACCAAGGAACTGGCTTTAGAACTGGAGTTGGTCCCCGGGCGCTGCTCTGTGGCTGCCCACTGCTCCTAACTATAGGATGGGTGAAATGCAGAGGACAAATTACCCCACGAGGTTCAATAAAGTATATCTAAGCTAGAGCTGTATCAAGCAAAAGAAGAAGCCATATGTGAACACGATCCAGAAACACCGCCGTCTTCTCTGGGCCAAAGCTCATTTAAAATGGACTGAGGAAAAATGGAAAACTGTTCTGTGGTCAGATGAATAAAAATTTGAAATTCCTTTTGGAAACCATGAAAGCCATATTGTGTGGTCTAAAGAGGAGAGGGACTATCCAGCTTGTTATCAGCTCACAGTTCAAAAGCTTGCATTTCCGATTGTTTGGGGTTGCATTAATGCCTACTGCGTGGGCAGCATACACATCTAGAAAGGCACTATCAATGCTGAAAAGTATATAGAGGTTTAACATCAACATATGCTCCCATCAGGACAATGTCTCTTTCAGGGAAGGCCTTGCATATTTCAGCAAAACAATGTTAAACTGCATACTGCATACATCATGACAGCTTGGCTTCGCAGTAGAAGAGACTGAGCGCTGAACTGACCTGCCTGCAGTCCAGACCTTTCACTAATAGAAAACATTTGGTGCCTCATAAAACGAAAATCTGGCTAAGAAGACCCAGGACTGTTGAGCAGCTAGAATCCTACATCAGTCAAGAGTGGGACAACATTCCTCTCCCAAAACTACCACAGTTGGTCTCCTCACTTCTAAGACATTTACAGACTGTTGTTAAAAGAAGAGGGGATGCAACAAAATGGTAAAAATAACCCTGTCCCAACTTTTTTGAGATGTGTCGCTGCCCTCAAATTCTAAATGAGCTAATATTTTTTATTAAATGGTAACATCTCTCACTTTCAACATCAGATATGGTATCTATGCTCCATTGTGAATAAAATATGGGTTTATGAGATTTGCAAATCCTAACATTCTGTTTTTATTTACATTTTACACAGCATCCCAACTTTTTTGGAATTGGGGTTGTAATAAAACTGGGTCATTTTTCAAAATGAAGGCAGAAGTTGTAAGCTGCATTTTTAACTACATCATTGCAGGCTGTTCCATTGTGAGGGAGCTTTCAATTACAGCCAAGAAATGCAGCTTTCATCTCACCTAATATCAGACCGAATTATAAACATGGAAACCGAGTGTAAATGAGCTGACAATTCTGTCTGCTATCAGGCAAGATGAAGGCTGCATTTATCTGCCACATTCAAAAGCACCTTCACTATGGCACAGCTTACTTTCCCGTAGCAGCCTAAAAATGCAGCCTACGGTATAAGAAATTCACCCAATCTCAAGTGTGCACAATGAATGATGTTGACCTCTAATGCTGAAGCAGCTGGCCAGGCCATGTAAAAAGTTCATGGATGTGTTTGCGACTGAACACGACAGGTGTACGGATGGGACCTTGAGGTCTTGGCTCATCTGGGATGTGTTTGCGACTGAAGAGGATGGGTGTACGGGTGGGACCTTGAGGCCTTAGCTCATCAGGGATGCATTTGTGACTGAACAGGACGAGTGTATGGATGGGACCTTGAGCCCGTGGCTCATCAGAGATGCGTTTGCGACTGAACAGGACGGGTGTACGGATGGGACCTTGAGGCCTTAGCTCATCAGGGATGCATTTGTGACT
Source organism: Gymnothorax reevesii (assembly GCA_029721435.1). Taxonomy (NCBI): domain Eukaryota; kingdom Metazoa; phylum Chordata; class Actinopteri; order Anguilliformes; family Muraenidae; genus Gymnothorax; species Gymnothorax reevesii. Next base: position 91,526,180 of record CM056583.1, read on the forward strand.
GAACAGGATGAGTGTATGGATGGGACCTTGAGCCCGTGGCTCATCAGAGATGCGTTTGCGACTGAACAGGACGGGTGTACGGATGGGACCTTGAGACCGTGGCTCATCAGGGATGTGTTTGCGACTGAAGAGGACGGGTATACGGGTGGGACCTTGAGACCGTGGCTCATCAGAGATGCGTTTGCGACTGAACAGGACGGGTGTACGGATGGGACCTTGAGGCCTTAGCACATCAGGGATGCTTTTGCGACTGAACAGGACGGGTGTACGGATGGATGGATGGATGGGACCTTGAGTCCGTGGCTCATCAGGGATGTGTTTGTGACTGAACAGAACGGGTGTATGGGTGGGACCTTGAGGCCGTGACTCAAACACCTGATCACAACTGCCCAGACTCTGGCTCCAGATGTGCAAGATGGCAGTGCCCTTATGAAGGATATTTTGGCTCCATTTTTGTACAACAATAGGAAGTGGAGACGCGTCGTCCATCTTTATACACAATCTATAGCTTAAAAGTGCAGTAGGGCGTGAATATTTACTCTCAAACCCCAAGGTCCCGCTTGCGGTTGCGCTAGCACTATGGAATTTTCAGTGGCATGCCATCAGCCTCTTACCCTTGAACGCATAATGGCTTTCAACCTGTTCCTGTTTAAGTTTGTCTTATTAACCCATTTATGCCTGAATTTTCTTTTTTTACTTTTTTATGTTATTATTTTTCAAAATACCACTCCAATAGTCATTCAAACAGGACACTTTTTCTTAACAGTCCTCATGTGAGGACGCTAGGCATAAATGGCTTAATAATCAAACAATTTATTTACCACATAAGGCCAAAGCATAGGCTGCTAATGATTAAGAAAAGAAATGACAAAGAGATCACCAATGGGCCTTAATAGTGATATTGTCGGGATGGCAATAGTACAAATAATTTAATAATCCAAAACTTAAATCTGAATTCCATCTCCTGTCTGAGCATTTTTTTTCCAGCTGTGTAGCCTGATTAATGTTAAAGTTGCACAAAATGTTTCCATTGCACAAAAGAACAGGCTAAATCTGCCAGGAAGCGCAGTCGAACACTTGTTGCCACAGTGCGATAATTATTAATTCATTAAATTTCCAATGATTTTCACGTTGAAGAATTGCTAATTTAACAATTCAGTAAATTGGTTATTGTTGTATAGTGGCTATACTGTAAGTGTACAACTGCCCTTTATAACATTTATGATTTTACTGTGGTCAGCAACTCTCCACCTCTGCTGTGCATCCGCTCTCTCTACAAGTGTGTAACATAACTAGGATACACTGAAGAGGGGAAACGTCCCTTCGGCCTGCTAAACCCTCGTTCTATGGAAAATTGGCACAAAAAGAAATCAGAATCTTTTAAAGGCCTGTTTTCATTTTATGTAATCATTAATATAGATAGGAAAATGCCTAATAACTAGCTAAAATCATGCAATTTACAGTAGTTCTCCAAAATACCAATTGGCCATTAATTCTACCAATTACTTTTTGCAATTAGCGAGAAAATTAATGTTTGGTTCATAATGAGGAAAAGTAAACGAGAGCTCCTTTGGAGTAATTGGGTGTTGCAGGGGGAGGTTACTTGAGGATTTTTAAACCTCAGATGGCCAGTCAGCGAGGGTCCCGGGTATAAAAGCTGAACTACCAGGGGTACATCCATGATTACTGATGCAAATTGTGGTAAATTTTACGTCACTCGTTTGACAATGCAGTTACAGTGTTTCAGACCCAGACCTTTTTCATTGTGGTAGTATGAATGAAATCGAAAGGTCATAAATTTGGTGACTCAAGTGATAATGTGTTAGTTTATGTTTGCCTTGTAGAATCTTCAGTTATTGTGAATTTTTTTCCTTTGATTGTCTGCCATGATTTGTTGATGTTGTTCAGGCGTAATTTATGAATTAGTTTTTAGATGTATTTATATGATTTTATAGGCAAATGTTTCAATTTTTGAGATTTTATAAAGCCAGTAAAAGCTACAGTGCTTCATATTTGTGCTGCGTTACACATTTGAGTTCCCAAAAAGGGGTTTGGGGGTGAAATCAGTGCCCTTCTACATGGCGACAAAAGGGAAGCAGCTCTGCTTTCTGTCTGTTACCGTTGGTACACAAATCTGTGGTCATCATGTAAATGACTGTTTATATTTCCTTAGCAACACTGCCAAGCCGGGACTGTTAGGCCCACATCCTGGTGTAGGGAGTCATAACAAATCAAAACAGTGCAGAGAACCTTGGTCCCACACTACCTGCACAGAGGAACCGGAGCCATTATGGCTCTGTAAACAGGGAACAGGTTTGGTGGAGGCAAGCAGACTTCTTTATTTTCTGCAGGGAAGTGTGTATGTGTGTGTGTGTTTGTGGGAGTGTGTATCTGAGTGGGCGTGTGTGTGGGTGTGAGTGTGTCGGGGTGTGTGTGCATTTGAGTGTGTGTGTGTGTACGTGTGCATGTGTGTGAGAGCGGTATACACCATCTGACGCTCCTGCAGGGTACAGGTATGTAACCTCTGAGCATTTAAAATTTGCCAGTGGCAACATATCTGTGATTTTATCTATATTTGTTAGCTCTCTTTTTATCCATGGATATATCCCGAGTCTGTTGAGTGAAACTGTTATAGTTCCCATTTTGAAAGACAAAAATAAGAGAATAAGTGACAAGAATAATTACAGACCAATTGGATTATCTAACGTTGTTACAAAGATTATTGAGGGTGTTATTTTTCATAGAGTAGATTCGTTTCTTGGTACCACTGATAATCAGTTTGGTTTCAAATCTTACCATGGTACTGATCTATGTGTATTCGCTCTGAAAGAACTTATCCGGTATTAGGTCAAACATGGCTCTCAGATGTTTGTTGGATATTTAGATGCTTCTAAGGCATTTGATCGTTTGAACCATCGCAAGCTACTGCAGAAACTTATCCAAAGTGGAACCCCTTATTTTATTGTTAGAATGATTGGATATTGGTATTCTAGTCAAATGTATAGAATCCGGTGGGGATCCTCACTCTCTGATAGTTTTTCAATATCCAATGGCGTTAGGCAAGGTGGTAAACTTTCTCCACAGTTGTTTAACTTTTATACAAAACTTTTAAGTATTGAACTCAATAAGACTCCTGTTGGTTGTTGCTGTTCGGGCTTGATTTTTAATCATTTTTTGTATGCTGATGACAAAGTGCTTTTGTCTCCATCTGCTAAAGGTCTTCAGCATCTGTTAGATATTTGTTCCAAATATGGTCAGTCCCATGATATTATTTTCAACTCCGAAAAGTCTAAGATTATGCAGTTTGATACCAATAATCATAATGTATTCATAGATGTAGTTTTGGATAATGTGGTATTAGAATATGTTAAAAGTTATAAATATCTTGGCCATGTGGTAACTAATGATTTGACAGATGATAATGATATGCGTGCTACAGTCAGATCTCTCTATGGTCGAGGAAATTTGATTTCAAGAACTTTTCACTTTTGTTCTATTGCTGTTAAGAATAGGTTGTTTATGTCTTTTTGTTCAAATGTATACCTGTGTTATTTATGGGTTGATTTTAAATATTCCACATTTCATTTGCTCCGAGTAGCTTTTAACAATGTATTTAGAATAATCCATGGTTTTAGTCGAAGGTGCAGTGCTAGTCACATGTTTGTCTCTAATGGTATACGTTCATTTGCTGAGATGTTGAGGAAATCAATCTTTAATTTTTTATCTCGTTTACAAACTTGTGTTAATTTTATAATCTTTGCCATTGTGAATTCTTGTATCTATTTTAGTTCTTCACTTGTTGATTATTGGCACAAAATGCTTTATACTTGTTACAGATTGTGAATATATTTCTACATATTGTACCTCCTTTATACACTATGGACTTTTATGTCTGAAATGAATAAATAGATAAAATAAAATAAATAAAGACCTGTTACTCACACTTCCAGGGTCCTGACCATGTGACGTCAGGTGAGAGGGATCCTCAGCGCTTTTTGCCTCATGCTGACGTCCCATTTTCAGGATCCACAGAAAACATGGCAGCCTGAATCATTACTCAATGCGCATACTGCTGCTCATTTCTGATTGGCTGGGAGGGTGCACTGCTTTAAGTTCTCCTAGCGCAACCAAAACAGCCTACGTGTAGCGATGGCTCGTTCGCAGATTCTATATACTCACCAGACCGTTAGCTCTTGTGTTCTTTCCAGCCGCCATACTTCCGTGTATCACAGGTTTTGGCTGGTAGCAGGGCACTCTGGTTCCTTCTCAGATGCTAGAAAAAGGGCGAAAAGGGGGATGTTAAAGATTCATGAGCAGCCAGAAAACCTTCATGATGCACAATCTGATATCTCCATGTAAGTGTTGTTCCGGGATCAACAAAATAACGCTTGTCAGGGACTAACATTTTCAGTCTACCAGTGAACTGCACCTCAGCTACAATGAGCGGCAAAATCCTGCAAGGTCAGAGATTTAAAATTGAAAGTGATGTGAAAATGGCATACAATTCATCACTAGGAAAAAAGTTTCCTTGAGTTTCCTCGATAACATGTATCTCGGCTCATCTGCATGAAAAGCACTCTAACATTAGCGAGCTAACTTTAGACAACTAAGACGCATGACATCTGTAAGCTCAGCACAGAGACATCAGAGGTGCTCATGTAGTTCTGTATAAGGACATCAGGCTGTTCCTCCAGGACTAATCAACAGTGGCAGGGACAGAATTATCAGTGTTGAGTGAACATCTGGCCAGATTGAGGAATGTCTGTGATCACATGACACAATTCAGCATTCATTCACCATCCCAAAAAAGTGTTCTACCGGACTAGAACAAGGCCAAACATTCGACTGTACTACAGTACTGACCCTTCCAAAGTTCCCACAAAATTGGGCAAATATTCACGTTTTTCATACATCTGAAAATTTTTTAGTGGCCAAAAAAATTTTCGGATAGTTTTCCATTAAAGAATTGGTAGCAAAAAAAAAAAAAATTCAGGAAAATTCGCAGAACGAATTATTACTGAAAATTCTGCAAATTTTGGATTGTGGAACTTTGGAATGGTCAGTACTGTAAGCCTGTACTTCATCCAGACTGCACCTAGGGCCTGGATTCATTACACTGCACCTCGTTGAACATGCTGTACTGGTAATTTGCATAATTAATTGGAGTTTGGACTGCAGTACTGGAGGGAGGTCTTTAATGAGACGTGTCTGACTGTCTTCACCCCTCACCTTCGTTCTGCCGTGAGCACAGGCCTAGCAGACAAACTTCGGTCTGCCTCGGTGAAATTTTCTTGAGGAATACCGAAGTAGTCGCTGAGGTTCAGTGGACCAGACAATCTTCGGTGTGTCTCGGGAAAATTTAACCGAGGTTTACTGAGGTGTTGTCTAAATTTAAGTAAACCAGACAGACTTCAGGTTACCTTGGTAAAATTTTTCTGAGGTTAACCAAGTTGGCCTCAAATCTTCAGTAAACCTTGGTGTATTCTCAGTTTTTGCACAAATTTCTCAGAAAAAGGTGCACTTTCTCAGTTTTTAGGTGCTAATAATGGTAGTGGAGTAAACTGATGGCCAAATTGGTGTATTAGCAAACTACAAGATTCTCAGCTGGGAAATACCTCATCCACCAGCAACCAGTGGCTTTAAGTGCAGCTTTCCCACAGGGTCAAAGTAAAATTTGATAGGAAAAATTTTCTGGAAGAAACGGAAATATTGTCATTGCTGGGGATAAAGTTTACATAAGAGAAACAAAAAATAATTTAAAGTGGATATTTTTAAAACGGACGTTGAAACATTCCCCTCTGAAGTAAACGAGGGACTGGCAAAGATTTTACATTTGGCACATTTTGTAATAATGTTATTGCTGGGATTTGCGGAAGCATCTCCACTCCACTCCACGCAGAATACAGAGGTGAGATCATTCATCCATTTTCATTTTCCCACCTTTCTGCATTTTTTTCCAAGGGAATTTCTCATTCTCATATTTTGTGTTAAAAAGGAGATAAACTTCCACCAAATAGCTTCAGGACAGGTATTATGCAAATCATGTGACGAGACGGGGGGAGGGAGTGAGAGTGAGTGAGTGAGTGAGAGAGAGAGAGAGAGAGAGAGAGAGAGAGAGAGAGAGAGAGAGAGACATTACTAACCCATTTTGTGCCATTTTAGTAACCTATTTCAGGCATTTAGTAACCTGTGTGGCAATGCAGTCACTCATTATTTAATCAACTCTGAATATAAAAATGGGGTGTTTGGAACATGGATTGTAACAATGCAAACATTTTCAATAAAAATACTGACTACAAGGAGTTACTGTAGTCGGTTACTAAAATGCCACAAAGTTCTCACTTGAGTCAACACTGAAATACTGTGACATCACTGGAAGACACTGTGTGACATTTACACCCCATACCCCTCTCATACACCCTAATACCCCTCTAATACACCCTCATACCCCTCTAATACACCCTCATACCCCTCTCAAGCACCCCCTTACCCCTCTCATATACCCCCATACCCCTCTCATACACCCTAATACCCCTCTAATACACCCTCATACCCCTCTCAAGCACCCCCATACCCCTCTCATACACCCTAACACCCCTTTAATACACCCTCATACGCCTCTCAAGCACCCCCTACCCCTCTCATACACCCTCATACCCCTCTAATACACCCCCATACCCCTCCAATACACCCCCATACCCCTCTCATACACCCTAATACCCCTCCAATACACCCCCATACCCCTCTCATACACCCTAATACCCCTCCAATACACCCCCATACCCCTCTCATACACCCTAATACCCCTCTCAAGCACCCCCATACCCCTCTCATACACCCTAACACGCCTTTAATACACCCTCATACGCCTCTCAAGCACCCCCTTACCCCTCTCATACACCCCCATATCCCTCTCATACACCCTATTACCCCTCTAATACACCCCCATACCCCTCTCATACACCCTAATACCCCTTTAATACACCCTCATACCCCTCTCAAGCACCCCCTTACCCCTCTCATACACCCCCATACCCCTCTCACACACCCTAACACCCCTTTAATACACCCTCATACGCCTCTCAAGCACCCCCTACCCCTCTCATACACCCTCATACCCCTCTCAAGCACCCCCTACCCCTCTCATACACCCTCATACCCCTCTCAAGCACCCCCTACCCCTCTCATACACCCCCTACCCCTTTCATACACCCCCATACCCCTCTCATACACCCTAACACCCCTTTAATACACCCTCATACCCCTCTCAAGCACCCCCTACCCCTCTCATACACCCTAACACCCCTTTAATACACCCTCATACGCCTCTCAAGCACTCCCCTACCCCTTTCATACACCCCCATACCCCTCTTATACATCCCCTTACCCCTCTCATACACCCCCATACCCCTCTCATGCACCTTAGTACCCCTCTAATACACCCTAATACCCCACTCAAGCACTCCCTTACCCCTCTCATACACCTCCATACCCCGCTCATACACCTCCATACCCCTCTAATACACCCCCATACCCCTCTCATACACCTCCATACTCCTCTAATACACCCCCAGAAAGGCAAGTACATCTGGCCTCCTCAAGTAACATCTCCCACAGTCGATTCTTTCAGGATTCATATGGAATGAGACAATCAAGCTTCAGAGAGTCTTGGCATCTATTCCAGACATAAGTTGCAAATGAGCTAAATAGAGCTTCCTTCTAAAATGAAGGAAAAACCCTCCTAATGTACTATATAAAACACAGTGGTGAGTTAGGAAACCATCTCCAGTGATAAAACGCAGAGCACTGTGAAAAATTGTGTCCAATGGTCTTAAAGTACTATCAGAGGCATGCATGTTCAGTCAAATAAGGGTAAGATTGTTGCCTCAACAATCCTCTTCCGACTGTCTAAAGAAAAACAAGACCTGTTTCTGAAAAGAAACCCAATTTTTTTTCTAATTTTCTTGGAAAAGTGAGACACATGAGTTTTAAGGAAAAATCATGATCCAGCCAGATACCCAAATATTTGTAAGACTGAACCTGCTCAATTTTAGCACCAGACACCGAGAAAATTGAGTCATTTGGCATAATTGCATTCTGTGCAGAAAAAAACATGAACTTAGTTTTATCCGTATTTAAAACGAGTTTCAGTTCTGCCAGAGCGTGTTGAATAAGATTAAAAGCCGATTGCAGGTAGATAAGGGCCTGGGCACAGAGGGGTACAACACAGTGTCATCTGCATAAAAATGAATCTTGCAATTTGCAATATTATGAGCAATATTATTTATACAAATTGTGAATAAAATTGGTCTAAGTATGGATCCTTGGGGAACTCCTTTCGTCACTTTTAGAAATTGAGACCTCGCATCCCCAAGCATAATAGCTTGTGTTCTAATAGAGAGATAGTACTGGAACTACAAGCAGGCGTCACAATCAAGACCAATGGAGGACAACTTTTTTAATAAAATAAAATGGTCTACTGTATCGAAAGCTTTTGCTAAATCAATAAATAGGGCTGCACATTTTTCTTTATCATTCACAGCTGATATCAAATAATTTATAACCACTGAAGCTGCTGTGATGGTGCTATGACCAGGCCTGAAGCCAGATTGTTGTGAAGTTAATGTTGTTGAAAGTTAAAAGGCTGCAAAGTTGTTGCATAACGAGAGATTCTAAAATCTTAGCCAGGCAAATCAATTTTGAGATAGGTCGGTAGCTCTTCACTGAACTGGGATCACCACCCTTAAATAATGGAATAACATGAGCAGCTTTCCATACACTGGGAATAGTCCCCATCAATAATGACAAGTTAGAAATATTAGTTATTGAATGTGTGATCACTGGAGCTGCTAGACGCAACAGACTCGGAACAAGATGATCCTCTTCAGTGGAATTATTTACATCAATTTATTTAATTCTTGTAGGACCTCATTCAATTGAAACTTCCCAAATGAAAATAATACTCAAGGTTTTGGAGAATTTGTGAAAGAACTAGAGCTGAGGTCAGACATATCTCCTGTAGTGGACTGAATAATGACATTTTCAAAAAGGTTTCCGGCTGCTATAAAATGTTGGTAAAAAAGATCACAGATTTTGTGTTTATCAGTTATAGGACCAGAATCAGGCTAGAGTGTGGTATGGATGAAGAAGGATTGAAATTTAGGGACTTGACAATTTTCCAAAATTTTGCAGGATTACCTTGACTTTTGGCCAGTGACAAGCTAAAATAATCAGATTTTGCCTTTCTAATCAGTGAGCAGCATTTATTTCTTAGTTTCCTAAAAAACCTGCCAGTCAGAGAGTGCCTGGGTTTCCCTAGCTTTACCCCAGGCTTCATCCCTGACGCGTAGTTCAGTGGATCAGGCATTCGAAAACCAAGGGTTTCTGTGCCGCAAATAAACAAATAAAGGCTCAAAAATGCATTAAATGCAAAACAAACTAAATCTGTTCCGTGTATTCAAGGCATAATAGAATGCTTTACTGAAACCTAAGAAAAGTCATGTTCATTCGTTTCAGCGTGAATCAGAGAAAAACATTTCAAATTTAACTGAAGTTACTAAAATGACACAGGGAGATAAAAGCGTTCTGTAAACATTCAAAACTGCCTTTCAATAGATCATCAGTGTTGTCCAACTTAAGATGTTTATGTTCTTTCTCTGTTCCAAAAGAAAATATTAAGTTTGTTCAATTCTTCCTAAGTATGCACATCAAAGAAGGTGATTTTTTTAATGTGGCATTTTAGTATGTATGTATGTATGTTTGTAGTCATAGCCCTTCGACGGCTGTAGACATCCTCTCCCAGGCATTTCTCCGAGCCTCTTCCACACTCATCCCATTCAATGATGTCAATCCATTCTGTTCTTCCTCTTCCTCTGTTTCCTCCTCCCTCGGTTTCTCCCTCGACTGAAGCCAGCACCGGGCCATCTCCTCTTCTCTTCCAACGCCTCCTCTAGCACACTCTGCTGTTCTGTCACACAAATTTGTTCTCTCACCCATTCATTCGTTCTCCTCTCCATCCAGCTGACTCTCAGGACTCTTCTCAAACGCCTCAATCATCTTCTCTTCTTGTTTTCTGAAGATCCATGTTTTGCAGGCACACAGTCCAACACTCCACGCCAGGGCCTTCGCCAGCTTAACCTTGAGTCTGATGTTCAGGTCTTATGATTTCCTGACTTCGGCCATGTTGATGGTAACTGCTTTTGCTTTGCCAGCCCTGTTCTTGATGTCTACACAACTGTCCCCTTCTGGGGTTTTGTACGAACACAGAAACTTCACCTTCTGCACGCTCTCAATCTTTACACCTTCTATTTCAACATCTCCTTCTCCATGCACTGCCATCACTGAGGCTTTGTTAATATTTAGGCCCATTTCTTTGCTCGCACTTCTCAAAGCTTCATCCATCGATCTGCACTCTTCACTAGTTCTTGCCACCATCGTTGTGTCGTCTGCATATCTGATGTTCTACATGCACCTTCCGCTAATTACTTTTGCAGGTCTTTCTTCCAGGCTTTCCTCAACTTCCCCCATTATTCCTTCTCCGACAGCATTGAACAGAAGTGGTGAGATCAGGTCACCTTGCCTCACCCCTTTTTCAGATGGGAACTCTTTTTTTTGCTGCTCATTCACTCTGACCACCCCTTTGGCGAGGTCGGACTGGCCTATAATCAGCCATGTCAGGTGATGGGGAACTCGAAAATCTATAAGCGTCTTCCAAAGCGCGTCATGATCGTCAGAATCAAAAGCTTTGGTGTAGTTGATAAGGAGGGACCGCACCTGCTCATCTCCCTGCTTTTTGGCTACTTTCTGGATGATATTTCTGGCTATGAGGATGGCATCGGTTGTTCCCTTGCCTCTGGTAAACCGAAACTGCTCCTCTCCAATCTCTGAGTTCAGACAGTGCTGTATCTGCTTCCTGAGTATTTCCAACAGGATCTTGGACGCGTGGCTTATGAGGCTCTCTGTGCGGTATTTAGTGCAGTCTTGTGTGCCAAGAATTATTGGTAACGGTGCGACTTCTGATGCCACCCACTCCTCAAGCCACCTTCCTGTTTTCTAGATTTCATTTATGATGCCCTTCATGGCTCTGATCACTGTTGAACCGCCCGCCTTCAGGGCCTCTGCTGGTGCTTCGTCTACACCCACCGCCTTGCCACTTTTATGTTTTTTAATGACCGCTTTGATCTCTGCTTCTAAGACTTCTGGTTCCTCCTCTCCTCTCTCCAGATGATCTTGCATATGCCCTTCCCTGCAATATAGCTCCGCACAGTAGCTCTGCCATCTTTATTGATGGCATCCATGTCGTACAATATCTTCCCGTCCCAATCTTTGATTCCAATACTTGCCTTGCTGATCTTTCTCCTTGAGACTTTCTAGATGTTCTTATTAATGGTCTTATAATCTCCTTTGGTCTGGGCCTCCACAGTTTCTTTCAGGACATCTGAGTTCCACTTTCTCTTCGCTGTCTGCAGTGCTTTCTTCGCTGATTCACTGCTGCCAGGTGTTCAACTCCATCTTCCCTCTTTCTCCTCTCTTCTGCCCTCTTTTCTGTCAGCCTCCAGCATTCCTGGTCAATCCGAGGTAAAACTCCTCCGTCATAGTCTCTGTTAGCCCTCGCCGAAGAGTTGTCCTTGTCTGATCTTCACCCATTTTGCTCTTCAGTTTCTCCTTGAACTTTCTTTTCCTTTCAGCATTCGACAATACACTAAGGTCTCTCTTTCTCCTTCTGTTACTTTTCCTCTGACGTTTCCATGCCTTTCCTTTCATCGCCATCCACACCATCCGACGGTCAGTGTTACAATCTGCGCTCCCCAATGACCTGAAGACTCTCACCTCTACTCTTCATCTTCTCCGTATGACGATGCAGTCAATCATGTTTTTGTGACGCCATCTGGTGATGTGCAAGTGTCTTTCTCTTTTGCCCTCTGATGAAAACAGGTGTTCACTGCTATCATTCTGCTGTTTTCCATCCAGTCTAAGAGCATCTCTCCTCTCTCATTGGTCTCACCGAGCCCAAACTTCCCACAGGCGGCGTGTGCATGATTTGCTCTGATCTTGGCGTTGAAATCACCCATGACCACCAGTCTCTCTCTCTCTTGGGAATGTTGTCGATTACTCTCTGTATCTCGGCGTACACTTCTCTCACCTCCTCCTCTTTACCTGCTGTTGTCCGCAGACAGACTTACACAAAGTTTAGTGGTTGTGGTTTTTCATCCACTCTCACCATCATGATTTGATCGTTCACTGGTCTTACTTCTGTGATGGCCGTGATTTACCGAAATCCCAACTCCTGCCACCTCCCGAATAGTACATCTGCCATCCACCCGATGTTCCCTCTTTTCCGTTTCCCATCCAATGGGTTTCTGCTATTCCAAGCTCATCAATCCAGTGCCTTTCTGCTTCTCGTATAATCTGCTCCATACTTCCAGACGGTGTCATCGTTCTTACATAACGCTGTTCTTCAGAGGATTTCGCTGGATGACGGATGGAGATACCTCTGTACCAGTGACATGTCGTCAGAGTCAGTAAGGGAAGGCAGAATACTCAACATTAAACAAACGATAACTCTATTACTCTGCTTGATTGGCAATCTGAGGATTGATTAATTAATTTACTAAATGGCAGAATGGCGTGCCAGTTCCATCCACAACATTATTGCTCAGTGCACTGAACTTAAAATGCTCATGAGACAGCAAGTTTGTTCATATTTGCTTAGAGGACGGTAATGCAATGCCATTAACAAATATTCTGATGCGGCATTCAATGTGTGGACAATATGTTTACAATAATATTTCCCCCCTTAAACTCGTACCTTTTAATGCCATTCTTAAAAAATAGGGAGTTTATTTTCAGTCTTCTTTCATAATCCGATAAACAAAAGATCAAAACCATGTACAAAATTATCGAGAGAGTTGAGATTTTTTCCTAATTGATTATTAAGATTTACTTCCTTGGAGTCTTGAATCAAAGCATAAAGGTAAATTAACCTTTTTGTCACTATCACCTCTTAATCATTTCCGGCTTAATTGACCAGAAAAAAAGGTCAAATGGATTGATTGACAATCAGGCACAGTACGTGGAAACAGGTTGACAAAATCTAGTGATAAAAAAGGAGAAGTCACTGCCTACCCTGACTGCACATCCCTACTCTGTACATCTCCTTCCGAGCACGACACCATCAGCTGAGCTAATGGCTCCGTTTATGCCATTTGTGGAATCAGCTAAAGTATTCATATCATGAAAAGGACCAGGAGCTACCAATCAAAGGGGAGCTCCTCTGCATTCGATGGTTTATGCGTCAGCGTGTTCCTTCTCCGAGCCTCTGCTTTAAAACGCAAACTCTTCAAGGCAGCAGAGGGATGCAGTTTCGCCCCCTGCCCAGGACAATTTTAGTAACCTTCACAAAATATATTCATCCCATATACATCCAAAAATATGTGACCAATCGTCTTGAAACCTTGTGTGGTTGTCATGGGATGTGCCCAGATCATCTCTACAAAAAGTAAGGTTATACCACATGTGTATCTTTCATAGTTGGAAAAGGCATGTTTCAATCTGCTTTGGACATAAGGTGCAAGTCTTGTCATGAAAGTTAAAATCATTTTTTCAGCAATTTTTATCAAAATTTAACGTGGAAAAATTGAAAGAGAATTGCTTTTAATAGTGTTTATGGACTGCTAGCCAACAGGAACAGTTAAAACATTGCTATTCTCTGATATTCATTACTGATATACAGTGTATAACGTGGCATTTTAGTAACCAACATGAATAACTAATTAAAAAAAAGAAATATATACATCTTTCAAATTAGATTGAAATATCATATGGTAGAGGGTGATAGCATGATTAATTCTGATATAGAACTCAGTAAAAATTACAATATTTGAGGAATCTATGATTAAAAAGAGAGAGATTCACCTACAGAGAGAGAGAGAGAGAGAGAGAGAGAGAGAGAGAGAGAGAGAGATAACAAAGCAGAGTTTCCCTCCTTGAATGACAAACCATGTACAGCATGAAAATTTCACAAAAAATGCAGAGGGGAATATGGAGGCCGCAGTGATATAACATGGACTGGCTGACTGTCTCCGTCACTGGAGACTCATCACTGGGATCAGAACAGGACCTGAGCTCTATAGTGCGAGGAAACTGTGCATGATTCAGGATTCACACACACACACACACACACATGCAGACTCACACACGCACACACACACACGCACACACACACACACACACACACACACACACACACGCAGACTCACACACGCACACACACACACATGCAGACTCACACACGCACACACACACACACACACACACACACACACATGCAGACTCACACACGCACACATATGCAGACTCACACACGCACACACACACACACACACACATGCAGACTCACACACGCGCACACACACACACACACACACGCACACACACACACACACACACATGCAGACTCACACACACACACACACACACACACACAGGTATACAGACTCTCACACACACTCTTACACACACAGAGGACACAGGATTACAGACAGGACATTTGACTTGCAAATGACACACATGCAAATCACAGGCTCTGCGAGGTGTGTCAGAGGTGAGCGGCGGGTGTACCTGATCCTGAGACGCTAGGAGCGAGGAGATTTACAGGCACAAGAGAGAAAGAGAGAAAGAAAAAAATATGCCTCACCATGTGGAAGAATATGCGCAGGACATGATTTACTGCAGTTAAGCAAATAGTTTTACCAACTTGAAGGGGGACAACGGAGGGAAGGTGATCAGTGACACAGTTATGAATCCCGAAGCTCTGCAGCACAGCATTCATCAGGCACACGACACACAGCACAGAGGGGCCACGTGCAGGGCTACAGCCAGGACCGCAGGCCTGTGTGCACCCACCGGCCTCCGTATAGGGCACCATAACCCCGACAAGGCACCTCCACCTCCCTCTACACCACCTCCACCTCCTCATAAGGCTCCTCCACCTCCCCACAAGGCTCCTCCACCTCCTCATAAGGCTCCTCCACCTCCCTCTACACCACCTCCACCTCCTTATAAGGCTCCTTCATCTCCCTACAAGGCTCCACCACCCCCTCATAAGGCACCTCCACCTCCTCATAAGGCTCCTCCACCTCCCCACAAGGCTCCTCCACCTCCTCATAAGGCTCCTCCACCTCCCTCTACACCACCTCCACCTCCTTATAAGGCTCCTTCATCTCCCCACAAGGCTCCTCCACCTCCTCATAAGGCTCCTCCACCTCCTCATAAGGCACCTCCACCTCCCTCTAAACCACCTCCACCTCCCCACAAGGCTCCTCCACCTCCTCATAAGGCACCTCCACCTCCCTCTAAACCACCTCCACCTCCCCACAAGGCTCCTCCACCTCCCCATAAGGCTCCTCCACCTCTTCATAAGGCACCTCCACCTCCCTCTGAACCACCTCCACTTCCTCATAAGGCTCCTTCATCTCCCCGTAACGCTCCTCCACCTCCTAATAAGGCATCACAGAGGAGGCATGTGTGCCCGCCTCCTCCAGATTAATTATGGATGTTAACTAATGGGACAAGAGATGCAGGTGGGCATTTCATAATGCAAAGAAGATGGAATAAAAAATAATAAGAATAACTGGAGCTGGACTCGCGAGAGCCCATACCTCCGCCAGCATCGCTGGATTTGAACTTAGGCCTATATTTTAGCTGTACTTTGGCCTGGATATACCAAAATGTAAACACTTGTTCCTCTTGTGCTACTTTAACATCCTGCAAAGTTTGGTTAAAATCTCTGCAACAGTTTTTGAGATCCTGCTAACAGTCAGACAAACAAATAAATCAACAAACCGAAGCAAAAACAGAACCTCCTCGGTGGTTAGAACACATTTATACGACAATATTACCGCGTAATTCATAGGGAAACCCTTTGAGCAGGCCTCCACAGTACAGTTAAACTAGACTGTACCCGCGGATCTGTTCTTCCGTGTTCTTCGAAGATGACACGCTTCACTATAGACCTGAGGGTGTTCTGCCAAGCAGGTTCAACAGGAGTCAAGCTTTTCTTGCGCGAGCTGCCTCCACAAACCCTACATCTGCAATCAGAGATACCACATATTATCGAGACAGGTTAAAAGCGCCACCTTCAAACCCTACATTTGCAACCAGTGGCGGTTCATCAGCCAAAACAAAAGGAGGCCAAAACCTCGCCCTTCAAAGCTTAATGACTTAAACCTTTCGCAGTTTACTTTTCTTGATCAGCAGTCTCTCATACGAATGGGCAGAAGGACAGTCAAATTTATTTTCGATAACATCGTCATCCACAAAATTATGAGGGATTTTCTTTCACACATATATTACGAGGTAAATTACCATAGGCCTACGTCTTTATAAATTCTGCACTCAAGTAGCTCATGAAATGGCACAGATTCGCTAATTGATTAGTGAGACTCATTAAGCAATAAGCTGTGCAGCATTGCATTCTACACTGTAAAAAAAAAAAAAGTTGTCTCAACTGAAAAAAGTTAGTGTCCAGGCTGCCTTTAAATTTTACGCTCATTGAACTTGAGGTGATAAGTTGAGGTAATATTCAACTTACAATCTTAAATTCAGTCAACTTGAAATTTTAAGGCAGCCTGGACACTAACTTTTATCAGTTGAGACAATTTTTTTTTTTTACAGTGTATACTTCTAGTGTAGAAAATGAATTCTCGTGGCTTCTTGCGAAAGAAGCCTCGCAAACTAATTTATAAAGACGTATTGATGATTTCTGTCGTATTGTATGTGCGAAAGAAAACCCCTAATAATTTTGTGGTGCTGTGCATAACAATGCTATCGAAATTAAATTTGACTGTCCTTCCTAGGGCATGCCAAATGCAAGCAGCGCAGCCTGATGAAATTTACAATGATAATTAAGCTTCATCATTCTGGAGTGGTCAGAGTCAAGCTCTGAAGTCACCCAGTCCAGCAGCTGTTCTGGATATGATACACCTCTCTCTCTTGAACTGCATCACACCATTCTGTATGATATGGTGAGGTCTGAAGATATGACCTTGAAAGGGCGATTCAGTCTTCCCCTTCTGTCACAGATGGACTGAGATCATGAGCCCATACGACAAAAACAGAAATATAAACACCATGTGAGCAGCGCTGACAAACCCCACAGGGCCATGTATTCTCTGATTGAAGACAGAGGGCAGAGATAAGGCGGAGCCATTATTTAAATCCACAGCGCTGATTCACTCATTCTGGAAACCGGCTGGCCCAGGTGCCGCAGGAGCCTCACTGGTCCGTTCTGCTTCGGCAAGTTAAAAGCCATTTCCAAAATTAGAGAGGGAATGAAGCTCAGATACGTATTTATCTTATCTAAGGCCATATTAAATAAAAAATTAGTTGGTTCGCATCCCCGTCTACCCCAGACAAGCCCTCCGACCTCTGATTTTAAAAAAACTATATGTAATATATATTTTTTTAATCTCCATAAAAATTGTGCCAAAAAGACAGTGAGAGAAAAATTCCACGTCTGTGCAGCAGAACATCTATTTGTCCTTCAATCCCAACAACATCGCTGGTCGAGCGACTTCATCCTGTATTTTAACCCCCAAAACTCTTTTTAACTGAAGTTTTCATAAGCAGAAAAAGCATTTTCTCATGTTGTAGGACAATATCACATACATACTCTGAACCTTCCGGTTATAGAGCTTCGCTGAAGCTACATCACACTGACATAGTCAAACCCAAGACTGTCACAGCCCTCGGCTCTGAAGTGTATGTGTGCTGCGATTAGTCTACGTCCTTATCTCTCTTTCTCGGCTGAATCTTGTGCGCTTGACGATGACATAACAAGTATTTAAGCCCTCTATATTATGTGCGATTTGCTGGATTATAAACTTGTTTTCATGCAAGTGATCCAAGTCCATGGTTAGTTCTAAAACTCTTTTTTCTTCATCAAACTCTACTAGTACTTCAATGGCAGCCTTTTCCAAAAGCAGTCATTCTAATCATTGAGTTCATTCAAACAAGCTTCCAAATCTAATCAGGGTCCATGAATGGGACTGAGGTCAGGTTAACTCAACTCAAGTCTGTTCCTGCCCATCTACTCACGAGATTGAGGAAAAGCTTCCAGTCTTTACCAGGGTCTAAGACTGGGACCACGTTCTTGCTGACCCGACCAGGTAGCTCTCTTTTTCCAGTTCGTTGGGAACAAACTTCCAATCCCGAACTGGAGGCAGGACGGGGGCCGTGTTCCCCTCAAGCTTCCTGTCCATCCTCTGCAGCGGTTCAGCGCTGGTGGAGCCTGTGTAACGCCCGGCAGCATCCCGGACGCCTGCCAGCGATCGCAGCTCAAGCTCCACCTATTACACCTGTGCGGAGCGGTCTATCCTCCTCAGGGGTCCGTCCCCCCTGTCCAATCCTGGGGTTCTGCCCCCGATCTCTGCCGCATTGGATTGTGCTTCCGACTCTATGCTTGACTCCTGGTCTGGACCGTAACACAGGACACCGTGTTTTTAGGTCTACTGCATGCTCATAATAACATTGAACGATAGAAACCTTATCATCTTCATCACTGCTTCTCAAACCCCTCCTGGAGTACCACTCCTCCTGCGTGTTTCAGTGCTGTGTAAAGTAACGCTAAAGTAACTTTCCGCAGCTCCGCAAGACCAGAAGCAACTCTGCCACCGAACTATCCCAGAAATCATTGGAGACGGGGCGTGACTGCAACATCAGGGCGTTTTTTTTTCGTATGGACGATTGCTCAAATTCAGCAGGACATA
The DNA here is from genome assembly GCA_029721435.1 of Gymnothorax reevesii. Classification (NCBI taxonomy): domain Eukaryota; kingdom Metazoa; phylum Chordata; class Actinopteri; order Anguilliformes; family Muraenidae; genus Gymnothorax; species Gymnothorax reevesii. Next base: position 91,544,947 of record CM056583.1, read on the forward strand.
TGTGGGCCTTGGGATTGCCACCAGAACATCAAATATGTTTGAAGTTCCACAGGAGTGAATAAAGCAGTAGAATTTGAAGGACACATACATGGGTTTGTTGGTTTTATGGAGTTAAACATGTTCTTGTGATTTGTATTTATTGTGTATTTGGATCTCAAAGTCTTATTATAATCTAATGAAAAATAATAATTGAAAAATATATATGGCCAATTACAGTGTACAATATTCAGATTTTAGCGAATCTACTGGTTTGTGGCTTTATATGGACGACAGGTGATGACATTATCAGCTTGAGTCCTGAAAGTCATGGAATGTCAATACACTTTGATGGCAACTGGATGTTGTGGTTTTTGCTAATATGGAACCAATAAGCAGCATTGACCGACATGCATTCGTAATAAATTGCATTACTTGCAAACACCAAACAAATGAACTTCACTTTGCAATAACTAAAGAGAAGAATAAATCAGTAGACAGTAACGCGGAATAATAAATCTTTTGACCATAACATCGTTTCACACTCTGACGGAACAGAGAGACAGAGTGCACACTTTTTGTTTTCCTAAAATACGATTTATTTGCTTAGCACTTGCCTCTGTAAGGGAGGGTTTAAGGTCTGTAGCTTATGTTTAATATCTATTCATGTTTCCCATTAACACAACAGGATTTCCACACCCAAGCTTAAGTGCTTTACCTCCACGCAAACAGAAATGCAAACCCCACCTAGTAAAAGAGCTAAAGACCCTCAGGTGTTGATCCCTGTCATTGTGGCCACTTAACCAGGCTTAGCTGTGCAACCAAAACATCAGTAAGAAGGGAAGAGAGCGAGAGCCAATCAGTGAGAGGGAGGCAGGGAGAAGAGGGGGGTCAGGCTGAACAGTTCACAGAGCGCTGCTGGATGCAGGGAGCACATCCGACGGTGCGTGAGGCTGTAACCTGCGTACTGACAGAGCTATAGTTTGCAGGTATCATCATGGGGGGCGGGGGGCTGAAAGACAGGGCGACAGAGCTGGCGGCCATCTTGCTGTCAGTCGTGTGCCCAAACACCAAACAGTGCTCTGTCCGCCAAAGGATGGCAAGTTATGACAGTCAGAGACAGAGCGAGAGAGAGGGAGAGAAGGAGTGGGAGAGAGAGGGAGAAAGAGAGAGAGAGAGAAGGAGTGAGAGAGAGAGAGAAGGAGTGGGAGAGAGAGGGAGAGAGAGAGAGAGAGAGAGAAGGAGTGAGAGAGAGAGAGAGAGAGAGAAGGAGCGGGAGAGAGAGGGAGAGAGAGAGAAAGAGGGGTAGAAAGAGGCAGCGAGAGACTGGTAGAGGGGGAAATCTGGGGCCTCGCCGGCTCTCAGGGCAGCTCAGAGAGGTGGTGAGCCTGTGATAGGCTTATCAGGCCCAGCCGAGGCGTAACGGACGGAGATCCCCGCAGCAGGCCTGGGAGGAGGGAGCAGAGGGCCCCTGAGATAGGACCCATCCTGACCCTAATCAGGGAGCCGCAGGGCCCAGGATGTGCGCAGAGAGCAGGCCAAAGACAAACTTCAGCCCGACACATTGTCAGCCCATGTCCAGCAGCCCTCAGTCTCGCTCCCTCAAAGCACAGAGCTTCATAACCAGCACAGGAAGTGCTGGGCCCTTATCAAACTTTTCTGGAAAAGTGGCACGGCAAAGCTATTAAAAATGCAACCACACTTGCCAAAAATAAATATAAGATATGAGGAATTCCAGTCCTCTCTTTTCCTTTTTCCTTCTTTCACAGGAAAGAGAAATAATCTCCCACCAGAGCGCCGTTTGTCAAGCTTGAATACAGTCACCAGTTTTTGCACATGAACACATTCAGGCTCATTCTCAGAGGTAACAAGCTAAAGTCTCCTTAATTCTGATTTCTTCATGCAGTTAAACTCCTCTTCCACACTGATACAAAAATGCCATGTATTCTCAGTTCCATCCACCAAAGCGACCAATCCCCATAAGGGTGATGCCCTGAGATGACTCCGCAACCAGAAGTCAGCCATGTTTGAAAAGTCTTTACCTCTGCCAGCCTACATTCAGAGGAACAGCTTCAAACTAACGGATAAAATCGACCAGTCCTCCGTTCACCTCATGACACCTTTGGCACAAGCACAAACAAGGACACGAGAAAAGATATTTGGCACAGCGTTTCTTACATAGTATATTTATACACAAAAACCGTCTGCAGTAGCCTTCTAGCCCTTACTATTTGATCCACTTCAGTGCTAAATTTTTTAATGATTTTAATGTCATTAAATAACCTCTCAACCATACTTTATTTATATAGCATTTGTCATATAACTGAATTTAATATAAAATGCTTCCCACATAAAAATAAATTATTTTTAAAAAGCGAAAGTATGCAAAGCAGGAGAAGGAATGTGCTCAGCTTCTTTTATCTGTGTGGACAAAACTCGGAATCGAGGTTAGAAGATTCAATAATTTAGACTAATTGCTTTGTTCCAAAATTTCTTGGAAATAAATATGATTTTCGGAATATGTTTTCCCCGAAAAACAAGCAAATGCTTTTAGGTTTGGAGCATGTTGAAACAGATACGCTATGGCCAACATTGTTCGTCGTTAGGGGTGGTGATTTACTGATATTTTACTTGAAACAGTATTTGGCTTTAAGATTACGAGTTTCGTATTCAATTTTGACACGGCAGATTACAGGACAGCGCCATCTATATTCGCACGAAATCGAACAACTTTTTCAGCATACATGGCGACCTCCAAACCTGGCACAAACACTAGTGGATGAATGTATAACTGAGGCTCTCCGAGTGCGGGTCAGTATATGCGCCGTCTCAATAATGGACAGTGTCACAGACCCCCCCGAAACACCTGACGTCCTCACACCCTGAGCATCGGCTGGTGTTATGCTGGGGATATACCGTTAGGCTACTTGAAATTTTGTTTATAGTAATCAGTCGTGCCTGCCTTTGGAAAACGCGTATCACCCAGGTCCGAAAGACTTCCACTGGCAAAAATATCCCCAAGGGGTTTTCAACTTCTTCAACAAACTATTGCCATGAGTCATAATTTTTGAGGTCTTAACATGCAAATTATAGCCTCGGGAAGTTCCGCAGTTCTGGCCGAAATAAGTCTCCATGCAAACAGAACAATAACTTTTTAAACAATGTCCGACATTCTCCTCTGAGTGGAGGGAACATGATTCTGCTGCTGGTGACGTCACACTGGACTGAAGAAAATCATCTGCCATCAAAATGCGAGGATATGACTCATGACTCATGAAAAACTGGTCAGGCCCCCTCCCACGACGGGTCATTCTATGTCACAGAACCCAAGCACGGACACGGTCGGATTCAAAAGAACATCTAAAATTGTTCGAACTGCACCGTCAACACTGCTCATTGCTTCCATACACCTGCAAATTAACTGTCAAAATCAATATCCAATTCATCACGTGACAATAGCGATAATTACACAAGCTCGTGGTCACTAAAATAGAATATTGCCTCCGAAATTTACTTCCGTTATCAACACTGCGTGTCTTCAAAAACTATTTCAAAATTATTCTTATACTGCCATCGTGTGGAGATCTTAGGAGCAACGTATGGGTATTTAGGATTCTATAGAGAAGTCAGAGCTTACATATGGGGGGTTGGACTAATTATTCCTTATTGCACTCGGTGGGAAAATACCACTACAGTAATCGGGAGCCAACTGGCGTACCACTCAGAGGGATGAATAGCGCTGTACTTCTAATGAATGAGTTAAATTTGCCTACTCACAAAGCCACCGTAAAGTAGTTTTATCCTCTTTTGAATAAAAGTTTTTATCTTTAATTGATTTATTAATATTTTAATAAATATTTAAATAGCCTAGGCTGGTCAGGGTGGTTTAAGCTGTGTTTTGGACAGTTTTAGCTTGTCAACCAGCCCTTCACCAGCTGACTCCAGCTGAAAATACCAGCTTTGACCACCTTCATCAAGCTATAGAGACCAGCTACACCAGCTATGACCAGCGGAGAACGCAGCTCTGACCATCTGAAACCAGCTTAGAATTTTAGGGCCTAGAATTCTAAAATGGATTAAGATGGTCTGAGCTGTGTTCTTAGCTGGTGTAGCTGGTCTCTAGCTTGATGAGGGTGGTCAAAGCTGGTATTTTCAGCTGGTGAAGGGCTGGTTGACCAACTAAAACTGTCCAAAACACAGCTTAAACCACCCAGACCAGCCTAAGCTGGAATTTACGTTGTACTGCCCGTGTGAATGTTCGTGGCGGTCACACCCGATTCTGACTGTTCTTTTGAGTTCATTTTTAAATGTGTGTTCCGTTCAGTCTTGTTGCGATTTTTCATTCTCAACTTGTGCTCGTTATGTTTCATGCATCTGTTTATTATTGTCCAAATCGGCCTATTAACACATTTAATTCATCAAAGTCAACCCACCCAGCATATTTGAATTGTTAAAATAAGAAAATAAATTTGATTCACAAAATTATTTGAATCCAAACTGGTGTTGCGTTTTCATTGCCTCTGAGTATATATTTAAAAATATATATTTAATGAAACGGAGCAACCTTGAAAAACATTACGTGGCATGAAACATCGCAAGTGAACGATTTAAATATATACGTCGGGACATTTTTTTCAATTACCATCATACGCACCATGGATACAGGAACTCTCATACAAGAACATCGTTTCTAGTCGGATTTATTTTCGGTGCGGATTTTTACGTCACTTTCCCAAAGAAGATTGAAATGACATGGATGGAGCAGCTTAACAAATGATACCGCCGAAGCAGTGAACGTTAGAAGTAATATAGGCAATCTGGTGACTGGGCAAATGCGCCTTGACCGAAAATCAAGCGCCAGATATGGAAGTTTCTGAGGATGCCCCCGCTGCAGTGTCGGGCGCGGCAGCTGTTGTGCAGCCGAAACAGGACTGCAAACTGGTTTGTGTGGAGTATCCGGGACGCGTCAGTAATGTGGACAAGATGCTGGAGACCCTCGGTGGCGAACAAACTGTTTCCAAGGTGAGCGCTTTAAACATCTGTCGGTGCGCATCTTTAAAGGTAGATTTTCTACCGATTTATTGGCTGGAGACTACTTTTTGCAGACTTGTTAAATCAGTGCAAGAATCAGTGCAAGAACTCGTTAATTTATTTAAAAAAGAGAGTAGCCAGCCTGTGTGAACTTGCAGTCAGTGCGAAGTCAGAAATACAGGATACCGCGACCAAACTGCCACTAATGCTGCAGCCGAGAGGCCTTTTAGTCCATGGGCCAGACCAGATGTCGGTACCATATCTGATGGCAAATTCTCATATGAATTTTTTTGTACCTTGGTCCCTCTAGTTTATGAATCTGTATGATGATAATGTCAAATGAGGAGCTTTTTGGTAGTTTTCAGCTGGTTTTCATGGTAGGGTCTGGTCAATCTGAGGACCCCTTTTTTTGGGGTCGGGGAAACAAAATATGCTCTCATTTCGTAACGGATGGACCAAATCTTTACTATTATACCTCAAAATGTTCAGCTAGAATGCCTCTAACAGGTCACAAGGTATATTCTCATGTAATGCATGAAACTTGGTCAACAGAAGTCAAAAGGTCACGGATTTTGGGAGTTGCCTAAAATCCGTGAGGGTGAAACCCTTGACCGAGACGTAACACTGTTGGTCTATTATTCAAGCATTTTAAGAGGTGAAATCTGTATTTTAGTGCCATTTAGAGCATTTCAGAGGGGCTATAATAGATTATTTTGGTGAATTTAGGACCCACAAGATCTGTACAAAATGCTTTATATTCGACCTTTGGAAATTTTCATATGATGATAATAAATTGTAAGCCAATTATTAAATTTTTATTCAGGGGCATAAAAACATTGGATGCTCCCCAGCTGTGGTGAGTAGTTCCACATTCTACAGCCAGGTGTCAGCACAATCTATCCTTTTCTTTTAAACACATTATGCAATAACCTGCAAATGGGGGCCGCCAAGCCAATGTTGACATGGAGATTAAAAAAAAAATTTGAAGTATGTATTATGATTGGTCATTATAAGTGGAAAACTCATTTAAATATTTTGCTAAACTGTTAAAATGTAAATAATTATGTGTACATGTATAATATATTGCAATAAATACATTGAAACTACTTTATACTATTGTTGTCATTCCGTGACAATTTGCCTCTTGTAATTCCGTGACATTGACTTCTTGAAATTTCTTGCCCATAAAGCAGGGTTAAAGTCAATATTTATTTCTATAACTTACAGCATTAACAAAAAACACCTTAAATATGAACATATTGAAGCTTCATAACTTAAATATGATAGGAACATCACATTCTGGATAGTTAAACAAAACATTAAAAAAACCACGTCAATTTTGTGTAATTCCGTGACAGAGTAGTTTTTGCTTGTTTCTTCTATGACAATTTCTCAAAAAATACATTTTAACTTAATAATATTAAAGAACAAGTTAGTGCCTTCAATATGACATATCATACTTGATTTTATCTTATTTAGTTGTAGAGTTACAACCCAAAATGTAATGGGACTATAATTCCTACACGATTCTACAGTACAATCCATGGACATGAAATTAAAGTTCGAGTTACAGACTATCTGAAGGATTCTAATTGGACATTATAGGGGATATTGGTCAAGACATTGCAATTTTACAGTAGGTTATGTTACTCCTATTCTTTGATGTTGAAATTTAGAAATTGCAGTTATGAAGCACTACTTGGAACAGTTATGGATCCTAAATGTATCAAAATAATCTACTTAAGCCCATCTGAAACTATCCTAAGAGCATTAAAATATAAATTTAATATGCCAAAAGCTTGGATAATCAGACCCACAGTATTATATCTTGGTCAAGTGTTTCACCTGCAAAGATTTTAGGCAACTCCCAAAATCTGTGACCTTTTGACCTCTGTTGACCTAGTTTCATGCATTATATGAGAACATACCTTGTGACCTGTTAGAGGCCTTCTAGCTGAAGATTTTGAGGTATAATAGTAAAGATTTGGTCCATCCGTTACGAAATGAGAGCATATTTTGTTTCCCCGACCCCGAAAAAAGTGGTCCTCAGATTGACCAGACCCTACCCTGAAAACCAGCTGAAAACTACCAAAAAGCTCCTCATTTGACATTGTTATCATACAGATTCATAAACTAGAGGTACCAAGGTACAAAAAAATTCATATGGGAATTTGCCACCAGATATGGTACCCATTGGCCCAAAATTTGGGCTTGGCCCATGGACTATTTGAATTTAACTTTATTGCCCTCCGGCCACCCATAACTGGCAACATCAGCCGTAGGCTTCTACAGCAGCCTGCAGTCCATGTGCTTTCTTTAATTCAGTTTTAATATGTTGTGTCCGTTTATTGTTGCGTTAATACACCTGTACCTGGGCGACATTTTCTTTCAGACTTACGCCGACCCTTCCCGGCGGATCGAGCTGAACTACCGACCTCGGGACCCTTACTGCCACTCACTGTGCGCAAATCGGTTCCCGTCCACGAGCGTCCTGCTCCGTGTGCGGAAGAGGTCACGTAAAGGGGGCGGCACCGACGTGCAATACGATGTGGACATGCTGGGGGTCATTGGGACCTGCTACAAATTTCAGGGTATGTGGATCTCCTGCCATTAAAAACAACACCTCATGTGACAGTATTCCAATATTGTATTCAGGTTTTTTGGATGTTTTTTTTTCTGCAGATAATTATTCAGCTGCACCTCATTTTATTGGCTTATAATGTTTAAGTAGAAATTTTGCATTCTTAATTCCTCATTTTTTATGCTTATTTGCCCATAAACTGACTGACACACATTTTCTTTCTGCTTCTGAATGAAGGGATGGCTGACTTCCAGTACCTGGCAGTGCACACCGAGACAGACGGATCGCACACGTCCTTGTATGATAAGATCCTCCTGCGCAAACCGGAAAAGAAAGAGTTTTTTCACAAAGAAGTGCCCCTGTTCATCCCCCCGCCCATATTCTCACGCCTGGATACTCCTGTGGATTACTACTATCGCCCTGAAATCCAGCACAGGTGTGTCAGTACTGCGGGAGTGTGGTGCTCGCGAACATATACCCCCGCAGTTTTCCGAAAATTGTGCTTTTATGCCATAATTTCTCTGCTGCAAGGCTTCCGGGTCATTCCATATGAAGTCAACCAGGGCTGCCATGGCCATGGATTTTCTTCAGACTTTGACAGAATGTTGCTTTGGGTGCCAAATGAAAAAAGTTTTGGCTCAATCGGCCCTCGAGTTTTGATTTTCTGGGTCAAAAAGGTAGGCGTGGCACCCTGATTGGCGAAATTCACATTTTTTCCATTTTTAACAGGCTGTAACTCTGGACCTTATACAGGCAGCCCGATGATTTTTTTTTTTCAGGACTTGTTCTCTGGGCACTGTACTACCCTTTATAGCTTTTTAAAAGTAGTTTTAACCTTTTTATTGTGGTTTTATAGGCTCTCAAAAATGCTACTTTTACAAACCAGTATCAAAACGTACACATTTAAGGGCACCATTTTCACTCCCATTGGATAACATGTGGATTTGGGGTAAGATCGCCTATTATTAATAGTCAAGAGCTTTTTTTAGCCACCAATTAATATCATTTAGCTTTTATAGTTCTATGGTAATATTGACCCCTTTTTAATCTCCCTGTGGGGGGGTGACCCTTTTTTTGACATTTTTTTTCCAGATGTGGGTATCCTTCAATTTTAATGAAACGTATATTTGGAAAGCTCTTGATGTGTACTCTCACCAAAAGAAATTATATTATGGATCTAGCATTCCTTTATTAAAAAATTAAGTGTCTTTTCCATATATCTTCATGTTTTTGTGTTGCAAAATGAACTATGTGGTGCCATAGAAGATGACAGGCAAACTGGTGTTTATGTTGCTATCCTTCCAAAATGGATTACAGCAGTGATTCCTCAATAGTTCTATAGGTGGCAGGTCACACTAATGAGCACATCTTTAGGCGATGGCTTCCCAAGTCGGTGAAAGGACTTTATGTAGCCTGTCTGTATGATGACTACTGGTGGCTGGCAGTTGTTCTGGATACATCCGAAGAATATCAGGACGTCAATGTCAAATTCATGCATCCTCGCAGACCAATGGGGAAGTTGCAGTGGCCCCAGAGTAAATGACATCTGTCATGTTCCCCTGAATGATTTGTTAATCATCTCTGTACCAAGTACTGCATGATCTGCATGGCAGTAGACCCTTCCTGATTATGAGTTTGACGGAATCACCAAGTGGTTTAGAAACCAGTGACTCTTGCAGCGGTACCGATAAGAAGGGGCAGTCCATGGTACTCAATTTGTGGTGGACAGGACCTTTAGAAAAGTAACTCCATTGCAGCTACTAATGTGTTGATCCTCTGAATTGTTTGAACGGCTGAATTTTAAGTGCTCTGGCAGTACTTTAGGTGATATAGAAATGAATGTAATCAACGGTAATTAATGCACTTAATTACAGAAAAGAAAAGCTGTTACGGACAGGACAGATTGCAACATGGGTTTTTTTGTAAAGTGTTTAAATCAAAAGTTTTCTTCATTTTGGTGATATTCTTCAAATTCAACCATCCAGTGATGTACTCTTATATGGTCATTCCATATGAAGTCAACCAGAGATCCCCAGGTCATCAACTCAGATTTGGTTCAGATTTCTTTTGAGAGTGCTTCTATATTCATAATGAACACTTGCAACATTTTAGGCTCCCACTCCAAGGGGTTTCCGAGATATGGTCCCCCAAAAATCAGGGGCCATCCCCCAAGCTAATCAGAAATGTTTCTTTATAGGGACTTTGGAGGCCAATATCTTTGGAAACAATCATAGGTTTGGGCTGAATTCCTATGGGGTATTTTGGGTGCAGGGGCTCAGAATCTCTTGTCAAAATTTATCCATCTCTTTTCATTTTCAAGATATTGGCCTCTCAAATATGAAAATTTTAATGGGTGGAAATCAAAAATTAAGTTTCCAAGGGCCCCCCATGAGGCCAGGATCCCTTAAAGAGGCTAAATTGTGCTGGATTCCTTCTTTTTGAGGACAGGTCTGTCTGTACAAGGAAGACTGACCGAACCCAGGGCATGATAGTGGAGTTAGGAGACCCTGAAATGGGTCTTAGCTGAAAAAGTCACTTTTTCGCCAATTTTGGATTGGCAAGTTCACCCTGGATAGCAATTTTCAGCCCACACCTATGATTTGTTCCAAAGATATTGGCCTCCAAAACCTCTATAAATGAATGAATGTTCGCCATTCGCTTGGGGGATGCGCCCCCCCTTCCGATTTTTGGGGGGGACCATATCTCGGAAACCACTTGGAGTAGGAGCCTAAAATTTTGCATGTGTTCATTATGAATAGATTACTCCCAAAATAAACGTGAGCCAAATCTGAGGTGGTGACTGTGAAAGATTCTTGTATTTTGGTTGAGTTCGTATGGAATGACCCTATATCAAAGGAGTATCATTCAGGAATTTTCAAAACATTATCTGAACAGATGAATTCGACAGTGGTTTCAATGTGCGTTACGGACTGGGCAGGGCGAAATGTTACGGACAGGGCGCTTTTATCACTCTATATAAATATCAATTAATTACTACTAAAAATTATTTTGATCAATATTATGGATACATTGGCTTTGTGAGAGAGACTACTATATCTTTCAAAATGAAATAAATGATTTTAATTTCAAATATCAAGACGTAAATTCTCATATCTATAAGCATGTACATAATTGCTATATGACGTTAATGCATGCATCCAAGTCCAATGCCTGGCATGCCTAGCTTGAAAAATATAAATTTAAACTAAATTCCATGTGTAGATGCCGGTCACAGTCAGGAAATATTTCTGTTAACTTGTGAGTTAAGAGGGAAAATAACTGCTGTAAACATTACATGCACTGAAGACAAATGAACAGCTTGTTAAAATCATGCACTTATAATTGTGGTTGGAACAAAAACCAGCACACAGTGGGTCCCCAGGAAAGGCGTTGAAGACCACTGTCTTACAGCTATCGCAGTATAAAGAAGTGATCATTTTCATTTGTACTAATTTCCTTATCACCAACCAAGCTCCTTGCCCAAATGGAATGACACCACTTCTCACTTGATGCCCCAACTTCAGATCTTTGATCTTCCAGGTGTGAAGGGCGAACTGAAACCCTTCAATTCCTACATTGCAGCCCAGGCTGAGTAAACTGTCAATCTGACACCGACCATTACAAGTATGCTAGTGTGGTGGCTCTATTAATTTTATCTCAAAAGAAGATCCTGTGATGAAGTCTGTTGGTGTTAAAACTAAGTTTTTAAAACATAGTCTTTTCTTAGGATAAGTTAGCTTGGCCTTGAAGACCAGCTTTTGTAGACAATTTGGGGATAAATCTATAGACAAGGCAGGGCCAGGGGAATGTAGCCTGTATTTTTTCATGCATTTACCAGTAAATCATTTCAAAAAATATTGTGACTTTAGGTCCAGAAAAAATGTTAACACCCCACACATGAATGGTAATGTAAAAAAAAAAAAAAAAAAAAAAAAAATCACGTTAATGATAATATTATCCATTTTCTGTACTTAAACAGTCCTGTCCGTAATATTTTGTCCTGTACGTAACAAAAAACACTTGTCATTTTCCGTCCAATTTTTTTGACTTCGGGTTTTTATGAAGAGTTTAGACCTCTAGCAAGAGGAAAATAATTCTTACTTTCGGAATCCAACTTCTGTGAAAATAATTTAAACTTTTCATCCAAAAACATTACAGACAGGACATATGGGGTCTGTAACATGCAATTCTTGTTGTGTTGGATTTTCATACAAAATTCAAAGTTGCAGCCTGTTGTAACTCTAGGAACAGCAATTTGCCCCCCCAAGAAAGTTTGGCAAAGAATATCTTATTTTGGTGATAGTTGGAAAAAAAAAGCATTATCCTCTCCCAAATGCAAAAACCCACTGCTTACATATGAATTGCTTATTAGCATAATGAGTGCAATGATCCATGGAGCCAAAATACATTTTTCTGAAACTTTTGGATGTCAACTGACATATCCACCATCCAATTCTGGAGCCATGTCGCAAATACCACGGAATCCCCCAGAACTAAAGTAGCTTAAGGGGCCATTTCACAATTTTCAACATGGTGGGGGTGGGGTCTTCTCTGTGCACTTCTTGCATTGAAATATTGCGGTAAAACTGAAAATTTTTACAGTACATTTTTCGAGGGAGGCGAATCTGAAAAAAATGCACTCTTTGTACACTTTTGAGAATGTTGACCATCATGAACGACCCCTAAAGGGTTAATTTTAGGATAGAAATTTAAGATAATGACTCAACATTTTTTTTTTTTTTTTTTTTTTTTTGAAGGTATGCTAGGTCCCAAATATAATTAATTTTTGTGGCATCAAGAGCTTTCCAAAAATACAGGCTTCATTAAAATTGAAGGATACCCACATCCTGAAAAAAGAGGCCGAAAAAGGGTCACCCCCCACAGGGGGGTAAAATAAGGGCCAATAGTACCAAAGAACTGTAAAGGCTGCAGGATATTAATTGGTGGCTCTAGAAAGCTGTTGATCATTACTAATAGCTGATATTGCCACAAATCCACATGCGTCATCAGCTGGGTGTGCAAATGGTTCCCTTAAATGCGCTCGTTCTGATACCGGTTTATAAAAGTAGCATTTTTGGGAGCATATAAAACCACAAAAAGGAACTACTTTGGTGCTACTGGGTAGTACAGCGCCTTCCGCAAGTCCTGAAAAAATCATAGGGCTAACTTTATTAGTTCCAGAGTTACAGCCTGTTAAAAATGAGAAAAAAAGCAAATTTTGCCAACCGGGGTGCCACGCCCACTTTTTTGACAACTCAGAAAATCAAAACTCAGGAGCCAATCGAGTTAACTTGGTTTGTCTTGGGCATCCAAAGCAACATTCTATCAACATTTGAAGAAAATCTATGATCATTTCCATGGGACTTTCTGAATACTGGCTGAGTTCATATGGAAAGACCCTTCTCTCAAATTCTGTACATTTATATAAAAGCATGTACAGTACATTCCATCTAAGTAAAATGCTGTATGGATAATGCACTGTGATCTTTATATAACACGACTCTATGTTTCGGTGAGTTGTGAATTATAATTGGAACAACTTCGTCAGACTAAGTGGAATTGAAAGGCATAACGTTGCGGCTTTTGTTTGGTCAGTAAGATCGTGTCTCTCTCAGGGAAGGGTATGTCCCGCCGGTGGTCTCCCGCGAGAACCTCATCGGCCAAAGTCGCGCCCGTCGCCCCCACAACGCTATCTTCGTGGCCTTCGAGGAGAAGGTGGTGCCCAGCGAGCCGCTGGAGCCTGCAGTCCAGAACTGGAGACGGCTGTGCATCCATCCCAGTGACGAGCGGCTGGAGGAGGATATAAAGCTGGTGAGCGGCCCTGCCTCCTTCCCCTGTGAAGTGCCGTATATATCCTAAGTGGTCCCACCCTGGAAATGTGCTATTTTTTCCTAAGCAGACATGCACCAATAATCTATAGTAATTATCCGAAGTGGTCTTGCTGTCGCAGTAGAGTACTGCATTTAGTTACAGTATTTACTGTATTTACAGCAGTAGTCTACTGAAATTATCCTGAGTGGCCCCTATATTGAACAGTAAGCTGCTGTATTTGTTTAAAACTGCCTAATTACTTCGGGGCACTTGAGCGCAAACCACAACCTTGTCATCACCCCTGTGGCGTAGCGCTCGCACAAGCAATGCTTGGCAGCCATTTTGTGCACGATTGGCCGTATTTGCATTGCTGCTGACCACTTGCAGGGCGTGGTCAGATATACCTTGCAAGTTTGTCAGTGTATAGCTTGCGCGCAGTGATTCAAGCAAGCGTCAAAAGGGCTGGACTATGTAGTCTGATCAATTATTGTATCCCCTGAACGAAGGTCAGGGGATACTATGGATTTGGCCTTGTCACGCGTCCGCCGCGTCCGCAGAGATTTTCTTGTGAACGCTCTACAGCCCACATAAGTGCACCGATTCTTTTCAAATTTTGCAGGGACATGTATTATGGTAAGTTCACGACACCTATTGATTTTGGGTACTCTGGGAGCATCTGGGCCCAACTGGGGGGCCTTCGGGGGATACATGTGCTCAGTTGCCGAGTGCTCTAGTTAATAGGTGCGTTGTGGGCTTATCTTTGGTTTTCTTTAAAGTAGACGGTGTTTGACACCTGACAGTTATATTACAGTATTTCCTGCAGGGCACTGAACAGCAACCTTTTGAAGACTAATGCAGGTCGCGCTCAGGTCAATTGAAACAGTTTACTGCGGCGCACTACAGTTATTGTTTCACACTTTCTATTTTCAGTTTCATTATTCTTAATTAAACATTTATTTAATTAAAAGATTATTTATTTTTGGTAGTGGTTTAGTTTCGCCTCATGGTGGGTTGTTGGCGTACTGTGTTTCGGTTATCAGTCCGTATGTGCATCTGTCCTGCTGTCCATCACATGTCTTCTCTGTGATACATCCACTGAAGGAGGGGAGGGATTTTTACCCAATGAGACGACATAACTCTCAGCAGAGAGGGTTCCTGAACTGATTAGTATTGGAGGTCATTGGGTCAAAAGTCATAATGACACAAGGTCAGTTGTATGTGGGGGTCAAAGATCAATTTTTAAGGCGTATGAAGTTATGGCTTCAGGAGGCACTGCGATCAACTCTTCGTTTTGAGTTGTACCGTGGTTAACTGTGGAGTGACTCCTGAAGTAAGGCAACTTAGTTCAGGTCAATTGAAAACAGGTTAAAACATGTATTAAAATGGCAAAATTTGAATGAGTCTCATTTATTAATCGTGGCCAAAATAAATAAACCATCATGTTCAGCAAATTCTCGGCACCACAGAGTCCTTGACGTTCATGGCAGGCTGACTGCATTATTTCAAATGTCCAGATAAAAATTATTTTGATTGGACAAGGTTTTGGACTGTAACACACAATTAGTTAACTATTAAAAAGCTTTATTTTTAATTTTTAGGTTGAATAATTGGGATTCTGAGCAGTATTCTGCACGAGGTCCTGTGATGAGTCATCGGGCTTCTCTCTGTCCCGTTGATGGACTTTTCGCTCTTTGTTTAGAAATGCTGTTGGTCAAGTGTTCCGCTCTGTTATCATGGAAGTGTGTGGTTATTAGCATCCCTGAGAGTGTTGCGGACGAGAGGGTGTTCGTGCTCCGCTCAGTGACCCATGGAAGCGGGCACATGACCAGGGCCTCCTCGAGAGGGGACTGTGAGGTGCCTCACAGAACAGCCTTTGGGCAAAACTCTCTCTCTGTAAAAGCCAGTAAGATCTGGAACAGTCTTCCGCTCTCCGTAAAGGAGTGCCCCACATTACAAACTGTCCAAACGCGCGTCCAGCAGTGGCTGAAAGTAAATCAGTCCTGTAACCATTGATTTTTAGGGTGTCAGTAACATACTGTCCTATGATGTGTTTTTATTGTGATCTACTGTCTCGTTTATGTTTTGCGTTTGTGTGTGTGGTGTCTTTGGTATTATGTTTCTGTGTTACCTGCCTAGGGACAGCGGATGAAAATTAGCATTGTTGCTATATTCAGGCATATTTACATCTATTGTTTTCTGATTTAGATGTTCATTAATGTGCATTGTCCGTATTAAATAAATGAATAAATAAAAATATGTGCATCGTGAATGTTATGCCATTAAATAAGCAAAGTGGTAACGCTGTTTATAACCAGAGTACGGCTGGCTGAAACGCACATTCAGATGCATCCGAATGGCAATGCTGTGATAAATAATCTTCTCATAGCGCAGTAGTGTGCACACTAATCAAAGATTAGTCCATGGACTTAATCCTGAGATGGAAAACAAGGTCAGTCTCCCTAATTTACAGAGTTAATTTTTCTGTCTCCAGAATGAGTCGGTGAGTCTCAGATTCTGAGAGGCAAAGCCGGGATTAAGATCTCCTGTTACCTGTTCTTTTGCTTGTCATTATTTCACCTCAAAACCAGTAGCTGGGAATATTTTGGACGTGGAACATGCCCCTTACGGTGTCCTCGAATGCACCTGCTGAGCGGATCGATAAGAGATTAGTTGTTTGGACTGTGCCCAGTGCTGAGTCGACTTTCCCTTCCTCTGCAGATGTTTGAGAGAAGACCCATCTGGTCTCGCAATGCAGTCAAGGCTAATCTGGAC
Source organism: Gymnothorax reevesii (assembly GCA_029721435.1). Taxonomy (NCBI): domain Eukaryota; kingdom Metazoa; phylum Chordata; class Actinopteri; order Anguilliformes; family Muraenidae; genus Gymnothorax; species Gymnothorax reevesii. Next base: position 91,561,118 of record CM056583.1, read on the forward strand.
ATCCAGCCCGACAAGCTGAAGCTGCTCCTGCCGTTTGTGGCGTATTACATGGTGAGGGTGTGAACTGTGACATATTGGGGCCGGTATTTAGAGAGCGTAACGCCACACCGTCCTGCAGAAGAGCCCTGCTGCCGGCGCTCTCTTTAAAGCTCTGCTTAACTGACAGTAGTACAGTTTTATGGCCTCCCTGTGAATGCTGGGGTTTGAATGGTGAGCGAATCCACAACACTGCACTGGGTGATGGAGCCCACTGATCAGAGCCGCAGAGCTCACAAATCCGCCAGTCTTACTGCTCGTGCCAGATGCAGCGGGTGGTAGGATGACAATTTCACGCAAGAAATACGCTCATCTCCCGATGTTTTGAAGCAGGAAAATTTAATTGTTTTTCGGAATTGGAGAATTAAATGGGTTTCAAGTTTGAAAAGCTTTAAAAACTGTTCCGGATCGTGTGGCTAGGAGTGTTGGATAATGACTAGAATGAAGAAGTGTTGTGCAATGAAAGGGCAAAATTAGTTTTCTAGAGCTTGAGGATGAAGGAGGTTTTCTAGAATGAGACTGTTGAGGCAAAAGTGAGTGCTGGAGGATGGGCAGAGTAAAAGAACGAGAGGAATAAAGGAGTGATCCTGAACATGAGTGAAATAAGTACTAGAGAACAGAAGGACTAAGGAATGATCTAGAATACAACAGTTACAGTATCTCGCAAAAGTGAGTACACCCCTCACATTTCGACAATTAATTTATTATATCTTTTCATGGAATAATGTTACAGAAATGAAACCTGAATATATTCTAGAGTGGTCATTGCACAATAGGTGTAGCAGTGTAGATTTACTGCACTGTCCAAATAACTGAACAAACAGTCACTATTTCCAAAATGGGTGGCAACAAAAGTGAGTAAACCTCACCGTCAACATGCCAAATTGTGTCCATAGTGTCAATATTTAGTGTGACCGCCATTGTCGTCCAGCACTGCCTTGATTCTCCGAGGCATGGAATTCACCAGAGCTGCACTGGTTGTTGCTGGGATCCTCCACTCCTCCATGACAACATCACGGAGCTGGTGGATGTTGGACACCTGCTGCTCCTCCACCTTCCTCTTGAGGATGCCCCACCGGTGCTCAATGGGATTCAGGTCTGGAGACATACTTGGCCATACCATCACCTTCAGCTTCTTCAGGAAGGCAGTTTTCATCTTGGAGGTGTGTTTCGGGTCGTTATCATGTTGGAAAACAGCCGTGCGGCCCAGTTTCTGAAGGGTGGGCGTCATGTTCTGCTTCAGAATCTCACAGTACATGTTTGATCCATTATTCCATTAATGAAGTGCAGCTCCCCAGGACCAGAAGCACTCATGCAGCCCCAGACCATGATGCTGTCGGCACCATGTTTGACTGTAGGCAGTACACACTTGTTTTGATACTTCTCACCAGGGCGCTGCCACACATGCTGGACACCATCTGAGCCGAACAAGTTTATCTTGGTCTCGTCAGAACACAGAACATGGTTCCAGTGATTCGTGTTCTTGGACTGGTTGTCTTCACCAAACTGTTTTCGGTCTTTTTTGAGGGCTAGCTTCAGAAGAGGCTTCCGTCTGGGCCGATGGCCATGCAGACCGACTTGGTGCAGTGCATGGTGTATGGTCTGAGCACTGACTGGCTGTTCTCCCACTGCAGCAACCTCGTTTGCAGTGCTGCCTGCACTCCAGCATCTGTTTTCTGAAGCCTACTTGTGCAACTGATGCAGAGCAAGAGGACTTAACCTCTTCGGTCAACCCTGACGGGGACTGTTCCAAGTAGAACCCGTCTTGGAAAACCAGTGAATAACCTTGGCCACCGTGCTGTGGCTCAGTTTCATGGTTTCGCAGATGATCTTGTAGCTTAGACCATCTTTGTGGACAGCAACAATTCTCTTTTTCGTATCCTCAGAGAGTTCTTTCCCATGAGGTGCCATGTTGACCCTACAGTGACCAGAATGAGAGCATTGTGCTCAAAGGAACACAATTTAAACCTTCAACATGTTACACAACCTCATATGGCCCAGTCAAACAGACAAAAGCATGAACGTGATGAGTAAGACGTTTCATTGCTTGGTGAACCATTACCAATTGGGGTGTGAACTCACTTTTGTTGCCATCCATTTTGGAAATAATGACTGTCAGTTCAGTTATTTGGACAATGCAGTAAATCTACACTGCTACACATATTGTCCAATGACTACTCTAGAATATATTCAAGATTCATTTCTGTAACGTTGTCCCTTGAAATGATATAATCAATCAATTGCCTAAATGTTAGGGGTGTACTCACTTTTGTGAGATACTGTAAATGAGTGTTCCAGAATGAGAGGGCTATAGGAGTGATCCTGAACATGAGTAAAATGAGGGCTCTGGAATGAAGGAGTACGTAATGGCTGCTTCACACCAAAGACGGAACAGAAAAATTGGATGAAAACCGGTCTATTGAAAAATATGAGCTGATTTACCTCTGAGACTACGCTCACCAAATCCAGAACTTTTCTATTTCGCTGCTGACTCGTGCTCTATTTTTTGGTTTATATGAAAGGTCTTTGAGAGCAAGAGGGTGTGATGTGTTGTTTCTGCCCGTCAGTTGACTGGTCCCTGGAGGAGCCTGTGGGTGAGGTTTGGCTACGATCCCAGGAAGACGCCGGAAGCGAAGATTTACCAGGTGCTTGACTTCAGGATCCGCTGTGGAGTGAAACATGGTACGGTAGGACGGGTCGTCCCAGACCTTAACCGAATTCTTCTAGAGGCCCAGCGCCTACCCGTTTATTCCAAACCCAAAACCAGTGAAGTTGGCATGTTATGTAAATCGTAGATAAAAACAGAATACAATGATCAGAAATGGAATAGGCTGCAACAATTGTCAAAATTGGAAGGACTGATTTCATTTGATTGTTTCAGAAGTCTTTAATTGTCTGCCATGAAGCATGAATGTACTTGTGTTGTGTAGTTTTCTGTTTGTTTTATTGTCGCATTTGGTTGTTTTTTATGGTTCATAACTGGGCTCCGTTGCAAAAGAGAGCTTGCTCTCAATCGGACTCCCAGTATAAATAAAATAAATGATAATTTGCAAATCCTTTTCAACTTATATTCAACTGAATACACTGCAAAGACAAGATGTTTAATGTTCAATCTGAGAAACTTTTTTTTTTTTTTTTGCAAATAATCATTAACTTACAATTTAAAGGCAGCAACACATTGCGACAAAGTTGGCACAGGGGCCTTTTTACCACTGTGTTACATCGCCTTTCCTTTTAATGACACTCCGTAAACATTTGGGAACTGAGGAGACCAATTTTTGAAGCTTTTCAGCTGGAACTCTTTCCCATTCTTGCTTGATGTACAGCTTAAGTTGCTCAACAGTCCGGGGTGTCCGTTGTCGTATTTTACGCTTCATAATGCGCCACACATTTTCAATGGGAGACAGGTCTGGACTACAGGCAGGCCAGTCTAGTACCCGCACTCTTTTACTACGGAGCCATGCTGTTGTAACACGTGCAGAATGTGGCTTGGCGTTGTCTTGCTGAAATAAGCAGGGGCGTCCATGAAAAAGACGTTGCTTGGATGGCAACATATGTTGCTCCAAAACCTGTATGTACCTTTCAGCATTAATGGTGCCTTCACATATGTGTAAGTTGCCCATGCCTTGGGCACTAATACACCCCGATACCATCACAGATGCTGGCTTTTGAACTTTGCGCCTATAACAGTCCGGATGGTTCTTTGTCCGGAGGACACGACGTCCACAGTTTCCAAAAACAATTTGAAATGTGGACTCGTCAGACCACAGAACACTTTTCCACTTTGCATCAGTCCATCTTAGATGAGCATGGGCCCAGCGAAGCCGGCGGTGTTTCTGGGTGCTGTTGATAAATGGCTTTCGCTTTGCGTTGTAGAGTTTTAACTTGCACTTGCAGATGTAGCGACTAACTGTAGTTACTGACAGTGGTTTTCTGAAGTGTTCCTGAGCCCATGTGGTGATGTCCTTTACACACTGATGTCGGTTTTTGATGCAGTACCGCCTGAGGGATCGAAGGTCACGGGCATTCAATGTTGGTTTTTGGCCTTGTCGCTTACGTGCAGTGATTTCTCCAGATTCTTGGAACCTTTTGACAATATTACGGACCGTAGATGATTAAATCCCTACATTTCTTGCAATAGCTCATTGAGGAATGTTGTTTTTAAACTGTTCGACAATCAGCTCACGCATTTGTTCACTAAGTGGTGACCCTCACCCCATCCTTGTTTGTGAATGACTGAGCATTTCAGGGAAGCTGCTTTTATACCCAATCATGGCACCCACCTGTTCCCAATTAGCCCGTTCACCTGTGGGATGTTCCAAATAAGTGTTTGATGAGCATTCCTCAGCTCTCTGTGTTTTTTGCCTCTTGTGCCAGCTTTTTTGAAACATGTTGCAGGCATCAAATTCCAAATGAGCAAATATTTGCAAAAAATTACAAAGTTTACCTGTTCGAACATTAAGTAACTTGTCTTTGCAGTGTATTCAATTGAATATAGGTTGAAAAGGATTTGCAAATCATTGTATTCTGTTTTTATTTACGTTTTACACAACGTGCCAACTTCACTGGTTTTGGGTTTTGTAAATGTGTTTGGTTCATCTGCCGTAGATGTAGTATTGGTACTACTTACTCCTTACCCTTCTTCTAAGGCTTGTCTCCCAATGACATGCCGGTGAAGGCCAAGCGCAGCACCCTGAACTACAGCCTGCCCATTACCGTCAATAAGACAGGTGAGTCTGTGGGTCAGCCGTCGGGGGGGAGCTGAGAGGAAGTTGATGTTGTGCTGTATTCTGAGCAAAGCATTGCATGCGTGTTTGCATTCATGTACCTGTACCTGTGGTCCTGTTCTATCACTGACGCGTGCGTGCGTGTGTGTGTGTGTGTGCGTGGCATTTATCTCAATGCCAGTTCCTCCGCCTGCCAGTGTTCAGGAGATCGTCCAGGAGGGAGACCAGCCAATGTTGCGGAAATCTGTACCTCCAAGATACAAACAGAAGGTGCGTACTCTGTCAGACTCCCATAGGAAGCACTCAAACTACAGCCCAGAATGCTCTGCTCTCACAGTAATCACTCAAACTACGACCTTGGGGGGGGGGGGTGTGTATGGAGTAGCAAAGATAAATATATTCTGAAAGGGGTGGTAATATTGGCAAAGCTGTGATTTATATAAAGTACTAAATACATTGCTACACTTTCTTGTGTGGACTGAATGGGCCTATATTATGCATATCTTAATATCATATCATTTTCCAACCCAAGACGCACGGCCCTTAAGTGCCTTCGTCCCTCACTGACTGCTATGTGTTGTTAAAATGCGCGTTTGCAGTGCAATACCCATTTAACATTTTATTCACCAGGCCAAGAGCTGAGTTTGTGTAAACTGTAGCTGAATGAGCTGACAGAATGCGCTCTAGTTACCATTTAAAACATCATGAAGCTAGTGCCAAAAAGTTAAATGCCTGATCTTGGAAGGATGCGCAGACTAGTTCGCTTCAATGGTACTTAGACTAGCTCACCGATGGCAAAAGATGCGGTCACTTTATATGTTTGGGATCATGAAGCAAGTGGATGATGATGCTTTGCCGTTGATGTTACCCAGACTGCGCGCCGCTGCAGTTCGGATCTTTGCCAGCTGCTGCTGATTCAGGCAGAAAATACGGCTTCTACGTACTGACGTGGTCAGTGACTTTATTACCCTTTATCAGAATGGCTGGTATTTGATTTAAAAACTGAATCGTTGAATTGCCTCAAATGCTGTTTGGTTTTGATATTTAGGACGTCCAGGCTGAGGCTCTCAATATCAAAATCTTACGGCCGAATTAACTTTGCTGCGAGTGTCGATACAGGAAATGTTACTGTACTATGAAGCGTGTAGCAAAAATCAGACGTGCAATCAGGGGAGTCTTTTAGTTGCAGAGCTCGGCAGCTCACTTGCCATAATGATATTCAACATGGAAAGCTGAAAAAAAAGGAATGAGTCACATGATTCATGAGTACAGGGTGATTGTGCATGTCCTCCTGCCTCGCTCCAGTGTTGTCTCGTGTGCAGGGCTGGGCCCTATCCCCCTGATATCGTTGCGGTACTTATTGTTTAAATCGATTTAACTGAACGATGTGAGACGCCCTGAAACAACGTTTATCGTAAAATTCATGGTATCGGATTGACCCGACCCTCGGTCAGAATACGGTATGTGGGAGAAAGGGATAACAACGTGAACAATTGCCTCGTCCACAACCAAAAGCATCAAGTGGTAAATGGTGCCCTGTGTGATGAACAAAAAACTGTTGATGTTCTAAAGTTATTCGGCTGCCACTCTAAAAATTTCACAGTTCACAGCCAGAGCTGTCATCATGGCGTACAGTATCCCGAAATTCTATTCGGCGAGAGGTACGTCCCATTATTACCGTGGTGATCTGACTAGCCTGTGGGTCATTCGATTGTTTAGTGCATTAAATCATTGTCATTCCGTTCTTGTTATTACACTTTATACTGTAATGGAGGCGGGCACATACAGGGGTGTCCAGTATATACTGATGCGGCACGTTGTAAGTTTGCCATTCCAAACACAGCTTTTGACTCGGCTGACGATTCACACCGCAGAGCAGCGCATTTCCTACTGCAGCGTGCCTCATTTAACACACTGGCTGGCGAAGTTGATGTCACACCTCGGCAAGATTAGCAGCCAGGGGCCACAATAATTAAAGCTTCTTTCCCATTACTTAAAAAAGACAACAAATGAAAAAGTTGTGTTTGAATGTGTGAATCTTATGTGTGAGTCAATAGTTGCCTCTAAAATAAAGTTTGAAGTTTAGAGACTGCGATCGGCCTTCTGAGACTACGCTCTCGACATAATAGAGGCAGGAATAATGTCTCTTTTTACTACGTAATTCTTACATGCGATTTGCTCACCTCGCCTGCATTAGCTGACCCAAGAGGTCTGACATAAAACAGGTGTCGCCTGGTTCTTGTTAGGAAAAGGGCTGTTTGTATAGTAATATTGACATGGTAGCCTGTATCAGATAAAGTAGCCAGAGGGATGTTGTCTTTTTTTTGCAAAGCATTTGAAAATGTCTCTGACTGGATTAAGGGTTTGGTATTACGGATGTGTCCCTGTGTTTACTCAGTCTGTCTGTCCTCTTCCCGCAGGAGTCGTCCTACATATTCCGTGAGGGCACCCTTCCCCCTTACAGACAGATGTTTTTCCAACTCTGCGACTTGGAAGTGGAGAGGTAGGTTCCATCGAACTGCACCTCCCCTGCCATGCTAACTGCGCCTTCTGGTGGGGTCAAGGTTAATCGCCATTGCGTGAAGCCCAGTAGCTGACACTTCATTTCCGGTGCTACGCAGTTCAATGTAAACGAGTGTGCACGGTGAAAAAGATGAGGTGTATTGATCTTTTTTGCTCCTACATGAGAAAAACACTTGTCACCAGACTCTAATGGTGCCTTTTGAATATAAAGTAATGATATGTCGGTATGGTGAGGAAGATTGGCCCGTAAAACACTGATTTAATGGTATACTTGCATCGATAAGCAAAACCATCGTCTAAGTACCTGATAGTTACATTAGCCAGCACATGTCGTCAATTAGGAAGTAGATCAGATGGAAAGATCGCATATTTTAAAAGCTGCGGTCAATAACTTTTGAGCTCAAGCTCATTTTATGAGTTCAAAAGCCATATCGCCTACAGAAACATATGAGCTTCATTATGTCTTACTGTGAAGTAAGAAGCACTGGTAACAAAGAGATACAAGTGTTTGCCACTAACATGGCAATATCCCCCGCCGCCTCAATTTTATGTGTCCGTACGTACGGAGCCCAATGCTATATCCCCCACTTCGCGCTAATCACACGGCTGGGGATAATAATGCATATTCATGTTACTCACGGACGCGTACCTCACTATCTCAGTCACTGTAATTGTGCCTAGTAATTGAAAGATGAGAGAAATGAGGCTGTTTATCTGCTTAGCAAGTAGGCCAGCTAACGTCACCAACTGGATTTTAGCATTAGCTACCGAACTTAGACAAACGAGACTGTATATCAGCTAAGCAAGTGAGTGGACTAGCTAACATTACTTACAGGACGTTAGCATTAGCTACCAAATTGAGAGAAACGAGGCTGTTTATCAGCCAAGCAAGTGAGCAAACCAATGTTACACACTCAATGTTGGCATTAGCTAGCGAACCGAGACAAACGAGGCCGTAGCTATATCAGCCAAGCAAGTGAGAGAACTAGCTAACAGTATCTACACAATATTAACATTAGCTACTGAACCTGGTAACTAGCTGCACATATTACAAAAGCTACATGAGTACAGATAACTACTTTTTATGCCCCCGTAAACGAAGTTTCGGGGGCATATAGTTTTTCACCTGTCCGTCTGTCTGTCTGTCTGTCCGCACTTTGCGATGGCTATAACTTTTGATCGGCTCATGATAGGACTTCGATACTTGGCATATGCATTGCTTGTGAGAAGGCATTTCAGATGGGGTCATGACTTTTGACCTTCTGACCTTGACCTTGGAGTATAATGTTTGGTGACAAAAACTTTAACATGGGACATAACTTTTCATTGGCTAGTAATAGGCATTTGATACCTGGCATATGTATTCCTTAGGATAAGGCCTTTCTGATGAGGTAATGAATGTTGAGCTTGTGACCTTGACCTTTAACCTTTGATTGACTCATGATAGGCCTTTAATGGTTAGCATGTGCATGATATGTACGGGGGCATCAGTGTTTCACAAACACATCTTGTTTTAAGTTATTAGACTGTACTGGAATGGATCGTCTGGACATTTGCCAATATAACAGGACTATTTTTGATAGAATGCTATCGATCAATGGATTTTTATGAGGCACCTCAGTTTTGTGATCTTTTGTAAGCGGTCGTCTGACAGAGGCAATTATTGTATCTGCTTTTGCGATTGTATATTAAAATGGGTTACATCAATCGAGTCACAAGAATCTTTATCCCCCGCCGCGCGAAGCGGGGGATATAGCATTGGGCTCCGTCCGTCCGTACGTACGGACACATAAAATTGAGTTGGCGGGGAATATTGCCATGTTAGTGGCAAACACTTGTATCTCTTCATGATATGGCATAATATCACTTATCGGTCGAGTATGAAGCATAGTTTTGTACTTAATGTGCGCCGTCCAAATTTTAAGACATTGCTCTGCCAGACAGCTCTCCATCCTATGAAATCCTTCAAAGGATTTCTGAGTAGATTTAGCGTATAATTACTTAATTATAATATAATTATATAATTATATTATAATTACATTATTTGGATTTTTTCTAAAGTGGGGAACAGGCGTGGGGCGCCCCCTTGTTTCGGCCGCGCGCCTCCTTACCGAATTGCCGATTTAGCGTTACAACCTTATTTCCTAACATACAGCCTTCCCGGTAATTCCCCTTTAAAGCGATCTATTCTTCCATGAATACATCAACATTAAGCCAAAAAATAGCATGCCCGTTCGTAATAAACAGCGCAAGTCCGCCAAATGTAGCCTACTACAAACCTTTCACTTACATCGGACAATGTCCAGTCCCGTCACAATGCATTTCCAAGCACTCGTGTTTACCGGACAAGCTTGTTTGCACCATGCACATACGCAGTCGCAACAGAGCAACGAAATGAAGTTCAGCTTTCCTACACTGTTATCAACGGACTGCCTTGTACCATTAAATTTTCGCATTGCCTCCTTGTCATATTAACTAATTGGAGTCCTGCGCGCATTTAACCCTAGTTTACACTGAACATGCACTGAACTCTGTGGTAAACTTATTGTAAAATTACAGTTAAAATAACTGGCAAAAAGGCATCAGTTTATTTGTTTATTGTTAACAGTGTATTTACGGAAACTGAAACTGCCACGGTCTCATTTACATACTTGAGTTTTGAGACTCTACACTGATCCCAGTTGGGGCAACATGCAATATCGTCCAGTTATCCATCGTGTCGGGGCAAAGACGGACTAAATGAAGATGGGAACACTTCAGAATAAAGTTGTTCCGATCTTAATACACGGATACATCACCCAAGAAAAACAGCTACTGTTCAGTTACTGTTGCAAGTTAAAATAAACATGATGTGAGCTCGTAAAAGAAATACGTTTTTATAAAAGAAGGCCAACAGTTACAAATGTTGTGTACATGTCTTCTTTACCATCCAGACTTACTCCTCCCTTCAAAAAAAAGCAAAGTCCCCTTCAGAAAGCTTCAGGTTGCTCCATTTTTACCTCAAACTTTCAAAAGCTTCGCCGCATCCCCCCGCTCGGTCGCCCCGCTCCCTCGTCAACAGTGTTGCCCCCATGCAAAATTTTTCAAGAAAAACCCCTGATAATGACGTCGTTGGACGTCTCTGTATGGAGTCCCGGTGTGGAGCAGGACTGCGGACTGCTGTGCGCCGATGTAGTTACTGCCAGTTGCAGCCATGCTAGGTTTCTCAAAAATCTAAGTATTGCTTATGTGTAATGCGGGGAGGTTAAGTTTTTTGTAAGAACAAGACTATGCACTAATGGACCCATCCCAATACAGTACACAAGCGCAATGAGATTCCTACATTCAAACTCCCACTCTGACTGTTAAACAGGGGGAAGGTTTGAGTTTGTGTTTTAACTGAGTAGGAGCTGAACAAGCTTCTGCAATTTGATTTATCACAGTTCATAACAAAAATAATTTATGATTGGGGGCTCCGGGGCGTTGGAGCCTATTTTTTTTTTTTACTTAATTTAACCCTTATTTAACCAGGGAAGTCCCTTTGAGATTTAAATCTCTTTTTCAAGTGAGTCCCAAGGGTTGAGGTGCGGAGGGAGAGTGCAGTTTACACAGCCAGTTGGAATCAGGGGATGATTCGGTTGGACATGTCAAGTCTCTTGTGGTATCAACAGAAGATCATTAACTTTCTCTGAGATATAAAAGCTCAATGCAATATTTTTTAAGTGCTCACTGGCAGACTGCGAAGATGTCACTGATGTACCTGGTTTGATGTTTGGGAGGATGGTGTATCTGGAGTTTTGCAAGAGGCTGTACAGGCCCAAATCAGAAATAAGTTGGAATGTTGTGTTAAATTAAATTGAAAACTGAGAGCAGTGATTTGTAAATTACTTTTAGCCCGGGCTACGTTGAAAATCCTACAACTGAATATTATTAGGGCCCTAGCTCCGAGGGTGTGAGGACCATAATGTAACTGTAATGTTTTTTATTATTATTCTTCATCTTAGTCTTATTGTTATTGCAGCCCCGGACGGAGGGCCAGACGGTACTATGGATTTGCAGTCGTTGTGCATCTGCGTCTGTAGAGATTTTCTTGTGAACACTCTACAGACTCTGCGATTCTTCTCCGATGCTTTTGATATTTCACGTGCATGTTAATAGTGGTTAGAGGATGAAGCCTATCGATTTTGGTTGAGTTTCGTCATGCGGTTTCCGAAATATTCCCCAAAAAAAAACAACAAAAATGTTCCCATTGGAAGGAATGGGAGTTAGGTTCTCATTGCTTGAATGCGTGATGTCACACCTAGAGTGGGAGCTGGGAGCACAAGGGTGCAGAAAATACTTTTCATATCACTATAACTTCATCCTCCTCATGAAATTTCCCAAAATGTAGGAAAATTGTTGTTGTCACAGTACTATGGTTTTTCGAGCACAGTAGTACATAGTTTTGCCTCAGGGAGCAGTCAGAGGACATGAGGCACGTCTAATTTCTTCATCTTACTCATTCAAAAACACCTAAAAATTTTTGGGTGAACAGCATAGTTATTAGATCGCTGTAATTCTAATATATCACTCAGAGAAATAAAAAAGACATCCGCACACTCAGCGCAGTCTCCTGCCTTGAATGATGCGGTTACATTGGTGACAGGATGAACGTATTTTGCGTGAAAAGCAGGAGTTTGAGGTGTGCATGAGCAAGGATTTCTTTCACTAAGTGACTCAGGGATTCTCTGTGCATGGGGACCACTAATCTATATAGAATAACTGGATTGCTGACGTGATACAGAACTATGTTTGGAGGTTGAAGCAAGCAGAAGTGGTCGAGCGGCCATTTTACTATATCAGGAATTCAATTGTGGATATCAAAGATTTCAATTAAATTCTTGATATCCAAAATTGAATTCCTGATATCACAAATTGTTATTTTAACATGTTAAAATTTAATTCCTGATATCAGGAATTGTTATTTCAACTAGCTAGAATTGAATTTCTGATATCAGAAATACGCATTATAACTAGTTAAAATTGAATTTCTGATATCAGAAATTGTTATTTTAACTAGTTAAAATTGAATTTCTGATATCAGAAATTCGAATTCAAACTAGTTAGAATTGAATTTCTGATATCAGATATTCCAGCTCCCATTGAAATGAATGAGAAAAGCATTGTTTATCTAACTAGTTAGAACTGAATTCCTGATATCAGAAATTTAATTTTAACATGTTAAAATTTAATTTCTGATATCAGAAATTGTAATTTTAACATGTTAAAATTGAATTTTTGATATCAGAAATTGCCATTTTAACATGTTAAAATTGAATTCCTGTTATCAGAAATAAAAATAACAACTAGTTAGAATAAAATTAGTGATATCAGGAATTTGAATTCTAACTAGTTGTAATTTAATTTGTGATATCCTCCAAAGTGAATTAAAGCTTAAACGGCTTGCCATATGAATGACAGGGAAGGAGGCAGTGCATTCCCACAGTGACTCGCGTTACATTTTAGTGCTTTTCCAAATTTAGATTTTGGCCTGCACCTTATAATGATGAATGCTCGAACCCCATCATGTGTGTGCTGAAAGGTGTTGGTAAAAGCTATGAAAAAGTACTGTATTAACAACAAAAGAAAAAAAAAAAAACACTTCGATTCCAGTTGCAATTATTCCTAAAAGTATACGAGATAGAAAATGACACTCTAAGTGTTCATACTTCTAAAAGTGGTTTTAAAGTGGTCTGATGGGAAACAAAATTTTACAACCAATAAGTAGAGATATTATGTAATAAGTGTGAGTCGCATTACATGTTTCTCGCGTTATCAACTGTAAATGTCCCGCACAGCTGCACATGAGGACTAGATATGTGTATTGGGAATACAGTTTTGTGAGATATTGGCAACAGTAGGAAAAAACAATTCACAATTACAGCCTGCCAGAGGTTATTGTGAGGGATAAAAAAATATGTTTTTGTAACATGCATTACACCCAACTTTAACGCAGAATCCTGAAAAATCTGGAACAGACAGGGAATTTTTGCCACCAAAATACACTTAACAAGGTTTCGAATTTTAAAATCAACTCAGTTGTCAAGAATACGCCAAAAAATCAGGTAGCTTCTTTGGTAGTTTGGAGGTTTGTGTACCTGGTGGGTTCTGCGCTGCTGTTTCTTGTTTGGTGGTTTGTTGGCTGCAGTACTTTGTGCTTTGTGAGGTGGTGGACCTGTTTGTTGAGTTGCTGATGTACTGGGTGATTAGGTGGCTGGTGTGCTGGGTGGCTTGTGTACTGAGTGTTCGGTTGATTGGCTGGTGTGCTCAGTGGATGGTTGAATGGCTGGTGTACTCAGTGGATGGTTGAATGGCTGGTGTACTCAGTGGATGGTTGATTGGCGGATGTACTCAGTGGATGGTTGATTGGCGGGTGTACTCAGTGGATGGTTGAATGGCTGGTCTACTCAGTGGATGGTTGATTGGCTGGTGTACTCAGTGGATGGTTGATTGGCTGATGTACTCAGTGGATGGTTGATTGGCTGGTGTACTCAGTGGATGGTTGATTGGCGGGTGTACTCAGTGGTTGGTATGTTGCTGTAAGCTTGTGTTACTCCTCCAGTATACAGAAGCGTATCCATCAGAATGACGGGAAGGAAGAGGAGTGTAATGAACGGGACGGCTGGTGTCCGCCACGAACCGCTGACGAGCTCCGGGACATCATCTCAGCCATGATCAAGCAGATGATTCGCTCACAGAGACCAGGTGGGACGTGATGAGTATCACTGACCTCTCGCCGTCTGACGGTTTGTGTTCTGCAGTTATGCGCTAATGAAATGACAGTAGCTGTATTACTGACCTCTCTCCGTCCGACGGTTTGTGTTCTGCAGTTATGCACTGATGAAATGACAGTAACTGTATTACTGTCACCTCGCCGCCTGACAGTTTGTGTTCTGCAGTTATGCGCTAATGAAATGACAGTAGCTGTATTACTGACCTCTCTCCGTCCGACGGTTTGTGTTCTGCAGTTATGCACTGATGAAATGACAGTAACTGTATTACTGACCCCTCGCCGCCTGACGGTTTGTGTTCTGCAGTTATGCGCTAATGAAATGACAGTAACCATATTACTGACCTCTCGCCGCCTGACGGTTTGTGTTCTGCAGTTATGCGCTAATGAAATGACAGTAGCTGTATTACTGACCTCTCGCCGCCCGACGGTTTGTGTACTGCAGTTATGCGCTAATGAAATGACAGTAACTGTATTACTGACCTCTTGCCGACCGATGGTTTGCGTTCTGCAGTTATCCTTGAATGAAATGACAGTAAGTGTATTACTGACCACTCGCCGCCCGACGGTTTGTGTTCTGCAGTTATGCGCTAATGAAATGAATGTAGCTGTATTACTGACCTCTCGCCGCCCGACGGTTTGTATTCTGCAGTTATGTTCTAGTGAAATGACAGTAACTGAATTACTGACCTCTCACCGCCCGACGGTTTGTGTTCTGCTGTTATGCGCTAATGAAATAACAGTAACTGTATTACTGACACCTCGCCGCCCGGCAGTTTGTGTTCTGCAGTTATCCTTGAATGAAATGACAGTAACAGTATTACTGACCTCTCACCGCCCGACGGTTTGTGTTCTGCAGTTATGCGCTAATGAAATGACAGTAGCTGTATTACTGACCTCTCGCCGCCCGACAGTTTGTGTTCTGCAGTTATGCGCTAATGAAATGACAGTAAGTGTATTACTGACCCCTCGCCGCCTGACGGTTTGTGTTCTGCAGTTGTGCGCTAATGAAATGACAGTAGCTGTATTACTGACCTCTCGCCGCCCGACAGTTTGTGTTCTGCAGTTATGCGCTAATGAAATGACAGTAAGTGTATTACTGACCCCTCGCCGCCTGACGATTTGTGTTCTACAGTTATGCTCTAATGAAATGACAGTAAGTGTATTACTGACCTCTCGCCGCCCGATGGTTTGTGTTCTGCAGTTATGCGCTAATGAAATGACAGTAACAGTATTACTGACCTCTCGCCGCCTGACGGTTTGTGTTCTGCAGTTATGCCCTAATGAAATGACAGTAAGTGTATTACTGACCTCTCGCCGCCTGACGGTTTGTGTTCTGCAGTTATGCGCTGATGAAATGACAGTAACCGAATTACTGACCTCTCGCCGCCCGACGGTTTGTGTTCTGCAGTTATGCCCTAATGAAATGACAGTAAGTGTATTACTGACCTCTCGCCGCCTGACGGTTTGTGTTCTGCAGTTATGCGCTAATGAAATGACAGTAACTGTATTACTGACCTCTCGTCGCCCGACGGTTTGTGTTCTGCAGTTTTGCTCTAATGAAATGACAGCAACAGTATTACTGACCTCTCGCCGCCCGACGGTTTGTGTTCTGCAGTTATGCGCTAATGAAATGACAGTAACTGTATTACTGACCTCTCGCCGCCCGACGGTTTGTGTTCTGCAGTTATGCGCTAATGAAATGACAGTAAGTGTATTACTGACCTCTCGCCGCCTGACGGTTTGTGTTCTGCAGTTATGCGCTAATGAAATGACAGTAGCTGTATTACTGACCTCTCGCCGCCTGACGGTTTGTGTTCTGCAGTTATGCGCTAATGAAATGACAGTAACTGTATTACTGACCTCTCGTCGCCCGACGGCTTGTGTTCTGCAGTTATGCGCTAATGAAATGACAGTAACTGTATTACTCACCTCTCGCCGCCCGACGGTTTGTGTTCTGCAGTTATGCCCTAATGAAATGACAGTAAGTGTATTACTGACCTCTCGCCGCCTGACGGTTTGTGTTCTGCAGTTATGCCCTAATGAAATGACAGTAAGTGTATTACTGACCTCTCGCCGCCTGACGGTTTGTGTTCTGCAGTTTTGCGCTAATGAAATGACAGTAACTGTATTACTGACCTCTCGTCGCCCGACGGTTTGTGTTCTGCAGTTTTGCTCTAATGAAATGACAGTAGCTGTATTACTGACCTCTCGCCGCCTGACGGTTTGTGTTCTGCAGTTATGCGCTAATGAAATGACAGTAAATGTATTACTTACCTCTCGTCGCCTGACGGTTTGTGTTCTGCAGTTATGCGCTAATGAAATGACAGTAGCTGTATTACTGACCTCTCGCCGCCCGACGGTTTGTGTTCTGCAGTTATGCGCTAATGAAATGACAGTAGCTGTATTACTGACCCCTCGCCGCCTGATGGTTTGTGTTCTGCAGTTATGCGCTAATGAAATGACAGTAACTGTATTACTGACCTCTCGTCGCCCGACGGTTTGTGTTCTGCAGTTATGCGCTAATGAAATGACAGTAACTGTATTACTGACCTCTCGTCGCCCAACGGTTTGTGTTCTGCAGTTTTGCTCTAATGAAATGACAGTAGCTGTATTACTGACCTCTCGCCGCCTGACGGTTTGTGTTCTGCAGTTATGCGCTAATGAAATGACAGTAAATGTATTACTTACCTCTCGTCGCCTGACGGTTTGTGTTCTGCAGTTATGCGCTAATGAAATGACAGTAGCTGTATTACTGACCTCTCGCCGCCCGACGGTTTGTGTTCTGCAGTTATGCGCTAATGAAATGACAGTAGCTGTATTACTGACCCCTCGCCGCCTGATGGTTTGTGTTCTGCAGTTATGCGCTAATGAAATGACAGTAACTGTATTACTGACCTCTCGTCGCCCGACGGTTTGTGTTCTGCAGTTATGCGCTAATGAAATGACAGTAACTGTATTACTGACCTCTCGCCGCCCAACGGTTTGTGTTCTGCAGTTATGCCCTAATGAAATGACAGTAAGTGTATTACTGACCTCTCGCTGCCTGACGGTTTGTGTTCTGCAGTTATGCCCTAATGAAATGACAGTAAGTGTATAACTGACCTCTCGCCGCCTGACTGTTTGTGTTTTGCAGTTTTGCTCTAATGAAATGACAGTAAGTGTATTGCTGACCTCTCGCTGCCTGACGGTTTGTGTTCTGCAGTTATGCGCTAATGAAATGACAGTAACTGTATTACTGACCTCTCGCCGCCCAACGGTTTGTGTTCTGCAGTTATGCCCTAATGAAATGACAGTAAGTGTATTACTGACCTCTCGCCGCCTGACGGTTTGTGTTCTGCAGTTATGCCCTAATGAAATGACAGTAAGTGTATTACTGACCTCTCGCCGCCTGACGGTTTGTGTTCTGCAGTTATGCGCTAATGAAATGACAGTAGCTGTATTACTGACCTCTCGCCGCCTGACGGTTTGTGTTCTGCAGTTATGCCCTAATGAAATGACAGTAAGTGTATTACTGACCTCTCGCCGCCTGACTGTTTGTGTTCTGCAGTTATGCGCTAATGAAATGAAGGTAGCTGTATTACTGACCTCTCGCCGCCTGATGGTTTGTGTTCTGCAGTTATGCGCTAATGAAATGACAATAACTGTATTACTGACCTCTCGTCGCCCGACGGTTTGTGTTCTGCAGTTATGCGCTGATGAAATGACAGTAACTGTATTACTGACCTCTCACCGCCCAACGGTTTGTGTTCTGCAGTTATGCCCTAATCAAATGACAGTAAGTGTATTACTGACCTCTCGCCGCCTGACGGTTTGTGTTCTGCAGTTATGCGCTAATGAAATGACAGTAACTGTATTACTGACCTCTCGTCGCCCGACGGTTTGTGTTCTGCAGTTATGCGCTAATGAAATGACAGTAGCTGTACTACTGACCTCTCGCCGCCTGACGGTTTGTGTTCTGCAGTTATGCCCTAATGAAATGACAGTAAGTGTATTACTGACCTCTCTCCGCCTGACGGTTTGTGTTTTGCAGTTATGCGCTAATGAAATGACAGTAGCTGTATTACTGACCTCTCGCCGCCTGACTGTTTGTGTTCTGCAGTTATGCGCTAGTGAAATGACAGTTGCTGTATTACTGACATCTCGCCGCCTGACGGTTTGTGTTCTGCAGTTATGCGCTAATGAAATGACAGTAGCTGTATTACTGACCTCTCGCCGCCTGACGGTTTGTGTTCTGCAGTTATGCGCTAATGAAATGACAGTAACTGTATTACTGACCTCTCGTCGCCCGACGGTTTGTGTTCTGCAGTTATGCGCTAATGAAATGACAGTAACTGTATTACTGACCTCTCGCCGCCCAACGGTTTGTGTTCTGCAGTTAGGCCCTAATGAAATGACAGTAAGTGTATTACTGACCTCTCGCCGCCTGACGGTTTGTGTTCTGCAGTTATGCGCTAATGAAATGACAGTAACTGTATTACTGACCTCTCGTCGCCCGACGGTTTGTGTTCTGCAGTTATGCGCTAATGAAATGACAGTAACTGTATTACTGACCTCTCGCCGCCCAACGGTTTGTGTTCTGCAGTTATGCCCTAATGAAATGACAGTAAGTGTATTACTGACCTCTCGCCGCCCGATGGTTTGTGTTTTGCAGTTATGCCCAAATTAAATGACAGTAATTGTATTACTGACCTCTCGCCGCCTGACGGTTTGTGTTCTGCAGTTATGCGCTCATGAAATGACAGTAACTGTATTACTGACCTCTCGTCGCCTGACGGTTTGTGTTCTGCAGTTTTGCTCTCATGAAATGACAGTAAGTGTATTACTGACCTCTCGCCGCCTGACGGTTTGTGTTCTGCAGTTATGCGCTAATGAAATGACAGTAGCTGTATTACTGACCTCTCGTCGCCCGACGGTTTGTGTTCTGCAGTTATGCGCTAATGAAATGTCAGTAGCTGTATTACTGACCTCTCGCCGCCTGACGGTTTGTGTTCTGCAGTTATGCCCTAATGAAATGACAGTAGCTGTATTACTGACCTCTCGCCGCCTGACGGTTTGTGTTCTGCAGTTATGCGCTAATGAAATGACAGTAACTGTATTACTGACCTCTCGCTGCCCGACGGTTTGTGTTCTGCAGTTATGCGCTAATGAAATGACAGTAACTGTATTACTGACCTCTCGTCGCCCAACGGTTTGTGTTCTGCAGTTATGCGCTAATGAAATGACAGGAACTGTATTACTGACCTCTCGTCGCCCGACGGTTTGTGTTCTGCAGTTATGCGCTAATGAAATGACAGTAACTGTATTACTGACCTCTCGTCGCCCGACGGTTTGTGTTCTGCAGTTATGCGCTAATGAAATGACAGTAGCTGTATTACTGACCTCTCGTCGCCCGACGGTTTGTGTTCTGCAGTTATGCGCTAATGAAATGTCAGTAGCTGTATTACTGACCTCTCGCCGCCTGACGGTTTGTGTTCTGCAGTTATGCCCTAATGAAATGACAGTAGCTGTATTACTGACCTCTCGCCGCCTGACGGTTTGTGTTCTGCAGTTATGCGCTAATGAAATGACAGTAACTGTATTACTGACCTCTCGTCGCCCGACGGTTTGTGTTTTGCAGTTATGCGCTAATGAAATGACAGTAGCTGTATTACTGACCTCTCGCCGCCTGACGGTTTGTGTTCTGCAGTTATGCGCTAATGAAATGACAGTAACTGTATAACTGACCTCTCGCCGCCCAACGGTTTGTGTTCTGCAGTTATGCGCTAATGAAATGACAGTAACTGTATTACTGACCTCTCGTCGCCCGACGGTTTGTGTTTTGCAGTTATGCGCTAATGAAATGACAGTAGCTGTATTACTGACCTCTCGCCGCCTGACGGTTTGTGTTCTGCAGTTATGCGCTAATGAAATGACAGTAACTGTATAACTGACCTCTCGCCGCCCAACGGTTTGTGTTCTGCAGTTATGCCCTAATGAAATGACAGTGACTGTATTACTGACCTCTCGCCGCCCGACGGTTTGTGTTCTGCAGTTATGCCCTAATGAAATGACAGTAACTGTATTACTGACCTCTCGCCGCCCAACGGTTTGTGTTCTGCAGTTATGCGCTGATGAAATGACAGTATCTGCTCGGTTCTCGCCGTTTCCCCCTGGCATGTGTGCGTTGTGGCTCTCGGTTGGTTCTTTTTTGCTTGTCCATGTCAGGTCACACACCTCTGTATTTAATGGCTAAATGTTCCTATATTTCTGTCATTATACCCACCGTCGTCATTCACATGAATATCAAGTATTCATTTGCGCACTGGGGTCCGTATTGGGCTTTGTTTGTTCACACATGTGATCAGTGCATATATTTGGTTTATTGTGTGTCCTTCCCCCATATCTCCCCGTTTACAGGTGTTTGTGTTTGCAGATGCTGATTAGGCCCAGAAAACATTCGCCTTCCATCACCCCACCACCAGCCTTATATCAGACCTCGTGTTAAAGCCCTTTATGCCACATTTTGACTATAGTATCCTACAAGTGGCGGCACTCCTGAAGATTCATCAGGCTTTTATTTCTCCGTCCAGCTTTGGTTAACCTGTGCCCACTATAGCCTCACAGATCTGTTCTCTTCACTGACAGGACTGAACCCAATGTGATTTGTTTGTAAGAGTGAAGGGTGTGGAGTCACAGTAGGCTTCCCATTAGCTCAAGTCAGTCTGGCCATTCTCCGACCTCTTTCGTTGTCATGGCATTTCAGTCCGCAGAGTTATGGCTCACTGGATGTTTTCTGTTTTTTGCATCATTGTGTGTTGACTGTTATCTGTGAAATTTCAAGGAGATTTGCGGTTTCAGAAATACTCAGACCAGCTCATCTCGCACCACTCACCGCGCCACAGTAATCGTTACATTAGCTGAAGATCCCGACCGCTGTTGGATGATTGGGTATTTGCTTGTAATTGCTTATATATACAGGCATTCCTGACCACATCTGTACATCCATACAGCTCCTGTTCCCTCTACATCGGGGCGTAAAACGGCCACACGCAGCCGCAGCAGCCAGGAACTCGACAACGAAGAGGAGGAAGAGGATGAGGACGATGATGAAGATTTCCAGCCCTCTGAGGGCAGCGATAATGAAATGGAGACAGAAATGCTGGACTACCTGTGAACCTGAGGCTGAAACAGCACCTTTCCTTCATCTAAGATCGTTTTTTTTTTCCTGTTCATTTTTTTTTTTTTATATTGTACTTTTGCCATGATGTGAAAAGAGGTAAAATGAAGCTGCGATGTTAAAATGCATTTCCAGGCAATTAAATCAGTTCTGCACCTTCAGGAATGAAGCGTAGGTTTATTTGTAAAGAAAAATGAATTGTTTTTCATTTCACCGTTGAGCTCGGCGTGTGCAAATGGCTACTCTGGTTCTGTATCGAATATATGAAGCGTTTGGGGAAATACTGTAAAACAGTAAGTCATTTTAATGGGGCGTTTTGTTTGGCTTCGCACAAAGCTTATGGCGCTGGAAACTGGAATCATTGAATCATTTAAAAGATGGCATTGCCTACTGTTTCTGCGGTGCGCAGGGATGGTTGCCCAATTCTGCAGTCGGGTTCTCCTACCGCAAGGTCACTTGTGGCTTTTTTTCTCAGGCCACGTTGTGTCACCGGAAGAATCAAGGTTGAGCTCAGAATTTTAAAATAGCTCACAGTAAATGATAGTGGCCGTGGGAAAAGATAGGGAGCGGCTCTCGCATAAAAAGCCTGAGCGTTCGCTGTTCCCCGGTCTGTCGATACTCACCTGCTCAGACATGGCTGCTCTGGAGATGGCGGTGCTGCTCACCCTGTGCCTGGGATCTGCCTCCGCGGCTTCTGTAAGTGCGGGACCAGGGTGTTTTTTACCGATCACTGAAAATAATACTACATCATTACTCGAACACGAACTGACCAGGGCGTACTCAACAGTGCAGTGTTTTTGGGGGGTATCATATCTAAATGAGCAGAATGGGAGAGACTTACAATAAACTGATCAAAATTACTACTGTACCTGTGGTATTTAAAGTAAATGTATTGATGAATTCTGGTGAATGCACATTTGTTGAATATCGGACCTGCACTTCAAAGCCATATTTTTTGCAACTTTATTGCCTGTTTTACAAACAAAACTGGCAGGAGATATAATGTTCGGACCCCATGTGCCTCCATCCTGCCTCTCCGCCTTGCAGTCTGTGATATGATTGGACAGACATCCAAGAATGTTTGTGTGTGTCTAAAGCAAAAGGAGTCTATCACGAGGAACGTTTATTAATGTTATATTAACTGAATATTGACTGTCCAACATTTACCTAACATTTTGTTACCATTTATGGCTCATATGTTTGAATTGTGATGGCTTTGAACAGGTTGCTAAGTCAAACATCTATGATTGCTGTGTTCTGGCCTGCAGTGTTTTACTGAAGCCTTTGTCAATAGTCTTGTCAGTTCATTTTGGAGGCCGACATCTGCTACTGACTGGAGAGAAATTAAAGGGGAAAAAGCCCAGCAGAGACGTTTGCGCACAAACTCACCCGCGGAGCTGAAACTGAATTTAGAGGGATTCGCATGTCAGATTCCTACCTTAAAGTCTGTGTGGATTTTTAATTGCATTGGGGTAAAGTTTATAAAGCTAGAATTAGATGGACGTTTCTCGATTACATAATTGTAAAATTTGGCATTTTTTTCAACATTTTTTAAGAAGTGGTTCACCTTGAAACCAACAAATGAGTCTGTAGAGGCTAGCTTTGCTTTTTGAGCAATACGGTTGTGAATGGATGGCTGTTATGCTATAGACATCAACACAGAAGAGTTTGAAGACCAAAGCCTGGTATGTGTTCACTGCTCTCGCACTCTCAAGGATCACCGAGCTAAAGACCTTGGGCTTGTTGATTCTGGCTCCTGTTCCGGCCGTATTGAGCGAAAGCTGCAGCTGTCATCCTGAGCTCTGTAATGATAACAGCCACAAACAACTGCTTTATCTCTTACGCCCCCAGCATCTCCAATCTCACTCAACTTCTGCCATCCAATTTGCAAAGTGTGAACAGGTGGACTCTTCTATGCCCCAAATATAAAGAGTGAATGTAACTAAAGTTTCCCATTGCATTACATCAGATTATCTGCATTTGGCAGACGCTCTTATCCAGAGTGACGTTGGGGTCACACAAAGGAAAACTTTCATATGTGAGAAAAAAACAAATTGGAGCCCCAGATTTCCCATGACCACTTGCTGCCTGTAAGCCCCTCCCACCAGCAGGCCAGGCACATGAATGCAGTGGTCAACCATTTTATCTCCCTCTCCTCTCTTTGGACTCTCTCTTGGCTCTGCTCTCCCCTCTTTGGTGGGGCTCCTGGGCCCCTGGGGGCTGCTCTGGCTGGGGTCCTCCTCCCCCACCTCTGGGCCCCTCTGAATGCTGAGGCATCTGCCGCTACCAGGAGTAGCACAAGCCCTGGAAGCAACTGCTTGCCGTTGAGGACCATCCTCCCTCCTCTTCCACTATGAAGATGCTATTTTGGCCCCAATTTGTTATGACATTTACGACGGCAGGGGATGAAAGACAAAATTTTAAAACTTAAACAGATTTAATTAAACAAAGGCCAACACTAACCTACAATTTATACTACTGACCAAGATTGATTATATACAAGAAAAAAAATATTTACAGTCCCTTTGGTTGGGTTGCTTGGTGATGTTCTGGGACAGGAAAATGCTCCAACACAGGCAAAAATCCACAAAAAAAAGCTCCACAGGTCTTAAACAGAATGACAGGTCTGGTCAAATGTATCCTTCTCCTTGCAATTTCTCCTTCTACTTTACTCTCTGTTTTTCTCCTCAAATACTCTTTTGCAGCCCCCTCCCCCATTTAGACTTTTTTTTTTTTTTTTAATTCTCTGGGACCTTCCCCTCTCAGACATGTCCAGGACATGCCCAACCTAGCTCCAGACTGGGCTAAACAAAAAAAAGGTCAATACTGCCATCTAGTGGCTTCTTTCCACATTACAATTAAGACCTTTGTTCAGCACCAGAACCGCTCTTCCCAGCCGGATCAGCATCGCCCAGGATTGGATCCTCCACCAAGCAGCAAGTACCAAACCTCCTTCCTCTACTGGTAACGACTGGGCATGCAAACCTTCTCTAAGAAAGACCAACTGTGTGTAAAATAATAGTAGCTCTGAGTGTTTTTAGGATTGTGTTTTAGTTGGACAGGATGATATTAATGTGTAGCAGACAAGGTCTTGCATGCAAATAACCTCCTGTAAACTTACACGGCACCTTCCCTGTGCAAAACACGCACATATCTCTTCATTTTAATGTAATACATACACAAACACAACACTCAGCATTTAAACTGACTAAATGCTCTCTACAAACTTTTATTTGTTACAAAGACTTGGTCTTGTTACAGTGGGGTTGCCT
Organism: Gymnothorax reevesii; assembly: GCA_029721435.1. Lineage (NCBI taxonomy): Eukaryota > Metazoa > Chordata > Actinopteri > Anguilliformes > Muraenidae > Gymnothorax > Gymnothorax reevesii. The sequence continues at coordinate 91,585,583 of CM056583.1, forward strand.
TCCCCACTCGACATGGTCAGCTAAGGCACCTCCACTCACACCTCACCCACACACACACACACACACACACACACACACGCACACACACAAGCCTCCTTCATTGTGCATAAAGTGTTACTGTTTTGTGCAGTTTAGATTGTGTGTTTCATTTGTTTAATTTAAATAAATATTACGTAAAGACACATGCTGTGGTTATTAATGTTGTACAAAAGTGAATGAAATAGCCAGCATTACCCCAACACCGGTGTTCTGTGTGAGGCATTACCCCAACACCGGTGTTCTGTGTGAGGCATTACCCCAACACCGGTGTTCTGTGCGAGGCATTACCCCAACACCGGTGTTCTGTGCGAGGCATTACCCCAACACCAGTGTTCTGTGCGAGGCATTACCCCAACACCGGTGTTCTGTGCGAGGCATTACCCCAACACCGGTGTTCTGTGCGAGGCATTACCCCAACACCGGTGTTCTGTGCGAGGCATTACCCCAACACCAGTGTTCTGTGCGAAGCATTACCCCAACACCGGTGTTCTGTGTGAGGCATTACCCCAACACCGGTGTTCTATGTGAGGCATTACCCCAACACCGGTGTTCTGTGTGAGGCATTACCCCAACACCGGTGTTATGTGTGAGGCATTACCCCAACACCGGTGTTATGTGTGAGGCATTACCCCAACACCGGTGTTCTGTGTGAGGCATTACCCCAACACCGGTGTTCTATGTGAGGCATTACCCCAACACCGGTGTTCTATGTGAGGCATTACCCCAACACCGGTGTTCTGTGTGAGGCATTACCCCAACACCGGTGTTCTGTGCGAAGCATTACCCCAACACTGGTGTTCTGCGCGAAGCATTACCCCAACACTGGTGTTCTGCGCGAAGCATTACCCCAACACTGGTGTTCTGCGCGAAGCATTACCCCAACACCGGTGTTCTGCGCGAAGCATTACCCCAACACCGGTGTTCTGCGCGAAGCATTACCCCAACACCGGTGTTCTGCGCGAAGCATTACCCCAACACCGGTGTTCTGCGCGAAGCATTACCCCAACACCGGTGTTCTGCGCGAAGCATTACCCCAACACCGGTGTTCTGCGCGAAGCATTACCCCAACACCGGTGTTCTGCGCGAAGCATTACCCCAACACCGGTGTTCTGCGCGAAGCATTACCCCAACACCGGTGTTCTGCGCGAAGCATTACCCCAACACCGGTGTTCTGCGCGAAGCATTACCCCAACACCGGTGTTCTGCGCGAGGCATTACCCCAACACCGGTGTTCTGTGCGAGGCATTACCCCAACACCGGTGTTCTGTGCGAGGCATTACCCCAACACCGGTGTTCTGTGCGAGGCATTACCCCAACACCGGTGTTCTGTGCGAGGCATTACCTCAACACCGGTGTTCTGTGCGAGGCATTACCCCAACACCGGTGTTCTGTGCGAGGCATTACCCCAACACCGGTGTTCTGTGCGAGGCATTACCCCAACACCGGTGTTCTGTGCGAGGCATTACCTCAACACCGGTGTTCTGTGCGAGGCATTACCCCAACACCGGTGTTCTGTGCGAGGCATTACCCCAACACCGGTGTTCTGTGCGAGGCATTACCCCAACACCAGTGTTCTGTGCGAGGCATTACCCCAACACCGGTATTCTGTGCGAGGCATTACCCCAACACCGGTGTTCTGTGCGAGGCATTACCTCAACACCGGTGTTCTGTGCGAGGCATTACCCCAACACCGGTGTTCTGTGCGAGGCATTACCCCAACACCGGTGTTCTGTGCGAGGCATTACCCCAACACCGGTGTTCTGTGCGAGGCATTACCTCAACACCGGTGTTCTGTGCGAGGCATTACCCCAACACCGGTGTTCTGTGCGAGGCATTACCCCAACACCGGTGTTCTGTGCGAGGCATTACCCCAACACCGGTGTTCTGTGCGAGGCATTACCTCAACACCGGTGTTCTGTGCGAGGCATTACCTCAACACCGGTGTTCTGTGCGAGGCATTACCCCAACACCGGTGTTCTGTGCGAGGCATTACCCCAACACCAGTGTTCTGTGCGAGGCATTACCCCAACACCGGTGTTCTGTGCGAGGCATTACCCCAACACCGGTGTTCTGTGCGAGGCATTACCCCAACACCGGTGTTCTGTGGGACACTGGCGCACTGGCAAATCACCCCGGGGATCAGCTGAGGGAGCCTGCATTCCGGCAGGAGAGACGGAGGTCAGTAGTGGCGGGGGATCAGGGAGGATGGAGAGTTCGCGGACCTTGCAAGTCCGTTTGTCCAGGATGACTCCCTCTGCTGGTCTGCCAGCTGGTCGAGGTCGGGAGGCTGGGCACCAAACTCTCCCGCCTCTGTAAGGGTTCCGTCGGTTCTGTCACGCACCCTCGTGACAGGCAAGGAGGACTGGTCTCAGGTGCAAGGATGGATTTAGTTGTTTGTTTTATTATGCTGACTGCAATAGCAGGAGGCATACATGCAAAAGGTGCAAACAAAAGAGGAATCAAGGTTCCTTAAAATATAATCTATATAATGTGCTGGTAAAACACAATAAATCACACTTAGAGTTAAATACAATATGCTTGAAAGGAGGGATATACGTCTTGTAGACTAGGTATGCAGCACAGACATGTGAGTACGAGACTTCGCAATGGCTGAGTGTGAAGTTCTGATTTAAATAGCACGCTGCTGCCCCTCAGTGGAAATGAGTGGCAGCTGCAGGTAATGATGATGAGTAGAGGAATGCAGTCTGGGTCTTTATAGACTGCTGATCTGGACGGCTGGAGGCGTGATCTTACATATTGCCAGAAAAAATTTTTATTTCTGTTCCAAAATTAATCACAAGGACTGAGCCGCACCTCAATCGATATTATACTCTGGTCCGTAGTCAAAAAAAAATCTCAAATATGACAAAAAAAAAACCCTCGCACACAGAAAAAAAGACTTGATAGTCTTAGTCTTAGTCTTGATTGAAAATATTTCTACCAAAATTCATTGCAAGGCTGTACAGACAAAAAAAACTCCCAAAGTGCAAAAAAGTGCAGAGGTGCAAACCTTTCAGTCCAAAAAACCCTCAGATATTTTCAATCATTACAAAGGGATCTTCCTACCTAAAGCGGAGGGATTGTCCCATTTCGTGTATTTCGTGCATGTGCTCATTACTCGATGATGATGAGCAAACAGCTCAATAGAATTATTTCTAAGTTTATCTGCAGAAATGGATCCCAAAAATTATATATATATATATTAGGCCAACACTCGGATTGTGAAACAACTCATTTCATGAAATAACTAAAAATTTCTGGTTTCACAATTTGACTGTAACACACACAGACACATATAAATTAGGTGGCATACACTCTGTTTTCTCTTACAGTGTAAATCTTTTGCACGAATAGTTGCCTGCCAAATTTTTTTTTTTTTCAAATTTTATGGAATAATGAGGATGAGGATTGCAAAGGAGTAGATGGTTTGCATGGTGTACATTTCATGTTAAGGTTAAAAGTTTTTCTTGGAAAGTAGAACCTGCTTACATCAAACCGTAGAGGATACATGCAATTGGGCCCTTAATGAATTAATCAATTCAATTTCATTCACAGGCTTCTTGATAAACAATACAAGACGCCAGCGATCCCCAGTGACGATTCTGCTTTCATCTTTAGCGCATTCCAATCTAATATTTTTGCCAGTCGCATTCAGTAATTCCTGATGTGCCTGTCTTGTTAATTTTTTTTTATTTTTTATTTGGAGACATTATCATAATAATAATGATGATTAAAAAAAAAAAACATTTGCGGGTGAAGCCCTACCTAAGACCATAGATCACATTCATATCACCCAACTTCTCCTCCTTAATCTTTTGTACGCTGGTGAATCTATTTCCCCAGAATCCTCCTCAGTCTGTAAGTGTGAGGATTCCAGGCCTTGTTTGAGCGGAGCTGATTTTTGAAGAAGAAATGCTGAATGTGTGCTGTGCCCTCGTCAGCTCGGCCCCGTGATGACGGAGGGAGGGATGGTGGAAGGGGAGAACCATCGCGTGGGGTTCAGTCGCTACATGGACGTCTTCAAGGGGATTCCCTTCGCGGCTCCGCCTCAACGTTTTGAGAAACCCCAACCCCACCCCGGCTGGAACGGTCTGCTCAGCTTTCGCCCTCAGTGCTTCTACCCTTTCTGTTTTTACTCAGTGTTTTACGCTTCGTTTACCACAGTCTGCTTACTCTATCTACGCATTGACTCTCAACAGTATAGACTCTCTCATAAAAAATAAACTAGCCCAGTTTTCACATGTATGCTGAATTTATAGAATTAATCTGGCAGTGTGTTTTCATCAGTAAAGCAGTCTGACGTGTGTAAGCTATGCATGTGTGAAGTAAAGATCTCATATCACTGCCGTATTAGCTGAAATATGAAGTGATTTGACGATCAGCTGCGGATCTGCGCAGGTGTACTGAAGGCAAACAAGTTCGGTAAGCGGTGTCTGCAGGTGACTTTGACTCAGACGAAGACTCGTGGCAGTGAGGACTGTCTCTTCCTCAACATTTGGGTCCCACAAGGCCGATCAGGTACCGTATATCAGCAGCTACAGAGAAAATCCATACAAGCCCTACATCTATCTACAGTACCTACATCACCCCTACTCCATCTATCTACAGTACCTACACCACCCCTACTCCATCTATCTACAGTACCTACACCCCTCCAACTCCATCTATCTACAGTACCTACACCACCCCTACTCCATCTATCTACAGTACCATCACCACCCCTACTCCATCTATCTACCGTACCTACTCCACCCCAACTCCATCTATCTACAGTACCTACACCACCCCTACTCCATCTATCTACAGTACCTACACCACCCCTACTCCATCTATCTACAGTACCTACCCCACCCCTACTCCATCTATTTTCAGTACCTACCCCACCCCTACTCCATCTATCTACACTACCTACACCACCCCTACTCCATCTATCTACAGTCCCTACACCACCCCTACTCCATCTATTTACAGTACCTACTCCACCCCTACTCCATCTATCTACAGTACCTACACCACCCCTACTCCATCTATCTACAGTACCTACACCACCCCTACTCCATCTATCTACAGTACCTACACCACCCCTACTCCATCTATCAACAGTACCTACACCACCCCTACTCCATCTATCTACAGTACCTACACCACCCCTACTCCATCTATTTACAGTACCTACTCCACCCCTACTCCATCTATCTACAGTACCTACACCACCCCTACTCCATCTATCTACAGTACCTACACCACCCCTACTCCATCTATTTACAGTACCTACTCCACCCCTACTCCATCTATCTACAGTACCTACACCACCCCTACTCCATCTATCTACAGTACCTACACCACCCCTACTCCATCTATCTACAGTACCTACACCACCCCTACTCCATCTATCAACAGTACCTACACCACCCCTACTCCATCTATCTACAGTACCTACACCACCCCTACTCCATCTATTTACAGTACCTACTCCACCCCTACTCCATCTATTTACAGTACCTACTCCACCCCTACTCCATCTATCTACAGTACCTACACCACCCCTACTCCATCTATCTACAGTACCTACACCACCCCTACTCCATCTATCTACAGTACCTACACCACCCCTACTCCATCTATCTACAGTACCTACACCACCCCTACTCCATCTATCTACAGTACCTACACCACCCCTACTCCATCTATTTACAGTACCTACTCCACCCCTACTCCATCTATCTACAGTACCTACACCACCCCTACTCCATCTATCTACCGTACCTACTCCACCCCTACTCCATCTATCTACAGTACCTACACCACCCCTACTCCATCTATCTACAGTACCTACACCACCCCTACTCCATCTATTTACAGTACCTACTCCACCCCTACTCCATCTATCTACAGTACCTACCCCACCCCTACTCCATCTATCTACAGTACCTACACCACCCCTACTCCATCTATTTACAGTACCTACTCCACCCCTACTCCATCTATCTACAGTACCTACACCACCCCTACTCCATCTATCTACAGTACCTACACCACCCCTACTCCATCTATTTACAGTACCTACTCCACCCCTACTCCATCTATCTACAGTACCTACACCACCCCTACTCCATCTATCTACAGTACCTACACCACCCCTACTCCATCTATTTACAGTACCTACTCCACCCCTACTCCATCTATCTACAGTACCTACACCACCCCTACTCCATCTATCTACAGTACCTACACCACCCCTACTCCATCTATTTACAGTACCTACTCCACCCCTACTCCATCTATCTACAGTACCTACACCACCCCTACTCCATCTATCTACAGTACCTACACCACCCCTACTCCATCTATCTACAGTACCTACACCACCCCTACTCCATCTATCTACAGTACCTACACCACCCCTACTCCATCTATCTACAGTACCTACACCACCCCTACTCCATCTATCTACAGTACCTACACCACCCCTACTCCATCTATCTACAGTACCTACACCACCCCTACTCCATCTATCTACAGTACCTACACCACCCCTACTCCATCTATCTACAGTACCTACACCACCCCTACTCCATCTATCTACAGTACCTACACCACCCCTACTCCATCTATTTACAGTACCTACTCCACCCCTACTCCATCTATCTACAGTACCTACACCACCCCTACTCCATCTATCTACCGTACCTACTCCACCCCTACTCCATCTATCTACAGTACCTACACCACCCCTACTCCATCTATCTACAGTACCTACACCACCCCTACTCCATCTATTTACAGTCCCTACTCCACCCCTACTCCATCTATCTACAGTACCTACACCACCCCTACTCCATCTATCTACAGTACCTACACCACCCCTAGTCCATCTATCTACAGTACCTACACCACCCCTACTCCATCTATTTACAGTACCTACTCCACCCCTACTCCATCTATCTACAGTACCTACACCACCCCTACTCCATCTATCTACAGTACCTACACCACCCCTACTCCATCTATTTACAGTACCTACTCCACCCCTACTCCATCTATCTACAGTACCTACTCCACCCCTACTCCATCTGTCTATAGTACCTACGCCACCCCTACTCCATCTATTCCAACTCCATCTATCAGCACTAGCAACTCCACACCCAACTCCATCTGTCTACACCTACTCCACTCGTCTGCAGTCAGTCCACTCCTCCTTCACCCATTTTCAGTATTTATTTCTACCCTCCACTCCACTCAACGCTCTACTCCATCTGCAGTACCTGCTGCACTCCCTCACCTCATATATCTACGGTACCTACTCAAACCCATAGTCTATCCATCAAGAGTCGATTATCCATCTGTCTGTCAACCATCTTCCTTATGTCTGTATTTATTTCCATTGTTGTCTGTGGTCATTCCATTTCCATTACCACATTCCATTTCACTTGCAGTGTCCACTGGTCTTCCTGTTATGGTCTATATCTTTGGAGGCGGCTTCCTGGTCGGGGGGTCAATGGGAGCCAACTTTTTGGACAACTACCTGTACAGTGGAGAGGAGATCGCTGACCGGGGAAACGTCATTGTGGTCACGGTGGGGTACCGTGTGGGTACCCTCGGGTTCCTCAGCAGCGGCGATGCCAGTGGACCAGGTGAGGGGGCGGGATGGGTGGGGTTGGGCACGGATTGTGTACCGAAATTAGCCTCTTCTGAATAAACGGCAGCTTAGTTTATGTGTTAACAAGGATAACAATCATGTGCATGAAGTCCATTGTAATTCATAGGTTGTAGTGCATTATATCTAGCCATTTTGGTATAGCACTAGATAGATCCCTTGACATGCAGGTAATGGCTCTCAGATTGAAGATTTTTGGATAAAAGAAAGGGTACGGGGAATAATTCTGCACTTCAGTGTTAATCTTCAACGGCTGTTTACTGCTCACATGACCAGCACCTGATACTTCACACTGTTCTTGAGTCCAGATCAGCCGAGAGGAGTCTGCCGGAGGCAGTAAAGATGAGGGGCTCAGTCTGTATTGCTGGCCTTCGCTTAAATGAGCATTCCCATCCTTATCCTAACAAGTTTACCTCATTCACCTCACTGAAAAACACCTGACCCAGCAACACCGATGCGTCATGCGCCATTATGGCCAAAATGTTTTATTTTAATCGCACTTATTTTGGCATTTCTGAGAGGCTTTTGCTCACTCATGAGATGAGCCTCGGGTCTGACCCAGGCTGAGCCCTCCTGATCGCTCATGATTGGTTTAGATTGATCAATAACATGGCGTCTCTCGCCGCAGGGAATTATGGGCTGTGGGACCAGCATGCCGCCATTGCCTGGGTACACCGCAACATCAAGGCCTTCGGAGGAGACCCTGACAACATCACCGTCTTCGGCGAGTCGGCTGGGGCTGCCAGCGTCAACTTCCAGGTAGCAGCATCAGTCCTTGGCTGTGGCGACACGCGGACACAACCGTTCAACATTTTCCCACAGAATCTAAAACACAGACACAACTTATAGAGTAGGTGTGTTTTTCTGTACGTCTGTCCGTTCTCCTGCCCAAGCCTCTGTCACATTGTGTTTCCAAGCCAGAATGTCACACCGTACAGGGGATTCTGGGTATTTGATGGTTGTTTATTTAGGTCCTGTGCTCAAGCACTCTGAGTTTAAGAGGATGTAATGACAATAAAGTTGAAGTGTAGAGTGTCAGCTTTCCGTATTTTGGGTTAACTTCCAAGAAATAACGGACACCTGAAGTACACAGACTCCCCATTTTAGACTTCATGAAAAATATTTGCTAGTTAAAAATTATGTAGAATAAATAAACATGTTTTACATTTGGTCACTTATGCTGGGTATGTTCTCCGGTGTTGCTCTGTTAGTGATGCTCTGTTAGTCCTGTAGTGCAGATGTTCTCTGGTGATGCTGTTAGTCCTGTACTGCAGATGTTCTCCACTGATGCTCTGTTAGGCCTGTACTGCAGATGAAGTTGGGACATTGCGTAAAGTGTGATTAAAAACAGAATACAATGATTTGCATTTTGCAAATCCAGTTTGACCTGTATTCAACTGAGTAGACTACAAAGATAAAATATTAGAATTTCAAACTGATCAATTTTATTGTTTTTTATTTATTTATTTATTTTTAAATATTCGCTCATTTTGAATTTGATTCCTGCAACGCATTCCAAAAAAACTGGGACAGGGGCATGTTTACCTCTATTAAGTCACCTTTTCTTTTAACAACACTCAAGAGTTTGGGAACTGAGGACAGTAATTGTAGAGGCTTTGTAGGTGGAATTCTTTCCCATTTTTGCTCGATGTATGACTTCAGTCACTCAATAGTCTGGTTCTCTCTCATATTTTGTGCTTCATATTTTAATTGGACTGCAGGTCTGGACTGCAGACAGTCCAGTCTAGTACCCGCACTCTTTTACTACGAAGCCATGCTGTTGTAACACTTGCAGAATGTGGCTTGGCATTGTCTTGCTGAAATCAGCAGAGACGTCCCTGAAAAATACTTCACATGGATGGCAGCATATGTTGCTCCAAAACCTGTATTTGCCTTTCAGCATTAATGGTACCTTCATAGATATGTAAGTTCCCCATGCCATGGGCACTAACACATCCCTTTACCATCACAGATGCTGGCTTTTGAACTTTGCACCAATAACAATCTGAATGGTCCTTTTCCTTTTTAGCCCGGAGGACACAATGTCCATTATTTCCAAAAACAATTTGAAATGTGGACTCGTCAGACCACAGCACACTTTTCCACTTTGCATCAGTCCATCTCAGATGAGCTCGGGCCCAGAGAAGCCGGCGGCGTTTCTGGGTGTTTTTGATATATGGCTTTGCATGGTAGCGTTTTAACTTGCACTTGTAGATGTAGCGATGAGCTGTGTTAACTGACAATGGACTTCCGAAGTGTTCCTGAGCCCACATGGTAATATTCTTTACAGAATGATCTCGGTTTTTAAAGGCAAAGAAAACAGTAAATGAAATGTTTATCTGAGAGAATAGTCCTCGTCAACCTCAATACAGTTGACAAATATTTTTTGCGATATTTTAATATATGCTGAAACTCTCGAAAAACGGCATTATGGAAAAAGCAATGGGCGCTGCCATTGTTAGTGTGAGAACAAATTTTAACCAATCAGAAATTCTGAAATCTTCTGCCCAGAGGTCGGTGTGACGACACTGAAGCCCATCGCACAGCTGACACGTAGCAAAACAGTCTTGAAACATCCAAAAATATTTTGTTGTTCGACGTCGTCGTGATAGAAACTTGCCATCAGTCTTGCAAAGGTTATCATCCCATGAACAGAAATTTATGGATACACTGTCAACATGCCTCAATGTGCGGCATTTCGGTGTTCCAATCGATCTGAAAGTGACAGCTCGAAGGCTCTGTCCTGGCACCGGCCCCCATTACGCAATCCCTACGCGACTGGAACCACTGACATCAGCATCGCAGCACAGGCATGAAAAAATGGCAGAACTCTCGAACTGGAATTTGTTTGATAGCGAATTATTCCCTCCAAAAAAATTGCAAAAATTATTGGGTAGGTTTTTGAACTCTGGAATTATTACTTTTTCACCTCAGGTAAAGTTGTACTGTTTTCTCTTTCCCTTTAATGCAGTGCTGCCTGAGGGACCGACGGTCATGGGCATCAATGTTGGTTTTCGGCCTTGCCGCTTAGATGTCGAGATTTCTCTGGATTCTCTGAATCTTTTGATGATATTATGGACTGTAGATGATGAAATCCCTAAATTCCTTGCAACTGCATGTTGGGAAACACTGTTTTTAAACTGTTGACTATTTGCTCATGCATTCGTTCACAAAGTGGTGAACCTCGCCCCATCCTTGCTTGTGAATTACTGAGCCTTTCAGGGATGCTCCTTTTATACCTAATCATGACACTCACCTGTTTCCAATTAACCTGTTCACCTGTGGAATGTTCCAGACAGGTGTTTTTTGAGCATTCCTCAACTCTCCCAGTCTTCTAGTGCCCCTGTCCCAGCTTTTTTGGAATGTTGCAGGCATCAAATTCAAAATTAGTGAATATATCTAAGATGATAATAAAGTTTACCAGTTTGAACATTAAATTTCTTGTCTTTGTAGTGTACTCAATTGAATATAGGTGGAAAAGGATTTGCAAATCATTGTATTCTGTTTTTATTCACGTTCTACATAACGTCCCAACTTCATTGGAATTGGGGTTAGTAACGTGCACAACCACATGGGATCAGATCCGGCAATTGACTTGGCTGATAGAAGCAAACAGCAGTGTCACTGTCCAATTAATTATTGTGGTCACAGTATGGGTGTTCGGGTGGACTGTATTTGCATGCAGTGTATATGTGTGATTGTGTGCTGTGAACGCCATCGGATAACTGCCCTCATGGAATATCTGCGCTTGTCTCCCCACACAGCTCATCTCGCCGAAAAACAAGGGTCTGATCCGCAGGGGGATTTCGCAGAGCGGAGTGGCTCTCAGCCCGTGGGCGGTGAACAGGAACCCCCGAGCGCTGGCCGAGGAGGTGCGTGGTCCACTTTCTCACTCTCTGTGTCTGTGATGACGGCAATATGAGTTCCAATGAGCAGAGCTCATCTGAACTGAAGGACAGTGACTATCAGTCACCATGACGACACTGTAAATTTCACACTGTAGCTGAGTCAAGCTGCACTGCTCAGCCCGTCTGTCCTCCTGTCTTCTTTTCTCTCCGTCTCATTTTTTCAGTTTCCTGAAACGTTTAATGAACGACTGAACAGTTCATGTTGTAATAATCATTAGTGGCGCAGCAGTTGTCGCCTTCCCAGGAGCAGAAACAGCAGATAATAAATCCAAAAAAAAAAAATCAAGGAAATCTCGCGTGATATTAAGTTTTGCAGACAATCGAAGAAAAAAACAGAGACTTTCCGTCTTCAGATGAAAAAAATGTTATACATTAATCATTCAAGCATATGGGTAATCAAACAGTCCAATGCATATCGACTCTTGGTCTTCATCATGGTCTAACAAGCCCTTATCAGTCTGAATGATACTCCTGCTGTGGGTGGCATTCCGCCCAGCACATGAGGGTGAGCTTATAACCCATAGATGGCGCTAAAACAGTGGAATGAGCCCCATGCATGACAAAGAAATACAGTAATCAAAAATTAATCATTAAATAATAATTAACTCTCACAAGTCTAAATATATCAAATTCTAAAAATGCCCTACAAATACATACTATAGATGGCTTTGAGATGCCCGCAGCGTGACGTTTCACTGAAATACCCATGACCACATACTGTGCTCTCAAATGATGCCCCCAATACTGAATTTTTTTAAGTAAAAAAAAAAAAAAACACAGAACCTCAGTGAAAATGATTCGATTCACTTTTAAAATCACAGGTGCTCAGGTTTTTGTATTGATAAGAAAGCATGTCAATCCATGTTGAGTTGAAAAACAGTAAATATGAAAATATGTTGGGCCACTCGCTCAATTGCAGGTGCACAGGTTCCCACGGCGATAGTTTAGGAATAAAGCTCCAGAATAAATTCACCCCAAAGACTCCATTTTCTCAGCCTAAAACCTGCAAAATTTCATGAAAGTATATTTCTCACGTCCTGGTTTCTTCTATTTTTGGTTATTTTTCAAAGTTAAATGTCTTAAATCCTGCAACTAATTTTAATTAGAGCTGTCGCGTTAATTAATCACGATTAATTAACACGACAGCCCTTATTTTAATTTAAGGCAAAGACAACAAAAGTGAACACAAAATGCAGATTTGAAATGAAAATATCATTCTAGAGAAGGTAAAGAATAATTCAACTACACCTCCCATATGAAAAAATAATTATCCCCCTGAGTCTAATAACTGGTTGGGCTCCCCCAAGCAGCAACCACTGGAATCAAGCTGGCAATAGGCCTTTAACATCGCTGAGGAGGAATTTTGGCCCACTCTTTCTTGCAGGATTGTTTTAATTCAGCCACCTTGAAGGGTTTCAGGCATGAACTGCCTGTTTAAGGTCCTGTAACAGCATCTCAATCAGATTCTAATCATGCTTGATAACGCCACTCCAAACCCTTAATTTTGTTTCTTTGACCCGTTATGCAGTGAACTTGCGTGTGCTCTTTGGGTCATTGTCCTGCTAAATAACCCAACTGTCCTTGAGCTCTAGGTCACAAACTAATGGTTGGACATTCTCCTTTTCTGGAAGAGAGTAAAATTAATGGTTCTGTCAATTATGGCAAGTCCCCCAGGTCCTGAATCAGCAATGCAGCCCCAGACCATCACACTACCACCACTGTGTTTGAACATTGATATGGTGATCTTACCCTGGAATCCTGTGCTAACTGCTACCTTTTTTCCCAATGAGACCCATGAGACCCATGTCTTTCAAAAAGTTCCACTTTTTGATCCCTCAGACCACAGAAAACTATCCCAAAAGTCTTGGGGATCATCAAGATGTTTTTGGCAAATGTGAGATGAACCTTTGGTCCGTTTCGGTCAGCAGTGGCCTTTGCCCTGCAGCTCTGCCACAGAGACCATTGTTGCCCAGGTCTCTTTCTTATTGTGCCATTACAAACACCGACCGTGACTGAAGCGAGGCTTGCAGTTTCTCAGATGCTAGTCTGGGGTTTTTTTGTGACCTCCTAGAAAAGTCATTGATGCGCCCTGAGAGAAATTTTGGTATGTTGGCCACTCCTGGGAATGTCCAGTTTTGCCAGAAGGAAGAATATATTCAACTGAGTAACAATAAAATATTGAAACACAAAGGCACTATAAGTATTAATTGATTATGGCCTTTGAAGAATATATGCTTGTAATATATAGTTGTATCTAAATTAGCAAATACTAGAGTTTTTGAAGTATCTGCTCATTTCTGGGAATCGCACGAGCATATAGAGAATCACAGGATAAGAGCAAAAAAGCAGAAAGACTGTATCATGGTTCAGCCCTGGAGGCGAGGTGGTCATAACAGATAATGAAGCTCACGGAGTCCCTGTCTTTTTCACTCTGTTGCGGTATCTCTCTTTCTATCCCTCCATCCCTCTCTCCCATCTGTCTTCTCCTCCATCGGTCCCCCTCCCACTCTCAGGTGGCCATTAAGGTGGGCTGCCCTACAAATGAGAAGATGATGGGCTGTCTGAAGATCACAGACCCCGTGGCTCTGACCTTGGCTGGATCACTGAATCTGAAAGGATCTCCATCCAGTGAGCGTCCCATATCCAACACTCACACAAACACGTGTCATCTCTCCTCCGCCAACATCCATCCTATGCATTATAGTTACCCCGCCCCACCTGAAGAATGAGGGCAAGGGGTATTGTTTTTGGCTTGGTTTGTTCCTGTGTGTGTTTGTTTGTTTGTTAACACTAAAGCGGCAAAAGTAATGGCCAGATTCACCCCAAGTTCGGTACAGGGATTGCCATTGACGCAGAATAGATCCCTATTGAATTTCGTACCAGAAGGTGAAAGTATGTGCGAGGGGCGGGGTTTGTGGTGCTTTGCACCACTTGTTATGTATGTAACAGATGCTCATGTTCTAAATTAAGTTTGTGCTTAGGTAGATCAAATGAGTTTTCGGCGCTATAAAAAACTAGACAACCCCCGCGAAAATATTTTACGAACTATTGGTAGTACCTGAACAGTTCACCAATTACCGTAAAAAGTTCCTCACGTGCTCTTTAAGTATTCATGAATGTTAATTAACTTCAAACAATTGGGAAACCTGACTAAGAGCTGGGGGTATTATCTCTGATGGATTCGCATCCCATCCAGGGGGAGGAGCAATACTCAGTCACTTCCATAGAGAAATATAATAGAACCAGAGAGAACGAGGAAGTACCTTCAGCCAGTTAGCATGTTAGCTTCCTGATTCCGCTTTTCCCACCAATTGAAAAGTGCACATTTTTTTCTTGCCAAATAAAGTGAAAACAAAAGAAACTGTATTCGACAATCCTTCATTATTTTGCTCTTAGTCTGACGCAACTGTTCGATGTTTTCAAGAGGGTCTGTAAAATAAGAACTGCTACTAAGAGCTTGATGACAGCTCGGGCAGGAGTTTGGTTGGCCAGCAGTTGCTCCCACTGCAGCAGTTCAGCCAATGAGTGTATAGTGTGTGCACGTTCCGGATCAACAGTGTTGCTCGTCATTTCCCCTCGAACACATTCCCCAATCCACACAGACGACACATTTTCTTGGCCATTTGTGCTGTGTAATCAGTTTGGCAATCTTATGAAATGGTGCCGGAAGTAAGTACCCATGGAACGCCATTTTTATAGATGGCATCGGTCAATTCCGTACTTCCTGGGCTGAAGTAGCAAGCCTAGCATCTCCCATTGAAAGTAATAGGAGTGGGACTTCCTCGTTCTCTCCAGTTGTACTATATTACCTCCATGGTCACTTCATGCGACAGACTCTGGGGTTAACCCTTTCAGCGCCTTGGGCAACTAACATACAAAAATCAGACGCTGTAGAACACCTATCGTGTGGCAACTTGTTCAAAAAAGCTCTCACAGGGCGCTCTGTTAAACAAGTTGCCACATGATAGGTTTTCAACAGCTCAGGATTAGCTCAGGATTACTACATTTTGAATTCCTTGAAAATGTATCCAGCGCTCTAAGGGTTAAGCACCAGCCTGATTCCATATCCTGGCAAAAATAGGTCACAAACCATCTGTAGTCCATAGACAGTTCATTAATTGCCAAAAAAAAAATTAATTAAAAAAATAATCATTATTATCCATTATTTTCATGAATGTAAATGTTCATGAACTGTTCCTCAGCAAACAGTGCACATTTCTTTCATATGTAAGTCACGTGAGAAACTGGTGTTTTTTTTTTTCCACATGTCATAAGGAACGAGTAATTAACATGTAAAAACGTGAAATGAAGCTCATTCCGGACGGAACGTGTGAAACAGGTTGATTACATATATTTATATGCTCGCCACACTGGGGTGAACAACAGGCCTTTTCCGTACATGTCAATCCCTTGGGTCCCTACCTGTATTAATCTCAGTAATTACCAGTGACATCCTCTGAAAATCCATAAGATTTTTTAAAAGTATTTTTTCACTTATGAAATTATAAATTGAGCGTGAAGAGGTTTTCAAAATATTTTTGAAAGGTTTTAAAAAAGTCTTTGATTCAAATATGTAAATTACAGACCTCACAGCCTCATGCAGGACAGATAAAATTGCTGCGATCGTGCTGATGTTACACAAGGCCTTGCCAAGGATCCTCGATTTCGCTCCATTTAGCGAAAATCCTGACCAATCTCTTATATTCTTATCATTCCACTCGTCAATCATGAGGGAGAAGAGCAACTTCCAGTAACAGCCAATGTTGTGCAGCCTCATGAGTCGAGTTCTCCTTGATAATTTGTGTAGCGTTTGTACGTTTGCAACTGATAATACTGGCGATTGTGCAGCCTGTACTTTGCTTTATTCAGTTTACTGTACGTACATATGTACGTTCGTATGTTCGGCAGTAGCTCCAAAAAGTGGTTGTCCACTATCGCTGATGACAAATTGTATTGTGCTACAAAAAGAAGCGTCCAGCTGTTGTTCGTTGCAGTGTTTTCATGTGCTTTCGTCACAGTGAAAATGAATAACACCAGATAATTCATATTTTGAACAAACTTTTTTTCAGGTAAAAAATCTGTACAGCTCTATTTGTACGACTGTAGGTTGTGATAAAAGAAATCAGATAATCTTATGGGAATGCCAATAAAGTTGCTAAGTATGCTTTTACATATCAGATATGGACAGTGGTGAGCATGAGTCTGAGGTATTATGGGAAACCACTGTCATGCGTACAGTGCAGCGGTAAAGTAGCCTCGCGGTATGATCCTCGCCCAACGATCAACAAGTGGCTGGTTAAAGCCCTGCCGATTATGGACTTCTAGCTGAAGTAATCGAATGCAGAAATAGTTACATCCGCAGTATCCTTGAAAAAAGTAAGTTGCTAAATGGAAGTTCCTGGTACGGTGACAATGAAGAAACTGATATTTGCTGTTAGCGCCTCAAAAAATGAGTGAAAGTTACCGGTGTAATGTTACACGTGAATTACACCTGATTTTTTCAGGAACAAGTTGAACAGTTCATGAATTTTTTTTCACGCACAAAGTTCCTGAATGGCCATTTAGTGTTCAGGAACAGTCATGAATGATTCATGAACTTGAAATCAGAATCATCACTGAATGAATCAGCTCATCGCTGCTACTGCTCGTCACACAGTCCTGCTTATACATTCAGCAAGTCTGAATATTCAGGTAAGTTAGCCCTGATGGTGAGTCAGCCTGACCGACCTCGATCCTCCTCTTCCGCTCCTTAGACCCCATCGTCCTGAACCTGCTGCTGTCGCCGGTCATCGATGGAGACTTCCTGCCTGACGAGCCCGGCAACCTGTTCCACAACGCCGCAGACATTGACTACATCGCCGGAATCAACAACATGGATGGCCACATCTTCTGTGGCCTCGATGTGCCCTCTATCAACCAGCCTCTGCAGCCGACGCCCCCGTGAGTTCGCTGCTGAGCATGCTGGGAAGGCCGAGGGAAATTGCATCAAGATGTGAAAGTTAGATCATGAGCTGTATCATTTCTGAACATATTCTTTCCAGGATTTGCCTATGTACACCAAAATGTAACTATTCTAATCAAACAAGTAACTTGTGGTTAATTGTACATCACCTGGATAAAGGAATTTTCATGCACTTTAGTTTCAGCGTATAGGTGGAATCCCGTTAAGGGCGTTTTCTGGCCCAAACCACCAAATTCAAAATAATTTTCAGCATTAAAAAACCACCCTATGGGGTTCATGAATCCACCAGAGAAACCTGCAATATCAATGAAAAAAAACATTTCTTTTTAACATTTTTTTAGTTTTTTGGGGGGCCATCCATTCTGGGGCCCCACAAAGTGTCACCAATGATTATAATCATGTGCTTATCATTGCGCGTTGTTAGCTGATATATTTTCCTGATAAATAAAAAAGAATTTGTTGAAATTGATGTCATACTGGCGAGATAGGAAGATATTTGTTCAAAAAATATGTTCTGAAATGGAGATTTCCAACGGCCACGTGTGTAAACGACGTTACATTTGACAAAGTTCCCAGCCATGACACACTAAGGGAATTTACTGAAATTTGCCCTCGGATATGGGCAACATTCACTGAAAAAACCAGGATGTGTAGATGCTGGTAACATTGTCATCCGAAAACTTGCATTGCCCGACTGTAGTAAACTCTGAAATGGGGTTTGTGGATACCAAATTGATTGTGTGAGAACGGCTCTCACTTCATTCTGATGCAAGTTTTCGGATGACGATGTTGCTGGTGTCAACACATCCTGGTTTTTTCAGTGAATGTTGCCCATATCCGAGGGGAAATTTCAGCAAATTCCCGTAGTGTGTCATGGCTGGGAACTTTGTCAAATGTACCATTGTTTACACATGTTGGAAATCTCCATTTCAGAACATATTTTTTGAACATATATTTTCCTATCTCGGCAGTATGACATCAATTTTCACAAATTCTTTTGTCAGCAGCTACAATGTGCATTAATAAGCACATGATTATAAGCATTGGTGACACTTTGTGGGACCCTAGAATGGGAGGCCCCTCCTAAAAACTAAAAAATGTTAAAAATATTAATTTTTTGTCAAAGGAAATTGATATCGCAGGTTTCTCTGGTGCATTCATGAACCCCATGGCATATTTAATAAATGCTGAAAATGATTTTGAAATTGGTGGTTTTGGCCAGAACAGGCCCTTAATGGGACTCCGACTTTCAGCATGTTTTAAGAGTCACCCCACCGCTTCAAGGGCATCATAATGTTTGGGACACACAATGTAAGTAGTCATGCATGTCACTTTGCATAACTGCTTGAAACCTATAACCTATATATAACCTATAACCTATAAGTCTGCCATGCCGAGCACTCCATCTTTTGTTCTTTGAGCTTTTAAACTGCCATCATTGGAAAAGCATGTCAAGTTGCATTATTTCAGGTGACTAACTCGACCAATTAAGAATTTTTGTCTGTCACTTTATCACTAGGCCGATGTCTGCAATCATTATCTGGGAGTAACATAAAATGCTGTAGACTTCGCAGCCAAATCTGAGCCTAATCAAGTAAAAATGTGTCACTGTCAATGAGATCACGTGATAGAGTTCACAGGATGTACACGGAAGATCTATGATTGCCATTTTATTGCAGAAGTTATCGTAAAAATATTTGTGTTGCTCTTGAAAGAATCAAGGATACTACGCTAGTTTTCTGTTCTTTAATGCGCTGCTTCCTGATGTGACATGATAGCACTGCTCCTCAGTCAATGGTTCTCTCCAATAACATTTGAGCCAACTAGTTTGACCCTCAATAGGGTGCCTCCTAAGATTGAACGAATCACTTTCCCCCATCCTGTGTCTCAGAGAGGTGGCGATGGAGCTGCTGGTGGCGCTGACAAAGGAGAAGGGGCCAGAGGCTGCAAAGCTGGCCTATGAAGTGTACTCTCAGAGCTGGGGCTCCATGCCGAGCAAAGCCGCCATCAAAGAGACGGTCACCATGATCCAGACCGACTTCGTCTTCCTGGTGCCCACCCAGGCCGCTCTCTACCTGCACGCGAACGTCAGCAAGTAAGGCTCAGGCCTCAGCCTCCATTCCCCACCTTATATCACTGTTACAGTATCATGGCAAAGGAACAATAGGCCTTAGCCTCCATTCCCCACCTTATATCACTGTTACAGTATCATGGCAAAGGAACAATAGGCCTGAGCCTCCATTCCCCACCTTATATCACTGTTACAGTATCATGGCAAAGGAACAATAGGCCTGAGCCTCCATTCCCCACCTTATATCACTGTTACAGTATCATGGCAAAGGAACAATAGGCCTTAGCCTCCATTCTCCACCTTATATCACTGTTACAGTATCATGGCAAAGGAACAATAGGCCTGAGCCTCCATTCCCCACCTTATATCACTGTTACAGTATCATGGCAAAGGAACAATAGGCCTGAGCCTCCATTCTCCACCTTATATCACTGTTACAGTATCATGGCAAAAGAACAATAGGCCTTAGCCTCCATTCTCCACCTTATATCACTGTTACAGTATCATGGCAAAGGAACAATAGGCCTGAGCCTCCATTCCCCACCTTATATCACTGTTACAGTATCATGGCAAAGGAACAATAGGCCTTAGCCTCCATTCTCCACCTTATATCACTGTTACAGTATCATGGCAAAGGAACAATAGGCCTGAGCCTCCATTCCCCACCTTATATCACTGTTACAGTATCATGGCAAAGGAACAATAGGCCTGAGCCTCCATTCCCCACCTTATATCACTGTTACAGTATCATGGCAAAGGAACAATAGGCCTTAGCCTCCATTCTCCACCTTATATCACTGTTACAGTATCATGGCAAAGGAACAATAGGCCTCAGCCTCCATTCCCCACCTTATATCACTGTTACAGTATCATGGCAAAGGAACAATAAGCCTCAGCCTCCATTCTCCACCTTATATCACTGTTACAGTATCATGGCAAAGGAACAATAGGCCTTAGCCTCCATTCTCCACCTTATATCACTGTTACAGTATCATGGCAAAGGAACAATAGGCCTGAGCCTCCATTCCCCACCTTATATCACTGTTACAGTATCATGGCAAAGGAACAATAGGCCTGAGCCTCCATTCCCCACCTTATATCACTGTTACAGTATCATGGCAAAGGAACAATAGGCCTTAGCCTCCATTCTCCACCTTATATCACTGTTACAGTATCATGGCAAAGGAACAATAGGCCTTAGCCTCCATTCCCCACCTTATATCACTGTTACAGTATCATGGCAAAGGAACAATAGGCCTCAGCCTCCATTCCCCACCTTATATCACTGTTACAGTATCATGGCAAAGGAACAATAGGCCTTAGCCTCCATTCTCCACCTTATATCACTGTTACAGTATCATGGCAAAGGAACAATAGGCCTCAGCCTCCATTCCCCACCTTATATCACTGTTACAGTATCATGGCAAAGGAACAATAGGCCTTAGCCTCCATTCTCCACCTTATATCACTGTTACAGTATCATGGCAAAGGAACAATAGGCCTGAGCCTCCATTCCCCACCTTATATCACTGTTACAGTATCATGGCAAAGGAACAATAGGCCTTAGCCTCCATTCTCCACCTTATATCACTGTTACAGTATCATGGCAAAGGAACAATAGGCCTGAGCCTCCATTCCCCACCTTATATCACTGTTACAGTATCATGGCAAAGGAACAATAGGCCTGAGCCTCCATTCCCCACCTTATATCACTGTTACAGTATCATGGCAAAGGAACAATAGGCCTTAGCCTCCATTCTCCACCTTATATCACTGTTACAGTATCATGGCAAAGGAACAATAGGCCTCAGCCTCCGTTCCCCACCTTATATCACTGTTACAGTATCATGGCAAAGGAACAATAAGCCTCAGCCTCCATTCCCCACCTTATATCACTGTTACAGTATCATGGTAAAGGAACAATAGGCCTTAGCCTCCATTCTCCACCTTATATCACTGTTACAGTATCATGGCAAAGGAACAATAGGCCTGAGCCTCCATTCCCCACCTTATATCACTGTTACAGTATCATGGCAAAGGAACAATAGGCCTGAGCCTCCATTCCCCACCTTATATCACTGTTACAGTATCATGGCAAAGGAACAATAGGCCTTAGCCTCCATTCTCCACCTTATATCACTGTTACAGTATCATGGCAAAGGAACAATAGGCCTTAGCCTCCATTCCCCACCTTATATCACTGTTACAGTATCATGGCAAAGGAACAATAGGCCTTAGCCTCCATTCCCCACCTTATATCACTGTTACAGTATCATGGCAAAGGAACAATAGGCCTTAGCCTCCATTCTCCACCTTATATCACTGTTACAGTATCATGGCAAAGGAACAATAGGCCTCAGCCTCCATTCCCCACCTTATATCACTGTTACAGTATCATGGCAAAGGAACAATAGGCCTTAGCCTCCATTCTCCACCTTATATCACTGTAACAGTATCATGGCAAAGGAACTATAGGCCTTAGCCTCCATTCTCCACCTTATATCACTGTTACAGTATCATGGCAAAGGAACAATAGGCCTAAGCCTCCATTCCCCACCTTATATCACTGTTACAGTATCATGGCAAAGGAACAATAGGCCTTAGCCTCCATTCTCCACCTCATATCACTGTTACAGTATCATGGCAAAGGAACAATAGGCCTTAGCCTCCATTCCCCACCTTATATCACTGTAACAGTATCATGGCAAAGGAACAATAGGCCTTAGCCTCCATTCTCCACCTTATATCACTGTTACAGTATCATGGCAAAGGAACAATAGGCCTCAGCCTCCATTCCCCACCTTATATCACTGTTACATTATCATGGCAAAGGAACAATAGGCCTTAGCCTCCATTCCCCACCTTATATCACTGTTACAGTATCATGGCAAAGGAACAATAGGCCTTAGCCTCCATTTTCCACCTTATATCACTGTTACAGTATCATGGCAAAGGAACAATAGGCCTTAGCCTTCATTCCCCACCTTTTATCACTGTTACAGTATCATGGCAAAGGAACAATAGGCCTTAGCCTCCATTCCCCACCTTATATCACTGTTACAGTATCATGGAAAAGAAACAATAGGCCTCAGCCTCCATTCCCCACCTTTTTCTCACTGTTACAATATCATAGCAAAGGAACAGTAGGCCTTAGCCTCCATTCCCCACCTTATATCACTGTTACAGTATCATGGCAAAGGAACAGTAGGCCTCAGCCTCCATTCCCCACCTTATATCACTGTTACAGTATCATGGCAAAGGAACAATAGGCCTCAGCCTCCATTCTCCACCTTATATCACTGTTACAATATCATGGCAAAGGAACAATAGGCCTTAGCCTCCATTCCCCGCCTTATATCACTGTTACAGTATCATGGTAAACGAACAATAGGCCTTAGCCTCCATTCCCCACCTTATATCACTGTTACAGTATCATGGCAAAGGAACAATAGGGCTTAGCCTCCATTCCCCACCTTATATCACTGTTACAGTATCATGGCAAAGGAACAATAAGCCTCAGCCTCCATTCATCACCTTATATCACTGTCACAGTATCATGGCAAAGGAACAATAGGCCTTAGCCTCCATTCCCCACCTTATATCACTGTTACAGTATCATGGCAAAGGAACAATAGGCCTTAGCCTCCATTCCCCACCTTATATCACTGTTGCAGTATCATGGCGAAGGAACAATAGGCCTCAGCCTCAATTCCCCACCTTATATCACTGTTACAGTATCATGGCAAAGGAACAATAGGCCTTAGCCTCCATTCTCCAACTTATATCACTGTTACAGTATCATGGTAAAGGAACAATAGGCCTAAGCCTCCATTCTCCACCTTATATCACTGTTACAGTATCATGGCAAAGGAACAATAGGCCTCCGCCTCCAATTTCCACCTTATATCACTGTTACAGTATCATGGCAAAGGAACAATATGCCTTAGCCTCCATTCTCCACCTTATATCACTGTTACAGTATCATGGTAAACGAACAATAGGCCTCGGCCTCCATTCTCCACCTTATATCACTGTTACAGTATCATGGCAAAGGAACAATAGGCCTTAGCCTCCGTTCCCCACCTTATA
Organism: Gymnothorax reevesii; assembly: GCA_029721435.1. Lineage (NCBI taxonomy): Eukaryota > Metazoa > Chordata > Actinopteri > Anguilliformes > Muraenidae > Gymnothorax > Gymnothorax reevesii. The sequence goes on from CM056583.1 coordinate 91,609,309, forward strand.
TCACTGTTACAGTATCATGGCAAAGGAACAATAGGCCTTAGCCTCCGATCCCCACCTTATATCACTGTTACAGTATCATGGTAAAGGAACAATAGGCCTAAGCCTCCATTCCCCACCTTATATCACTGTTACAGTATCATGGTAAAGGAACAATAGGCCTTAGCCTCCGTTCTCCACCTTATATCACTGTTACAGTATCATGGCAAAGGAACAATAGGCCTTAGCCTCCGTTCCCCACCTTATATCACTGTTACAGTATCATGGCAAAGGAACAATAGGCCTTAGCCTCCATTCCCCACCTTATATCACTGTTACAGTATCATGGTAAAGGAACAATAGGCCTTAGCCTCCATTCTCCACCTTATATCACTGTTACAATATCATGGTAAAGGAACAATAGGCCTTAGCCTCCATTCCCCACCTTATATCACTGTTACAGTATCATGGCAAAGGAACAATAGGCCTTAGCCTCCATTCTCCACCTTATATCACTGTTACAGTATCATGGCAAAGGAACAATAGGCCTTAGCCTCCATTCCCCACCTTATATCACTGTTACAGTATCATGGCAAAGGAACAATATGCCTTAGCCTCCATTCTCCACCTTATATCACTGTTACAGTATCATGGTAAATGAACAATAGGCCTTAGCCTCCATTCTCCACCTTATATCACTGTTACAGTATCATGGCAAAGGAACAATAGGCCTTAGCCTCCATTCTCCACCTTATATCACTGTTACAGTATCATGGCAAAGAAACAATAGGCCTTAGCCTCCATTCTCCACCTTATATCACTGTTACAGTATCATGGCAAAGGAACAATAGGCCTTAGCCTCCATTCTCCACCTTATATCACTGTTACAGTATCATGGCAAAGGAACAATAGGTTTTAGCCTCCATTCTCCACCTTATATCACTGTTCCAGTATCATGGCAAAGAAACAATAGGCCTTAGCCTCCATTCTCCACCTTATATCACTGTTACAGTATCATGGTAAAGGAACAATAGGCCTTAGCCTCCATTCCCCACCTTATATCACTGTTACAGTATCATGGTAAATGAACAATAGGCCTTAGCCTCCATTCTCCACCTTATATCACTGTTACAGTATCATGGCAAAGGAACAATAGGCCTTAGCTTCCATTCTCCACCTTATATCACTGTTACAGTATCATGGCAAAGGAACAATAGGCCTCAGCCTCCATTCCCCACCTTGTATAACTGTTACAGAATCATGGTAAAGGAACAATAGGCCTTAGCCTCCATTCCCCACCTTATATCACTGTTACAGTATCATGGCAAAGGAACAATAGGCCTGAGCCTCCATTCCCCACCTTATATCACTGTTACAGTATCATGGCAAAGGAACAATAGGCCTGAGCCTCCATTCCCCACCTTATATCACTGTTACAGTATCATGGCAAAGGAACAATAGGCCTGAGCCTCCATTCCCCACCTTATATCACTGTGACAGTATCATGGCAAAGAAACAATGGGCCTTAGCCTCAATTCTCCACCTTATATCACTGTTATAGTAGAATATTAATGTAACAATAGGCTGTAGCTTCCATTTTACTCCATATCATAGAAATGAAAAGTGGGGAAAAGATAAATCGGGGTGGCTTGTCTACAGTGCCCTCCCCTCTCACTCCTCCCTCTCTCTCTCACACACACACACACACACACACACACACATATACACACGCTCCCTCACACAGTCGTTGTATCTTGCACATGGGTTTATTGATAGAATGACTGAATGTCAATCTGAAATGTTCCACCTGTTCCTTCTCTTACACACACAGATATATTTTGCCTTAGAGTGACTTTGAGAAACGCTTCGCAACTGCACCCTCATCCTCTCTCTCTTACCCCCTTTTCACTGAGCTGGTTCAGCACCAGAGCCTGACTCAGCTCCGGTTCTTTGGTTTTCCACAGCCTAAACACCAGCTCCTGGCTCTCAAAACTGCTGCCAGAGCAGCGCCAACTCATCGCTGGTCCAGAGCTGCACCGATTAAATCAGGGAGTGGGGGCGGAGTTTTAGTGACCAACAAGACCAGCGCAAACACTATTCCGCCGTTTTTAAAACAACAGCCAAGCGAGTGTAGTCTACTTTTGTTTTCAAACACACCAAAATGTAAAAGGCTCAGCCAAAGCCATCCCCAATATACCCACATTATAATAAATTGGTCACACTTCCTGCCTCCTTTGCGGGATGCTGCAGGGTGAAATTGCCTTCAGCCATCGACTTCCAGGCTACTCAGCCTGTCAGGCTGCGTAAACGCTGCCCCCAAGAACAACCAATGAGATCACAAGCTAGAATACAACCATCCGCTCATGAGGCAGCCAATTCAATTTGAATTCCTCCCCTCGATGCAGAGCACGCTTAAGAACATCAATATAGTTAAAAATAAATGCATTTAATCATGAGTTTTCTCATTAAAGAAACCGATTCGTGAGGTACCATTAGATATTTCAGCAATTTTGATTATTTTAACCAATGCAAACAAGTGGTATTTTTTTGTCTTACAGACAACTTATCGACCTTACCTTAACTTAACAGGTCATACTTGTTAACTTAAACACTTCTACAATATAACTTCAAGTATACAGGGCTCAAAGCATGTAAAACCTCACACACAGGGCTCAAAGCATGTAAAACCTCACACACAGGGCTCAAAGCATGTAAAACATCACACACAGGGCTCGTAGCATGTAAAACCTCACATACAGGGCTCATGTAAAACCTCACATACAGGGCTCAAAGCATGTAAAACCTCACACACAGGGCTCAAAGCATGTAAAACCTCTCACACAGGGCTCAAAGCATGTAAAACCTCACACACAGGTCTCAAAGCATGTAAAACCTCACACACAGGGCTCAAAGCATGTAAAACCTCACACACAGGGCTCAAAGCATGTAAAACCTCACACACAGGGCTCGTAGCATGTAAAACCTCACATACAGGGCTCAAAGCATGTAAAACCTCACACACAGGGCTCAAAGCATGTAAAACCTCACACACAGGGCTCAAAGCATGTAAAACCTCACACACAGGGCTCAAAGCATGTAAAACCTCACATACAGGGCTCATGTAAAACCTCACATACAGGGCTTCAAGCATGTAAAACCTCACACACAGGGCTCATGTAAAACTTCACACACAGGGCTCAAAGCATGTAAAACCCCACATACAGGACTCAAAGCATGTAAAACCTCACACACAGGGCTCAAAGCATGTAAAACCTCACACACAGGGCTCATGTAAAACCTCACACACAGGGCTCATGTAAAACCTCACACACAGGGCTCAAAGCATGTAAAACCCCACATACAGGGCTCAAAGCATGTAAAACCTCACACACAGGGCTCATGTAAAACCTCACACACAGGGCTCATGTAAAACCCCACATACAGGGCTCAAAGCATGTAAAACCTCACACACAGGGCTCATGTAAAACCTCACATACAGGGCTCAAAGCATGTAAAACCTCACATAAAGGGCTCAAAGCATGCAAAACCTGTATTTTGAAAATGCGTGTGGAGTTGGGCCCTTATTGAATTCACTGATTCATTTACAAGCTATTATTCAAGCTTGCTGCTGTTTTCATGGGCCAGCTAGCCTGCTTACTAGGTTTTCTGTGAGATATTTCATAAAATGCCAGCTTATCGCCCCCTTAAGCTACCCCGGGGCCCAGATAAACCAGGCTTGCTCGATTTCTCCGTACCCTGTTCTCTGACGCAGCTCCAGCGCCTCCCAGTGGACAGCAGAGCTCTGTCTCTTTGTGTCTCTTATTGGAGAAACTTGTCTGATCGGCTCTCCCACATCCACAGCACAGGACGCACCTACTCCTACCAGTTCTCCGTGCCGTCCCGGATCCCCGTCTTCCCCAGCTGGATGGGTGCGGATCACGCTGAGGACCTACAGTACGTCTTCGGCAAACCCTTCACCACCCCCCTGGCCTACTTCCCCCGTCATCGAGACGTGTCAGAGCACATGATTGCCTACTGGACCAACTTCGCCAAGACTGGGTAAATACTACATACACACGCACACACACACACACACACACACATATATATATATATATATACGCATAAACATACACACACACATACGTGCGCACACACGCGCACACACACACGCACACATATATAGGACCACACACGCGCACATATATGAGCCCACGCACACAAGCGCACAGGCACGCGCACACACACACACACACACACACACACACACACACACACGCACACACACTTCTCTGTCAACAGAGCCCCATACCCTGCACATACCCCAGTTACAACCCCATTTCCAAAAAAGTTTGGGATGCAGTGTAAACTGTGAATAAAAACTGAATTCCAGGATTTGAAAATCATTGAACACTTTACAGCCTCCTTTGTAATACTTTTTTTTTTTTTTGCATAATGCGCCAAATATTGGTAAAAATAGTTGTTCTCAATGATAAGTACCGAGAAATATTGTCAGAACTTTAGGCAGGCCAGTTTAGTACCCAGACTCTTGTACTATGGAGCCATTTTATGTAAATAAGAGCAGAATGTGGTGTTTGGTATTGTCGCGCTGTAATGTGCAAAGCCATCCTTGAAAAAGACATTGGATGGCAGTATATTTTGCTCCAAAACTTTATAGTATCATTCAGCATTAAGAGTCTTCGCAGAAGTGCAGAAGTTTCCCGTGCCATGTGCGCCATTTCAGCCCCATACTTTCATGGACACTAGCTTTTGTACTGTGCGCTGGAACAATGCACTGGGACAAACTTGATGCTCCCTCTCCTCTTTGGCCAGAGGACGCGGCATCCATGATTTCCAAAAGGAATTGCACATTTTGATCGGGCAGACCACAGCCAGGGCAGTTTCTTTCACCTCCTCTCAGTCTGTCTTAAATGATAGCGGGCCCAGAGAAGGCAGCGGCATTTCTGGATTTTGTTTATATTTGGTGTAACTGCAACATTGCAGAGTTTTAACTTACATTTGTGGATGCAGCGAAAAACCTGTATCAACTAATAATCATTTACAGAAGTGTTCCTGAGCCCATGCAGTAATTTCCACCACAGAATCCTGTCTGTCTTTAATGCAGCGCTGCCAACAGACATGAAGATCACTGCCATCCCGCACTGGGCTTTGGTCTTTTCCCTCGCATGCAGAGATCTCTCAGTATTCTCTTAATCTTTTTATCACCTTATTGCCAAATTCTTTGCCATTTTAAATCAAGAAAAATGTTATTCTTAAATAGTTGAACTATTTAGTTTTTCAAATAGCGCTGAAGCTATCCTTATTTCCGGAGAAATTTTAACACCCAACCATGTTACTTACCTGTTGCCAATTAACCAAATTAGCTGTGAGATGTTCCACCGGGTAAATTTTTTTTCGCATAATACAACTTTTCCAGTCTGTTACCGTCTCATCTTTTTTGAAATGTTGGACATTTGAAAAAGACGTACATTTGATGTGTTGCCTTTGTACTGTTTTCCATTAAATATAGGGCTTAAGTGATTTGCAAATGTAGTGGAAATTCAGTCCTGAGTGTCAGAAAGTCACGAGGATCTCTGGAGGTCACCAGTCCTGAGATCAGGAAATCACCTCCCCGCAGTCTACAGATAGATCTTATTTTCTTATACAGAGTTAAATAACTTTAGGCCCTCTTCTGAACAACTGTGATTGGCCACATCCATCTTGCTCACATTCTGATCACGCTACCCTCATGTGTTTTGCCTGACGAAATGCCCTGTTTGATCAACAGCCTTTCTGGCGAGATGAACTTAAAGCCCTGTCGTCTCTCACATTATAGCTTCCACTGCGTAATTTTAAAGTTCACTTATTCTTTAAGTTCACATTTCTTTTATCCTTTTGAGCATTTCTTCCCAGGCTGCGATGGCTGGTTCAGCTCTCTTTCATCTGTACCCGTCTCTCCGAGCACCTCATGGGCACACATCTACATCTGTACCCGTCTCTCCGAGCACCTCATGGGCACACACCTACATCTGTACCCGTCTCTCCGAGCACCTCATGGGCACACACCTACATCTGTACCCGTCTCTCTGAGCACCTCATGGGCTCACACCTACATCTGTACCCGTCTCTCCGAGCACCTCATGGGCACACACCTACATCAGTACCCGTCTCTCCGAGCACCTCATGGGCACACACCTACATCAGTACCCGTCTCTCCGAGCACCTCATGGGCACACACCTACATCAGTACCCGTCTCTCCGAGCACCTCATGGGCACACATCTACATCAGTACCCGTCTCTCCGAGCACCTCATGGGCACACACCTACATTCCCCTTCCTCTTCAATGAACATTTCGGCATATTTTGACATCATAATTTATCTGGGATTCTTCCATGCAAATCATTGCATTCTGTTTTCATTTTCATTCCACACAGAAACCCAACTTTTTCAGAAGTGGGGTTATATATTGTACCACTAGTTTGCAAGGCTGCACCACAAAAAACAGAACTCATTCAAGGGTCCAGAAAGACATCAGCGGACGTGTGTCAGACCACCACGCTAGAAGTGTGGAATCTGTGAGACGAAACCGTGCTCCTGCATTTCAGTGTTGTAGGGATTATCACTCCTGAAAATGAGTTCAGCTTCTCTTTATAAGAAATAATTTTCTTTCGGCAAATGGAAAACTGGAAAGCAGAGTTTGTACCCATCTTTGTTATTTATCAACTGTCTTACAAATGAAGAAAATTATTCTATTACGATAACAAAAAGGTATTGTACAATGTGCACTGCTTTACCTGCAAACAAAATTCTTAAACTTTGAGTTTTATAGTTGGTTTTCTTAATTAAGACATGGAAAATCACAGTATTACCCCACATAAGGGCTCAGTAACTGTGCCAGGGTTACTTACACTGTGCTGCATCCTGCTTCTCCGACACAGTGACCCCAATAGTGGAGAGTCCAGAGTTCCGGTCACATGGCCACCTTTCACCCTCTCGGACCACCAGTACCTGGAGATCAACGAAGACATGAACAGGAACTCAGTCAGGCAAAAGCTGAGAACCCGCTTCGTCCATTTCTGGGCCGACACGTACGCTCGCCTTCCAACCATCAGAAGCCCTTCAGCGGAGTAATCCACATCAGGATGAAATGGCAGAAATATTCCTCATCCCACCGTGTCAAAATGTGCTGCAGCACCCAAAAGGATGCTGGGATCAAAGCAGAATTCCTCATGGAACCGGCCTTAAGGCCGTTGGTCCTGATATAGATAAACAGGGATTCAACTTTGTAACCCTTCTACTCATTTCCCATCAAACAGCTAAAAATCTGCAATAAACCAATATGAGCAATGACAAGTGATTTATTTATTTATTTATTTTACCCCTTTTCATAAATTGCATAGATGCAGTTCAATTTAGGCATATATGTCACATCCATGCGCAGACACGCTCACTGTATTTTATAAACTAATCTGTCAGGAAAGGTAGGTATAGGCGCACAGGCCATGCCCCATGCTAACAGAATTCAGGTCATTATAAAAATGGTGCTGCTGGTGTATATCATGTTATATTCCACAAACTGGCAGAATTATCTGCCAGTCAATTCACTGTCCATTTTCACAGGGGCTGACACATCATAGAAACTAGGCTTATGCCGTCGGAGGCGACGGCTTGGGGTATATCCCCGAACGCCCTCAATCCTCCAATTCCCAATCCTTGAATAAACTTTGAATAGACTTTCATTTGAACTTAATTTCAGGTCAATCGGACAAATGGTTCTGAAGATATGGCCAAAATGGTCATTTTCCATCACAAAGCACCACCTGGTGGCAAAATATTGAACCATACAGGTATGATGTCATCATGTGACACGTTGTGAGGTCATGACCTTGCAGTTGCACATAGTTTCATGTCAATTGGACAAATGGTTCCAAAGATATGGCAAAAATGGTGAATTTTATGTGACAAAGCTCCACCTTGTGTCAAAATTTTGAATCAAATGGGTATAATGTCATCGTGGGACATATCCTCAGGTCATGACCTTTCATTTGCACTTGATTTGAGGTCAATCGGACAAATATTTCCAGAGATATGATAAAAACAGTGATTTTTCAGTTTTTGCTCTTTATGATACTTACTTATATGCAAAACATGAAATTTCTAATTTCATGGCGGCGGTCAGACCAAAGACATAATATAATTAACGTTCAGCGTTCGGGGATATAATTCCAGACACAAGGACCATCATAGTTGAAATGGCATTTTCTTGGAGTTGTTGGTGTGGTTTTGCTAATGCAAAGGACACCCTCATGTAAATTACACACACACACACACACACACACACACACACACACACAAACACACACATACACACACACACACACACACACACACACACACACACACACACACACACACACACACACACACACACACACACACACACACACGCTGTAACCAGGATCTGCCACCATGAAATCAGCCTCTGGCCTCACACCTTGATGATTAAAGCCTGATTAAGCTGTCTGTCACTCCCCATGTCAAACACACAGGAGCTGCAGTGAGTGAGAGGCGCCCTGAGGGCCGACTGAGGAGAGGCCATCTGCCGCAGCAGCGTGTTCTCATCTGAAACACAGCCAGCGGATTATCAATTAATTGGAAGGAGGTCATCCACACCAGCTGCAGGGCAGCGCACTGTCAGGAACATACTGCTTAGCTCAGCGCGGGAGACTCACTGCCGTATAATGAGCCCCCCCGTGGTCCCTATTTCTAAAACAGTGTCCCTGTCAAGACAAACTGAACGCGCAATACAATTTAATAACTCCGTTTTGAGTTGACTTTACTGCCTCTCTCCCTCGTCTGGCACTACGCGCGGGCGAACAGAGAGCGCTCTAATTAAATAGCGAGGCTGGCTGTTTATTCACTGCCAGCAATAAAACACTTTCTTTGCCAATTAATGCAAGTGCTGATCCGGTATCCAATGTTTATTCAAGGCTGCACTAAGGGCCTATAGTTTGTCTCTGCAGACCCGGAGGCTGAAGATTCAGACCCGCAGTTCTGGAACCGCATTTCTCGGACCTTAGGTTTTCTGTGATAGCGCCACAGGGTTAGGGTTATGGTTAAGGCTAGGGCAGTGGTTCTCAAACTCATTCCTGGCGCCCCACTGTGTTCGCTGGTTTTTGTTACAACCACAACTGCAATCTTAGAATTTTAACAAGGTGTCGATTTGTCTTAATCAACTGCCTTCCATGTTTAGAACAGGCATTCAGCAGCTTTAGCTGCATTTTCATGGACACATCCACTGTGCCACGAAGAGTAATGACCCTCAAACATTAGGCTTATTTTTCCATATTGTGAGGATTTTTTTCTGAACAGATCGAATTAGACTCTGAGAAAAGCAGTAAACTCCAAATTGGGTTGCTGAACGAGGGTGTTTTGAATTCTTCCAAAATAATTTGCCTGAACTTAATGAAATGAAACATATGTGACTTTACTGTTTGCTAAATAAATTGTTGGTTTTTGCAACCGTGTTGACAGTTTCACCGATGAGAAACCTATTGATTGTTTATGTTAATTAAAGGTTCGGTCAAATCATTTCCCTCAGCATTTATTTATTCTGGTTTCTAACGTATCTTACTGTGGAAATTAAATTTTAATTCTTCATGGCATGTGCAGATTTGTCAAATGTGGCTTAAGAGGACAAATAACTGCTCTAAACATAAATGCACCTAATTCAGGCAAATCAACAGCTTGTTAAAATTCTAAGATTGCAACTTTGGTCGGAACAAAAAACAAGAATACAGAGTGAGGCATCCGGATTGAGCTTGAGAACCACTCATAAGCGGCTTTCGGAAAGCACGCGGTTTGGACGGCGCTCTGCGCTGGGCACGGCGCGTACTGTGTTGAGCTGCTTTCAGAGTGGGCGCCGATTAGGGCGCAGGCATGCGCGTTGTGCACGTATGTGGCGCTGGTTGCTATGCGACCGACACAGACGTTAGGAAGTAGTTCGTTCTGAAGCATTTTTTCTCTGGCGGACAATAGACCCACTAACAGCCGACGTCATCAAAAAGATGCGTGCGCATCTTGGCAACGGAAGTAGCGGTCTCCCCAATTCAGTCTTACAAGTTATGAATCTGCAAACATTGAATTAGATATTTTACCAGCACCAAAATGTCTGGTTGTTGCCTGAACGGCTGTCAGAATTCATATTTCATTGATGGACTCAAGTTTTATAGGATTCCGAGAGGATCACATCCGTATAACTCCCACTGGCCGTAAGCGAAGCATCAAGTCAAACTTTGAACGCTGCCTTGATGTTTTTAAACGCCCACTGAAAGCGTCAGCCACATCAACATTGACAACTGTCAACAAGGCCGAGAAGCCATGGGTGTCACTCTCAAAATATTCATCAAGACGTTTAATAACGTTTAATATTGAAAATGCCGACCAATAAAGCTTATTTTAAGTGATGAAAAAGTGCAACGTTGTGGTAACTGTGCACTATGTTATATACAGGCATAATTTTCCTCCTAAATTTAGCTGTCTAGTAAATTAATATTATGATTCACTTTACTTCACCCAGCTGCAAATTAGCTAGCTGGCTAACTTAGCAGTGTTGAATTCTTACCAATGTACCCTGAGTTAGGCTCTGTCTATCTGTAGATCGCTTGATAACTTAACCCCTTTGTGCAGAAGCCAAATTTGGCTATTTTTGGGTTACCCACTTTAATGCTGTATAATTCAAGATTTAAGCTTCATAAAGAGGAAAAATGTGGCTCAATTCTGAAAAGACACTTACAGCATTTAGAATTACATAGTATTTCAGTTAATTTTCATGATTATGGTAGAGAAAATGAGCTGCAAACATAAAAAATCTTCATGAGAATTCACCATTGAAATCGCAAAAAAAAAAATTCTGAGGATTGATAAACTGCTGGGGCTTAAAACTATACATTTCTGGGATCATAAACTCCTTGACCACAAGTACAATTCATCTTCAACATTACATTCTAGATTACCTACATGCTTTTAGCCAAATTATACAGCTACCCAAGTGTCTCCCCGAAGTCTCAAAATGAAGTCCTGTCAAATCATAAAAAAATCATGTATATAACACAAATAAAGTTTTAAGGCATGAAATTTAATAAGAACAAATGATTTTCTGGTTGAGTTTAGTATGAATTTATCAATCTCAGGGCAGTTGAATACCAATGGTCACCAGTAACCACTCCAAACACAAAATATGCCTTTTCTCCATAATAAAGTTTAGAGTTTTGGCCATTTTACTTCAAAGTGCCCCAAGCCAGCACAAACACGCATTAAATAAACTTCTTATTAAACGGTTAGAACATTCACCCTGTAATGGAAGCTACCAGTCCCCTCTTCTAAGCTCACAAACTCATTTCATTACTTATACGGAACAAGTGCAACTCATTACTCAGTAATATCTGAATTCTGAAATATACCTTATTTTAACAGAACAGACACTCCACTTTCAGGGAACAATCCATTGCCTCCCTGGATTCAAAAGAAACGTGCAATGAACGTACCAGGGGGTCCATCCAAATGCACGGGCAGTTTGCGTTTTAAACAGGAAAAAAACCTCGACATTCGACTTTGTTGAGTACGTATACATTCCAAAAACAACAACAACAACAACAAATAACAAAGTAGCAGCCTCACCTTTCTCATGAATCCCTTCTCCAGAGACCGATCCAATAGCAGAAACCCTCCGGTCCTGTTTCATTCTAAATAATTCCAATTGACCATATCCTTATCTCATTTAAATCCCGTGAATGTAACTGGACACTTCAAGGCCAGTTTTGCGAACGCGTTTTCTATAAATCGCGTCTATTTTAACCGCGTAATGTGCATAACGTAGACAGGATACAACCGAGCCTGCTGATACGCATAGGTTTGTATGCTCTCTGTTTGTCCAATCAATTAGTTTCACTTACTCTAAAATGTTTAAACACTCGGGAATTGGATAAGAAACGAGCCAATCCATACATTTTTACCAGGGTAGCTTCACAGGGCATGAAGTGTAACTATCCAATTACGCAGAAGAGCTTGAGCGTATGGTTGAGTGGTTAGCTATCAACGCCAGTACTCGGGTGGATATAAAGAAGCGCTGAATTTGTCAATGAATGGATCTGCGCGTAAATCCACGGTAGGGAACAACGAATTTTTTTGTATGTGACGACTGTAATTAACAGTAGAATGTGAGAGAATCAATACCATGTCGATTTTTTTGCCTCAGAAAACTGATTTTTCTGAACCATTATTTGGAATACTGTTGGCTCACTGTGGCTTATCTGGTTGCTACGGAGGATAACGATTTTTTCTGTGTCAAGATATCGTTTTTTTAAACTGCTGGATCGATACTATAGGCAAGGATACTGACCAGTTTGCACATCAGGCTTAGCTGAGGAGTTTAATTCATGCAGCTCTTGAAAAACCGGGAGTGGAGTGAACTTCACCGTATTCAGAACCGCGTTCGAGGTCTGCTTGCTTGTGAACATTCAATAACTGATCCGGGGGTGCCATTTAGTGATCGAGTACAGTAACAGCGTACTTCCAATTTGCAGGTCTATAGATGCGGGCGTCTACGTCTGCAGAAAGGGGTTAAATGTGCACAAAATAATGGATTTCCTCTCAAAACGGCAACCTGGTTAAAAAGTAGGTATATGGGTTTCGACAACTGCATGTGAGGTTTCCGTGTGTGCCACCCACCATGACAAGGCGAAATCGTTAAATAGCTAACCTAAAAGACAGATGCATTTCTACTGAGTTGACGTTCAAGAAATTGAGCAATAGCGAAAAGTCAAAATCTGAAGCGTGTCACACGCTGCCATTGGGCTTTGCTCCATTGAAATTAATGTAACCAATTTTTAAACGCACGTCTCACGGTTACAGACATTAAATGAAATATGTGAGAATAATGGTAAACCGAAGCAGATTTCATGTTTGCATGACAACTACGCAGTCAAACTCGCTAGCTAGCAAGCGAACAATACAAAATAATACTTAGCCTGCCATGCTTGTACAATTAGCTGTCAGGAAGTAGTTTTCTGTATATTCATATCTCATTATAACCCATGTCTCATACACAGAGATGCCAAGCCTCACGCATTCGGCGTAGGCCTTACACATTTTTTAGGCTTATTCACCATAGTCCGTAATTATTCATTGAATGTTTAATGAGATTCTCGTGTGGAATTAGAATCCTTGTGCATTTAGGTTTTCGTATCACTTGCGTACAGGTGCACCTTATCACAAGTCACATGGAAAGCAATTATGACTCTTTACTCAGGGATTGGAAACAATGCACGTTTTTCGTGATCGTTTTAATGAAATAAGACCATTTGAAACGTTTTTATGCAATTCCATTGCATTTAATCCCTCAGTACAGACAAGCCTGAGAATTCCCGAGTCATAATCGATTTCCGTGTCATTCGTGGGGAAATCCACCGTAATGCACATGAATCTGATTAACTTGATGCACAATGACTTAAATTTTGCAAGTGAATTTCTTCAGTGCGCTTTGATTGAATAATTGCTGACTACGGCACAGAAACGTGATGCCACTGAGGAGAAACTCACGCCGACGACGTAATGGCATCTCTGCATTCATGGCGGTTTTATGCCCTTGTGTTTGACTACGAAGGACCTCTGATTTCGAGACCGAAAACTCCAAGTCTGTCGTGGTATTTGACATTCTGCTTATGTCCGCAGATAACACAGTCATAAGCATCCAGCGACTTGTATGCTCGTAGTTCCTCCCTAGTGTACACGGTAGGTTTCTCAATCAAATGGGTGTAAGCCTATATCAGGCCACGGAATACTGGGCCACTAACTAACGTCATCTACTCACTCACTGATACCATATGGATCTGGAAATTGGTTGCCATTTGTCAAAGTTAATTTGTTTAGGTAGAATTCACGATCTTTGATGGCTAATGCCCTCGCATAGCTTGACAAGCTATTATGCTCTGGCTGAAGTTGTTACGATGTTGCGATATGCACGCAGCCAGTCCCGTTTCTATGCAGGCACATTTAGTGGCCGTTTGCGGTCTCTCCTATAAAATGCCATTTTAATTCATTGAATAAAAAAAAAACACTGCAAGATAAGGGGGGGGGCAAAATGACTTCTGATAAAAAGAGGTGGGGACACTTCCCCCCCTAAACTGACACCTATGCGCATAAGAAAGGTTTTAATATTTGTTAATGGCATTGTGTTAGCTTCCTCAAAGCAAATATGAACAAACCTGCTGTCTTGTGCGCATTTTAAATTCGGTGCACTGAGCAATAATGTCGTGGATGGAACTGGCGCGCCAGTCTACCGTTTAAGGCTGATACATACTCCACATGTATCACCCCTCTTTGAATCGCCACCTTATCGTGGTGGAGGGGTTTGAGCACCTGGATGATCCTAGGAGCTATGTTGTCTGGGGCTTATTTGCCCCTGGTAGAGTCTCCCAGGGCAAACAGGTCCTAGGTGACAGGTCAGACAAAGAGCGATTCGAAAACCCCTAATGAATGTCAAAAAATTAAGGATGCTTACGTCGCTCGGATTGGCGTCACCGGGACCCCACCCTGGAGCCAGGCCTGCGGTTGGGGTTGGTAGGCGAGCGCCTGGTGGTCGGGCCTCCGCTCACAGGACCCGCCCGGGCATAGCCCGAATGAGCGACGTGGGCCCGCCATCCCGTAGGCCCAATGATCGACTTTGTGATCGTGTCATCTGACCTTCGGCCGTATGTCTTGGACACTCGGGTGAAGAGAGGGGCTGAGCTGTCCACTGATCACCACCTGGTGGTGAGTTGGATTCGCTGCCGGAGGAGGAAGCTGGACAGACTTAGCAGGCCTAAACGTGTTGTGAGGGTTTGTTGGGAACATCTAGCGGTACCCTCTGTCAGAGGGGTTTTCAACTCTCATCTCCCGGAGAGCTTTGACCAGATCCCAAGGGAGGCTGGAGACATTGAGTCTGAATGCACCATGTTCTCCACCTCCATTGTTGACGCGGCTGTTTGGAGCTGTGGCCGTAAGGTTTCCGGTGCCTGTCGTGGCGGCAATCCCCAAACCTGGTGGTGGACACCGGAAGTAAGGGATGCCGTCAAGCTGAAGAAGGAGTCTTACCGAGCTTGGCAAGCTCGCGGGACGCCTGAGGCAGCTGACCGGTACCGGCAGGCTAAGCGTGCTGCGGCCCGGGCGGTGGCGGAAGCAAAAACTTGGGTATGGGAAAAGTTCGGGGAGGCCATGGAGGATGACTATCGGTCGGCCCCGAAGAAATTCTGGCAAACCGTCCGGCGCCTCAGGAAGGGGGAAAGCAGTACCCTGCCAACACTGTCTACAGTGGAGGTGGGGAGTTGTTGACTTCCACTGGGGATATTGTCGGTCGATGGAAGGAATACTTCGAGGACCTCCTCAATCCCGCTGTTACGCCTTCCGTAGAGAAAGCAGAGGCTGAGGACTTGGAGGCTGACTCATCCATCACTCGGGCTGAAGTCACTGAGGTAGTTCGGCAGCTCCTCGGTGGCAAGGCACTGGGGGTGGGTGAGATCCACCCTGAGTACCTCAAGTCTCTGGATGTAGTAGGGCTGTCTTGGTTGACACGCCTCTACAGCATTGCGTGGCAGTCGGGGCCAGTGCCTCTGGATTGGCAGACCGGGGTGGTGGTTCCTCTATTTAAGAAGGGGGACCGGAGGGTGTGCTCCAACTATAGGGGGATCACACTTCTCAGCCTCCCGGGTAAAGTCTATTCCAGGGTGCTGGAGAATCTGGCCGATAGTCGAACCTCGGATTCAGGAGGAACAATGCGGTTTTCGTCCTGGTCGTGGAACACTGGACCAGCTCTATACCCTCCGCAGGGTGCTTGAGGGTGCTTGGGAGTTTGCCCAACCTGTTCACATGTGTTTTGTGGACTTGGAGAAGGCATTCGATCGTGTCCCTCGTGGCATCCTGTGGGAGGTGCTTCGGGAGTATGGAGTCCGGGGCCCCCCACTAAGGGTCGTGCGGTCTCTGTATGACCGGAGCAGGAGCTTGGTTCGCATTGCCGGCAGTAAGTCAGACCTGTTCCCAGTGCATGTTTGACTCCGGCAGGGCTGCCCTTTGTCACCGGTTCTGTTCATTATTTTTATGGACGGAATTTCTTGGCGCAGCCAGGGGGCGGAAGGAGTCCGGTTTGGGGACCACAGGATCTCATCTCTGCTTTTTGCGGATGATGTTGTACTGTTGGCTCCTTCGAACCAGGACCTTCAGCATGCACTGGGGCGGTTTGCAGCCGAGTGTGAAGCGGCTGGGATGAGAATCAGCACCTCCAAGTTCGAGGCCATGGTTCTCGACCGGAAAAAGGTGATCTGTCCCCTCTGGGTTAGAGGAGAGTTCTTGCCTCTAGTGGAGGAGTTCAAGTATCTTGGGGTCTTGTTCACGAGTGAGGGAAGGATGGAGCGTGAGATTGACAGACGGATCGGTGCAGCAGCAGCAGTAATGCGATCATTGTACCGATCTGTCGTGGTGAAGAAGGAGCTGAGCCGAAAGGCAAAGCTCTCGATTTACCAGTCAATCTACGTTCCTACCCTCACCTATGGCCATGAACTCTGGGTCATGACCGAAAGAACCAGATCTCGGGTACAAGTGGCTGAAATGGGTTTCCACCGCAGGGTGGCGGGCCGCTCCCTTAGAGATAGGGTGAGGAGCTCTGTCACCCGGTAGGAGCTCAGAGTAGAGCCGCTGCTCCTCCACGTCGAGAGGGGCCAGCTGGGGTGGCTCGGGCATCTTTATCGGATGCCCCCTGGACGCCTTCCTGGGAAGGTGTTCCGGGCATGCCCCACCGAGAGGAGGCCTCGGGGAAGACCCAGGACACGCTGGAGGGATTATGTCTCTCGGCTGGCCTGGGAACGCCTCGGGATACCCCCGGAAGAACTGGAGGAAGTGTCCAGGGAGAGGGAAGTCTGGGCATCCGTGCTTAGACTGCTGCCCCCGCGACCCGGCCCCGGATAAGCGGTTGAAGATGGATGGATGGATGGACATGCTCCACAAATTTGTTCTTGTTCTCGATGCTGCAAGAACAAAATGACTTCATATAATAAGTTCTTGCAGCTAGTTCCTGACACATCATCTGGGCAGAACTAGTCTGGGGCCGTTTAGTGGCTGTTTTGGTAAGCAACCAGAACCAGGGCAAGAGAGACAGGATCTGGAATTTGATGGATGCGCTAAGCTAATAAAAATGTGGTGAAACTTTTTAATTTAAAGAATATAATTTTGTACGTCCATGTTCAAATGAATAAGTGTTTCAAAACTGGAGACGGAAATCGATGGTGCGCCAGAATTAAAAGTTTAATTTTGGTGAACACTTTTACTTTGGTGAATTCCGGATTCGCTCTCTCGACCGGAACCAGAATCCTGACAAAATTCAGAGTGAATGGAAACCTGGCTCTTCGCCCCTGTATGAAGGGCCTGGTGACGCGAGGCTAAAGGCTGATTCATACTCCACAAGAACAGAGAAATTTGTTCTTGTTCTTGAAGCTGCAAGAACAAAATGACGTCATTTTGTTCTCGCAGCCCTGGTTTCGGAGTTCTTGCAGCTTGTTTTCGACACATCATCTGGGCAGAACTTTTTTCTCGTGTGGCGTCTGAGAACTGCTGTGTGATTGGTCAGAAAGATGGAGTGGGCGTGACCCTTTGACTTACCAAAGGGCTGTTTCAATGAACATGACAGACTGGATCGGATGGCCCGTCTTTTTCTGAGTGTTTCATTAAATGGTCGGTGGACTCTGTAGGACTCCAGAGGCGTCCTGAGACCCGGTCGGACAAAAAATATAACCCTAATATGTGGAGTTATTGTTTGATTTTGTCTGGAAGTGCAGACAGCCCAAAATATTTTGAGGATGGAAAGACAGTACCAATGCCCACAAAACCAAAATTAGACTAAACCCAGAAGCGGGGCTCTGTTAAATCTGTTCATGAATTTTTCTTACAACTACACATAATTTGTTATTATTATATATAATCTTCACAATGCTTGAAGATTTCACATTTTAATCGTTGGTACCGTACACCTCAAGTGCAACAAAAAGTGTTTTTATGCATGCTATGTGAACACTAATGGAGCACTGCCTAAGGTTAAACATCGTATTCGTGGTGCTTAGTGTGACCGAGAGTGGAGCTGCTTATCGCCCGACTGCTTAAGTGAATTCTGTAGAATGAGCGATTGGTTTTTTCTTTTTTCATTTAACGTTAACTTATTTCAAATAATTGAATGCGAAATAGCACAGCATTGCATCGCTGAAGTGTAAATTCACACGCAACTTCGAACGAACAGTGACGAACCGTCCGTCCGCGTGGGACCATGGTCGGACATCCTATTTTTGTTTTAGCGAAACACCTGATGGACATAGTCTGTCGAAGGTCCGACTTTTCAGTCGACAGATGGCCTGACTCGGTCGGACAAGTAAAGTTTATTGAAACAGCCCAAAGGAGTTCGGGACTCGAGTTTCTCGTGAAGTATGAAATGTCCCGGTCAAAATGAACTTTGTTGTTCTCACAGCCCCGAGAACAGGATCAAATTTCTCTGTTATTTTTGAGTATGAATCAGCCTTAAGGCAGAACTTTTTTGTGGTGAGGTGTGCGAGAACTGTTGTGTGATTGGTTAGAAAGATGGAGTAGGCGTAGCCCTTTGTGGACTTACCATGAGTTCGGCACTTGAGTTTCTCATGAAGTATTAAATGTCCCGGTTAAAACGAACTTTGTTCTTGTTCTCGCAGCCCCGAGAACTAGAACAAATTTCTCTGCTCTTGTGGAGTATGTGTCAGCCTTTAGTCTTGTAATTGAGTAAATCAATCCTCAGATTGCTAATCAGGCAAAGTAATAGAGTTATCGTTTGTTTAACAATGAGGATTCTGCCTACCCTAACTGACCTCCAACGGAATTTCACTTGTCATCAGAGACATGGCAGCCGCCGTTAACGATATGCTACTTACATGGATAACAGCTGTTGTAGAAAAAAACTTACTTCGAGCAAGTGAATAAAGTGTTCCACTGACCCTTGCAAATCTATCTCCAAAAAATACATCCATTTCCCAGAGTCTGATGTAATTGGGTTTATTGTAAATCCATCCAGATGAAGCACAGAGAAACCCAGGCTGGTCTGTGCAAACCACACAGCATCCACTCTTCATCAGTCACCCCACGCCCACTGCCCTCTGACCGTCCGAACCCTCATATTTATTGGCCTTTTGGCACATTTCTTTAAGTGGGATTAAACGTGACTCCCTCTACCTTAATCCAATATTATTGACTGTGATTGGTACATTGTCCTATAACAACCCCCCACCCTTAGTAACAAGTTTGTCATTACATAATAGTGTACCTTCATTTTCGTTCGTCAGGGACGCTCGAAGACCACACCTAAGTCTCCCAAACCTTGGGTTCACTAAAAGTTTAGCAAGTTATCTGAGGTCATGGATGGTTCCAGAACACTCAGATGCGCATTCTCAGGTAGTGGCACCAGGCTGACGGATATGTTCATTCCGGAAGGTTGGCTCATTAGGCTGGCTTTGAGGGTCCTGCAGAGTTTCTTTATCAGGTTTTCTGAAAGATTTTTGAGTTTTTACCTCTTTCTCAGCTCCAAACTCCCTGTCAGTATTTTTAAAGGGCCAAATGAACCTGGCTATGTTCTGTTGAACTGTGATTGCAGTAATTCTTTGATTTTTACAGTATTTAAGATTAATTTTCCGCCAAAGGTTCCACCGTCATCTTCCTAAGTCGTTATGAATTCTCTTTCAATCCTTTACCTCATGACGGGTTCCATCTTCATCTTCCTAAGTAATTACGAATTCCCCTTAACTACTTTCCTATACCTCATGACGAGTTCCATTGTCACCTTCCTTAGTCATCATTAATCCCCCTTTACACCCTTCCTTTACCTCATGACAAGTTCCATCGAGGTTACAGTCCAGGGCTGCCCAAATCTTGCCCTCAAACCCCAGTCCAGCCCTCACTCTCGCTCCCACTGAGCAATTTCCTTCGGAGTAATTTCCACTGATTGGCCCATCTGACGTCACTCCTGACTCCCAGGTAAAGGAAGGGCGGAAAACCAGCAGCACGCAGCCCTCTGATTTGTGCAGCCCTGAGTCAGATGATAGGGCGTCATTTTTTGACCATTCAAACGCAGCCCATCATTTCCTCGCTTTATAAATTGTTGGTTTAACTGCCTGGGTGTCCATGGTTTCACCATTTTGGAACCTTCCCCATTGATTTTCTACTTTTATTGGTTTATTTGTCTTATTCCAGTGACACACAATCACTTAAACGGACAGTTTATTGTGAACTCTAAGCACCTGTGTTCATCAGCACAATTTAGAGCTTATTGATTTTCTCAGAGTCTAATTTGACATTTCTAAAAATGTTGTTACCTGAGATGGCTTGTAATATAGAAATATGAGCACATTATGAAAAAGGCTCTTTCATTTGTCATCGCGCACATAGATATTTCTGTCAATATGTGGCTTCACATGGTAAATAACTACAACCCCAGTTACGAAATAGTTGGGACAAAGTGTAAATTGTGAGTAAACTCAAAACGCAGTGACTTTCAAATCACACCAGCCAGTATTTTATTCATAATAGAACAGAGATGATATAGGAAATGTTGAAACTGAGAAATTTTACAATTTTATCTACAAAATGAGCTCATTTCAAATTTGATGGCTGCTACAGGTCTCACAAAGGTTGGGACAGGGGACTGTTTACCATGGTTTAGCATCCCCTCTTCTTATTAACACAGAGTGGAGGCTTCTGGGCATTGAGGAGACAAGTTTCTTGAGTTTAGCCATTGGAATTTGATCCCACTCTTGTTTAATACAGGCTTCCAGCTGCTGGAGAGTTTTGGGTCTCCTTTGACAGACTTCTAGTTTAATTATGCGCCAAATGTTCTCAATCAGTGAAAGATCAGGACTGCAGGCAGGCCAGTTCAGCACACGGACTCTTCCACTACGAAGCCATGCTGTTGTAATAGCTGCAGTATGTGATTTTGCATTGTCCTGCTGAAATACACAAGGCCTTCCCTGGAAAAGATGTCATCTGGAGGGGAGCATATGTTGCTCTAAAACCTTTATATACCTTTCAGCATTCATGGTGCTTTTTAAAACATGCAAGTGTCCCACACCATATATGCACTAATGCATCCCCATACCATCAGAGATGCTGGCTTTTGAACTGAACTCTGATAACAGGAGGGGTGGTCTTTCTCCTCTTTAGCCCAGAGGACACGACGCCCATGATTTCCAACAAGAATGAAAAATTTGGACTCGTCTGACCACAGGACACTTTGCCACTTTGCTTCAGTCCATTTTAAATGAGCCCTGGCCTACAGAACACAGCAGCGCTTCTGGATCATGCTCAACAGTGGCTTCCTTTTTGCATGATAGAGTTTTAGGTGGCATCTGTGGATGGCACGGCGGACCGTGTTTACAAACAGTGGTTTCTTGAAGTATTCCTGGGCCCATTTAGTAATGTGAATGACAGAATCATGCCGGTGAGTGATGCAGTGGTGTCTGAGGGCCTGAAGATCACGGGCATCCAGTAAAGGTCTTCAGCCTTTTTTTTCCAGTTTCTCTGAATGTTTTGGTGATGTTATGCACCATCGATGATGAGACTGTGAAAGCCTTTGCAATTTGATGTTGAGGAACATTGTTTCTAAAGTATTTCACAATTTTTTAATGCAAGCCTTCACAGGTTGGGGAGCCTCTGGCCATCTTTACTTCTGAGAGACTCAGCCTCTCTAAGACATCTCTTTTATGGCCAATCATGTTATACAGCTGATGCCAGTTCACGTAATTACTTGCTAAATGTTCTTTCAGTTGATTCTCTTATATATTAATTGCCTTTTCAGCCCTTTTTGCCTGTGTCCCAACTTTTTTGAGACCTGTTGTGGCCAGAAAATTTGAAATAAGCTCATTTTGTGAATAAAAATGTAAAATGTCTCAGTGTCAACATGTGAAATGTTATCTGTGTCCTATTGTAAATAACATATTGGCTGATCTGATCTGAAAGTCATTGCATTTTGATTTTATTCGCAATTGACTTTGTCCCAACTATTTGCGAATTGGGGTTGAACTTTAAACATGAAATGTGCCTAATTGGGACAAATGAACAGCTTATTGGAAGTTTACAGATGCAAGTTTGACTGGAAAAAAACACCAGCATACAAATGGGGCACCAGGAGTGAGTTTATAGAACCACTGCAAATCAATGCAGCTTTTATCAGTCGATAAGAGTAAAAATGGGATTGTACCTTTTCTCTTAGCGCAGGATACACTCTTTAAATTAGCTATGAAATTTTCATGGGGCAGCATTTTCAAAGCCCTCTTATTACCAGGATTTATTTCAACCACCTCTCTCCTCAATCTCTTTAAATGGGATTGACTAATTAAACAGTGCAGCAGTTTAATTAAGAATCAATATCAGCAGCCAGCCAATTCGCTTTATGGCCCAGTGAGTGTTCCGTTAGGAAGGTGAGAGCAGCTCCCGTCTCCCAGTTTACCGGTTTGTATGCGGAAATCCCATGGTCCCGTTCCCCAGAGAACACCTCCATCATCGCGTGATTATATCCGCAATACTGAATACAGCGGCAGTGTGCAGGCGCTGGGAGTCGTTATTCCGCCCTGTGGTGTACTTCAGTTAAATGTCCACTCTGAGGGAAGGTATTTACTCAGCTTGTGCCAGTTTCACTGGGAGATTTATGCAGGTGCACATTAGTTGGGTGGAGTTCATGCACAGGCACGCTCTGGATCACACACTGCAGCTATAAGGTCACTCTTTCAAGCTGTGGTTGGGCCAAAGAAAAGTGGAGCTCCAGGAATCACCATCTTCTAAAAAAATAGAACTAAGGAAATAACGAGTATAAAAATATGGTTCAGAAAGTTCGACAGAGACAGAGACTGAGAGGGAGCGAGAGATTGGGAGAGAGAGAGAGGGAGGGGGATGAGTGGGAGAGAGTGTTCTGTTCTGTGTCCACTAGGTGTCAGGCTATCGTAATTCTGGTTTGCACGGGGGAGGGACAAGAGAGAAAAAGAAGAGAAGTTGCAGACGTGAAGTGGTCCGCATTGTTCACCAGTCTGAGTAAAGTTATGAATTAGTGCACACAGCCTCGTCATTGACTTCCTGCAAAATGTAACAAATTGGCGCTAGGTTCCTGACTGCCGTACGAAGATGGCTGTGACTTCTATGCTGTTCCCACTGCCTTTTCAACCCTGCCCGGGTGAGTCGCCTATCCCACATGGTACATGGGAAAAGATGTTCCGGAACGATCTCCTGGGCATTGGTGCGACAGGGGAAAAATGGCCAGAGGAGGGGAAAAAGGCAATCCTGCTGCACTGTGTGGGTCAGAGGGCCAGAGACTGTTCTATACGCTTCCAGGCCAGGGAACAGAGGGCCAAAGACTGTTCTATACGTTTCCAGGCCAGGGAACAGGGGGCCAGAGACTGTTCTATACGTTTCCAGGCCAGGGAACAGGGGGCCAGAGACTGTTCTATACGCTTCCAGGCCAGGGAACAGAGGGCAGAGACTGTTCTATACGCTTCCAGGCCAGGGAACAGAGGGCCAGAGACTGTTCTATACGCTTCCAGGCCAGGGAACAGGGGGCCAGAGACTGTTCTATACGCTTCCAGGCCAGGGAGCAGAGGGCCAGAGACTGTTCTATACGCTTCCAGGCCAGGGAACAGGGGGCCAGAGACTGTTCTATACGCTTCCAGGCCAGGGAACAGAGGGCCAGAGACTGTTCTATACGCTTCCAGGCCAGGGAACAGAGGGCCAGAGACTGTTCTATACGCTTCCAGGCCAGGGAACAGGGGGCCAGAGACTGTTCTATACGCTTCCAGGCCAGGGAACAGAGGGCCAGAGACTGTTCTATATGCTTCCAGGCCAGGGAACAGGGGGCCAGAGACTGTTCTATACGCTTCCAGGCCAGGGAACAGGGGGCCAAAGACTGTTCTATACGTTTCCAGGCCAGGGAACAGGGGGCAGGAGACTGTTCTATACGCTTCCAGACCAGGGAACAGGGGGCCAGAGACTGTTCTATACGCTTCCAGGCCAGGGAACAGAGGGCCAAAGACTGTTCTATACGTTTCCAGGCCAGGGAACTGGGGGCCAGAGACTGTTCTATACGCTTCCAGGCCAGGGAACAGAGGGCCAAAGACTGTTCTATATGCTTCCAGGCCAGGGAACAGAGGGCCAGAGACTGTTCTATACGCTTCCAGGCCAGGGAACAGGGGGCCAGAGACTGTTCTATACGCTTCCAGGCCAGTGAACAGGGGGCCAGAGACTGTTCTATACGCTTCCAGGCCAGGGAACAGAGGCCAGAGACTGTTCTATACGCTTCCAGGCCAGGGAACAGAGGCCAGAGACTGTTCTATACGCTTCCAGGCCAGGGAACAGGGGGCAGAGACTGTTCTATACGCTTCCAGGCCAGGGAACAGAGGGCCAAAGACTGTTCTATACGTTTCCAGGCCAGGGAACAGGGGGCCAGAGACTGTTCTATATGCTTCCAGGCCAGGGAACAGAGGGCCAAAGACTGTTCTATACGTTTCCAGGCCAGGGAACAGAGGGCCAAAGACTGTTCTATACGTTTCCAGGCCAGGGAACAGGGGGCCAGAGACTGTTCTATATGCTTCCAGGCCAGGGAACAGAGGGCCAAAGACTGTTCTATACGTTTCCAGGCCAGGGAACAGGGGGCCAGAGACTGTTCTATACGCTTCCAGGCCAGGGAACAGAGGGCAGAGACTGTTCTATACGCTTCCAGGCCAGGGAACAGAGGGCAGAGACTGTTCTATACGCTTCCAGGCCAGGGAACAGGGGGCCAGAGACTGTTCTATACGCTTCCAGGCCAGGGAACAGGGGGCCAGAGACTGTTCTATACGCTTCCAGGCCAGGGAACAGGGGGCCAGAGACTGTTCTATACGCTTCCAGGCCAGGGAACAGAGGGCCAGAGACTGTTCTATATGCTTCCAGGCCAGGGAACAGAGGGCCAGAGACTGTTCTATATGCTTCCAGGCCAGGGAACAGAGGGCCAGAGACTGTTCTATACGCTTCCAGGCCAGGGAACAGGGGGCCAGAGACTGTTCTATACGCTTCCAGGCCAGGGAACTGGGGGCCAGAGACTGTTCTATACGCTTCCAGGCCAGCGAACAGAGGGCCAGAGACTGTTCTATACACTTCCAGGCCAGAAAACTGGGGGCCAGAGACTGTTCTATACGCTTCCAGGCCAGGGAACAGAGGGCCAGAGACTGTTCTATACGCTTCCAGGCCAGGGAACAGGGGGCCAGAGACCGTTCTATACGCTTCCAGGCCAGGGAACAGAGGGCCAGAGACTGTTCTATACGCTTCCAGGCCAGGGAACAGGGGGCCAGAGACTGTTCTATACGCTTCCAGGCCAGGGAACAGAGGGCCAGAGACTGTTCTATACGCTTCCAGGCCAGGGAACAGAGGGCCAGAGACTGTTCTATACGCTTCCAGGCCAGGGAACAGAGGGCCAGAGACTGTTCTATACGCTTCCAGGCCAGGGAACAGAGGGCCAGAGACTGTTCTATACGCTTCCAGGCCAGGGAACTGGGGGCCAGAGACTGTTCTATACGCTTCCAGGCCAGGGAACAGAGGGCCAGAGACTGTTCTATACGCTTCCAGGCCAGGGAACAGAGGGCCAGAGACTGTTCTATACGCTTCCAGGCCAGGGAACAGAGGGCCAGAGACTGTTCTATACGCTTCCAGGCCAGGGAACAGAGGGCCAGAGACTGTTCTATACGCTTCCAGGCCAGGGAGCAGAGGGCAGAGACTGTTCTATACGCTTCCAGGCCAGGGAACTGAGGGCCAGAGACTGTTCTATACGCTTCCAGGCCAGGGAACGGGGGGCCAGAGACTGTTCTATACGCTTCCAGGCCAGGGAACAGGGGGCCAGAGACTGTTCTATACGCTTCCAGGCCAGGGAACAGAGGGCAGAGACTGTTCTATACGCTTCCAGGCCAGGGAACAGAGGGCCAGAGACTGTTCTATACGCTTCCAGGCCAGGGAACAGGGGGCCAGAGACTGTTCTATACGCTTCCAGGCCAGGGAACAGAGGGCCAGAGACTGTTCTATACGCTTCCAGGCCAGGGAACAGGGGGCCAGAGACTGTTCTATACGCTTCCAGGCCAGGGAACAGGGGGCCAGAGACTGTTCTATACGCTTCCAGGCCAGGGAACAGGGGGCCAGAGACTGTTCTATACGCTTCCAGGCCAGGGAACAGAGGGCCAGAGACTGTTCTATACGCTTCCAGGCCAGGGAACGGGGGGCCAGAGACTGTTCTATACGCTTCCAGGCCAGGGAACAGGGGGCCAGAGACTGTTCTATACGCTTCCAGGCCAGGGAACAGAGGGCAGAGACTGTTCTATACGCTTCCAGGCCAGGGAACAGAGGGCCAGAGACTGTTCTATACGCTTCCAGGCCAGGGAAGAGAGGGCCAGAGACTGTTCTATACGCTTCCAGGCCAGGGAACAGAGGGCCAGAGACTGTTCTATAGGCTTCCAGGCCAGGGAACAGAGGGCCAGAGACTGTTCTATACGCTTCCAGGCCAGGGAACAGAGGGCCAGAGACTGTTCTATACGCTTCCAGGCCAGGGAACAGAGGGCAGAGACTGTTCTATACGCTTCCAGGCCAGGGAACAGGGGGCCAAAGACTGTTCTATACGTTTCCAGGCCAGGGAACAGGGGGCAGGAGACTGTTCTATACGCTTCCAGGCCAGGGAACAGAGGGCCAGAGACTGTTCTATACGCTTCCAGGCCAGGGAACAGAGGGCCAAAGACTGTTCTATACGTTTCCAGGCCAGGGAACAGGGGGCCAGAGACTGTTCTATACGCTTCCAGGCCAGGGAACAGGGGGCCAGAGACTGTTCTATACGCTTCCAGGCCAGGGAACAGGGGGCCAGAGACTGTTCTATACGCTTCCAGGCCAGGGAACAGGGGGCCAGAGACTGTTCTATACGCTTCCAGGCCAGGGAACTGGGGGCCAGAGACTGTTCTATACGCTTCCAGGCCAGGGAACAGAGGGCCAGAGACTGTTCTATACGCTTCCAGGCCAGGGAAAAGGGGGCCAGAGACTGTTCTATACGCTTCCAGGCCAGGGAACTGAGGGCCAGAGACTGTTCTATACGCTTCCAGGCCAGGGAACAGGGGGCCAGAGACTGTTCTATACGCTTCCAGGCCAGGGAACTGGGGGCCAGAGACTGTTCTATACGCTTCCAGGCCCGGGAACAGAGGGCCAGAGACTGTTCTATATGCTTCCAGGCCAGGGAACAGAGGGCCAGAGACTGTTCTATACGCTTCCAGGCCAGGGAACAGAGGGCCAGAGACTGTTCTATACGCTTCCAGGCCAGGGAACAGAGGGCCAGAGACTGTTCTATACGCTTCCAGGCCAGGGAACAGAGGGCCAGAGACTGTTCTATACGCTTCCAGGCCAGGGAACAGAGGGCCAGAGACTGTTCTATACGCTTCCAGGCCAGGGAACAGAGGGCCAGAGACTGTTCTATACGCTTCCAGGCCAGGGAGCAGAGGGCAGAGACTGTTCTATACGCTTCCAGGCCAGGGAACAGAGGGGCAGAGACTGTTCTATACGCTTCCAGGCCAGGGAACGGGGGGCCAGAGACTGTTCTATACGCTTCCAGGCCAGGGAACAGGGGGCCAGAGACTGTTCTATACGCTTCCAGGCCAGGGAACAGAGGGCAGAGACTGTTCTATACGCTTCCAGGCCAGGGAACAGAGGGCCAGAGACTGTTCTATACGCTTCCAGGCCAGGGAACAGAGGGCCAGAGACTGTTCTATACGCTTCCAGGCCAGGGAACTGGGGGCAGGAGACTGTTCTATACGCTTCCAGGCCAGGGAACAGAGGGCCAGAGACTGTTCTATAGGCTTCCAGGCCAGGGAACAGAGGGCCAGAGACTGTTCTATACGCTTCCAGGCCAGGGAACTGGGGGCCAGAGACTGTTCTATACGCTTCCAGGCCAGGGAACAGAGGGCCAGAGACTGTTCTTTAGGCTTCCAGGCCAGGGAACAGAGGGCAGAGACTGTTCTATACGCTTCCAGGCCAGGGAACAGAGGGCCAGAGACTGTTCTATATGCTTCCAGGCTAGGGAACAGAGGGCAGAGACTGTTCTATACGCTTCCAGGCCAGGGAACAGGGGGCCAGAGACTGTTCTATACGCTTCCAGGCCAGGGAACAGGGGGCCAAAGACTGTTCTATACGTTTCCAGGCCAGGGAACAGGGGGCCAGAGACTGTTCTATACGCTTCCAGGCCAGGGAACAGGGGGCCAGAGACTGTTCTATACGCTTCCAGGCCAGGGAACTGGGGGCCAGAGACTGTTCTATATGCTTCCAGGCCAGGGAACAGGGGGCCAGAGACTGTTCTATACGCTTCCAGACCAGGGAACAGAGGGCCAGAGACTGTTCTATACGCTTCCAGGCCAGGGAACAGGGGGCCAGAGACTGTTCTATACGCTTCCAGGCCAGGGAACAGAGGGCCAGAGACTGTTCTATACGCTTCCAGGCCAGAAAACTGGGGGCCAGAGACTGTTCTATACGCTTCCAGGCCAGGGAACAGAGGGCCAGAGACTGTTCTATACGCTTCCAGGCCAGGGAACAGAGGGCCAGAGACTGTTCTGTATGCTTCCAGGCCAGGGAACAGAGGGCCAGAGACTGTTCTATACGCTTCCAGGCCAGGGAACTGGGGGCCAGAGACTGTTCTATACGCTTCCAGGCCAGGGAACAGGGGGCCAGAGACTGTTCTATACGCTTCCAGGCCAGGGAACAGAGGGCCAGAGACTGTTCTATACGCTTCCAGGCCAGGGAACAGGGGGCAGAGACTGTTCTATACGCTTCCAGGCCAGGGAACAGGGGGCCAAAGACTGTTCTATACGTTTCCAGGCCAGGGAACAGGGGGCAGGAGACTGTTCTATACGCTTCCAGGCCAGGGAACAGAGGGCCAGAGACTGTTCTATACGCTTCCAGGCCAGGGAACAGAGGGCCAAAGACTGTTCTATACGTTTCCAGGCCAGGGAACAGGGGGCCAGAGACTGTTCTATACGCTTCCAGGCCAGGGAACAGGGGGCCAGAGACTGTTCTATACGCTTCCAGGCCAGGGAACAGGGGGCAGGAGACTGTTCTATACGCTTCCAGGCCAGGGAACAGAGGGCCAGAGACTGTTCTATACGCTTCCAGGCCAGGGAACAGAGGGCCAAAGACTGTTCTATACGTTTCCAGGCCAGGGAACAGGGGGCCAGAGACTGTTCTATACGCTTCCAGGCCAGGGAACAGAGGGCCAAAGACTGTTCTATACGTTTCCAGGCCAGGGAACAGGGGGCCAGAGACTGTTCTATACGCTTCCAGGCCAGGGAACAGGGGGCCAGAGACTGTTCTATACGCTTCCAGGCCAGGGAACAGGGGGCCAGAGACTGTTCTATACGCTTCCAGGCCAGGGAACAGGGGGCCAGAGACTGTTCTATACGCTTCCAGGCCAGGGAACTGGGGGCCAGAGACTGTTCTATACGCTTCCAGGCCAGGGAACAGAGGGCCAGAGACTGTTCTATACGCTTCCAGGCCAGGGAAAAGGGGGCCAGAGACTGTTCTATACGCTTCCAGGCCAGGGAACTGAGGGCCAGAGACTGTTCTATACGCTTCCAGGCCAGGGAACAGGGGGCCAGAGACTGTTCTATACGCTTCCAGGCCAGGGAACTGGGGGCCAGAGACTGTTCTATACGCTTCCAGGCCCGGGAACAGAGGGCCAGAGACTGTTCTATATGCTTCCAGGCCAGGGAACAGAGGGCCAGAGAC
Organism: Gymnothorax reevesii; assembly: GCA_029721435.1. Lineage (NCBI taxonomy): Eukaryota > Metazoa > Chordata > Actinopteri > Anguilliformes > Muraenidae > Gymnothorax > Gymnothorax reevesii. The sequence goes on from CM056583.1 coordinate 91,639,134, forward strand.
TGTTCTATACGCTTCCAGGCCAGGGAACAGAGGGCCAGAGACTGTTCTATACGCTTCCAGGCCAGGGAACTGGGGGCCAGAGACTGTTCTATACGCTTCCAGGCCAGGGAACAGAGGGCCAGAGACTGTTCTATACGCTTCCAGGCCAGGGAACAGAGGGCCAGAGACTGTTCTATACGCTTCCAGGCCAGGGAACAGAGGGCCAGAGACTGTTCTATACGCTTCCAGGCCAGGGAGCAGAGGGCAGAGACTGTTCTATACGCTTCCAGGCCAGGGAACAGAGGGGCAGAGACTGTTCTATACGCTTCCAGGCCAGGGAACGGGGGGCCAGAGACTGTTCTATACGCTTCCAGGCCAGGGAACAGGGGGCCAGAGACTGTTCTATACGCTTCCAGGCCAGGGAACAGAGGGCAGAGACTGTTCTATACGCTTCCAGGCCAGGGAACAGAGGGCCAGAGACTGTTCTATACGCTTCCAGGCCAGGGAACAGAGGGCCAGAGACTGTTCTATACGCTTCCAGGCCAGGGAACTGGGGGCAGGAGACTGTTCTATACGCTTCCAGGCCAGGGAACAGAGGGCCAGAGACTGTTCTATAGGCTTCCAGGCCAGGGAACAGAGGGCCAGAGACTGTTCTATACGCTTCCAGGCCAGGGAACTGGGGGCCAGAGACTGTTCTATACGCTTCCAGGCCAGGGAACAGAGGGCCAGAGACTGTTCTTTAGGCTTCCAGGCCAGGGAACAGAGGGCAGAGACTGTTCTATACGCTTCCAGGCCAGGGAACAGAGGGCCAGAGACTGTTCTATATGCTTCCAGGCTAGGGAACAGAGGGCAGAGACTGTTCTATACGCTTCCAGGCCAGGGAACAGGGGGCCAGAGACTGTTCTATACGCTTCCAGGCCAGGGAACAGGGGGCCAAAGACTGTTCTATACGTTTCCAGGCCAGGGAACAGGGGGCCAGAGACTGTTCTATACGCTTCCAGGCCAGGGAACAGGGGGCCAGAGACTGTTCTATACGCTTCCAGGCCAGGGAACTGGGGGCCAGAGACTGTTCTATATGCTTCCAGGCCAGGGAACAGGGGGCCAGAGACTGTTCTATACGCTTCCAGACCAGGGAACAGAGGGCCAGAGACTGTTCTATACGCTTCCAGGCCAGGGAACAGGGGGCCAGAGACTGTTCTATACGCTTCCAGGCCAGGGAACAGAGGGCCAGAGACTGTTCTATACGCTTCCAGGCCAGAAAACTGGGGGCCAGAGACTGTTCTATACGCTTCCAGGCCAGGGAACAGAGGGCCAGAGACTGTTCTATACGCTTCCAGGCCAGGGAACAGAGGGCCAGAGACTGTTCTATATGCTTCCAGGCCAGGGAACAGAGGGCCAGAGACTGTTCTATACGCTTCCAGGCCAGGGAACTGGGGGCCAGAGACTGTTCTATACGCTTCCAGGCCAGGGAACAGGGGGCCAGAGACTGTTCTATACGCTTCCAGGCCAGGGAACAGAGGGCCAGAGACTGTTCTATACGCTTCCAGGCCAGGGAACAGGGGGCCAGAGACTGTTCTATACGCTTCCAGGCCAGGGAACTGGGGGCCAGAGACTGTTCTATACGCTTCCAGGCCAGGGAACAGAGGGCCAGAGACTGTTCTATACGCTTCCAGGCCAGGGAAAAGGGGGCCAGAGACTGTTCTATACGCTTCCAGGCCAGGGAACTGAGGGCCAGAGACTGTTCTATACGCTTCCAGGCCAGGGAACAGGGGGCCAGAGACTGTTCTATACGCTTCCAGGCCAGGGAACTGGGGGCCAGAGACTGTTCTATACGCTTCCAGGCCCGGGAACAGAGGGCCAGAGACTGTTCTATATGCTTCCAGGCCAGGGAACAGAGGGCCAGAGACTGTTCTATACGCTTCCAGGCCAGGGAACTGGGGGCCAGAGACTGTTCTATACGCTTCCAGGCCAGGGAACAGGGGGCCAGAGACTGTTCTATACGCTTCCAGGCCAGGGAACAGAGGGCCAGAGACTGTTCTATACGCTTCCAGGCCAGGGAACAGGGGGCCAGAGACTGTTCTATACGCTTCCAGGCCAGGGAACTGGGGGCCAGAGACTGTTCTATACGCTTCCAGGCCAGGGAACAGAGGGCCAGAGACTGTTCTATACGCTTCCAGGCCAGGGAAAAGGGGGCCAGAGACTGTTCTATACGCTTCCAGGCCAGGGAACTGAGGGCCAGAGACTGTTCTATACGCTTCCAGGCCAGGGAACAGGGGGCCAGAGACTGTTCTATACGCTTCCAGGCCAGGGAACTGGGGGCCAGAGACTGTTCTATACGCTTCCAGGCCCGGGAACAGAGGGCCAGAGACTGTTCTATATGCTTCCAGGCCAGGGAACAGAGGGCCAGAGACTGTTCTATACGCTTCCAGGCCAGGGAACAGAGGGCCAGAGACTGTTCTATACGCTTCCAGGCCAGGGAACAGAGGGCCAGAGACTGTTCTATACGCTTCCAGGCCAGGGAACAGAGGGCCAGAGACTGTTCTATACGCTTCCAGGCCAGGGAACAGAGGGCCAGAGACTGTTCTATACGCTTCCAGGCCAGGGAACAGAGGGCCAGAGACTGTTCTATACGCTTCCAGGCCAGGGAGCAGAGGGCAGAGACTGTTCTATACGCTTCCAGGCCAGGGAACAGAGGGGCAGAGACTGTTCTATACGCTTCCAGGCCAGGGAACGGGGGGCCAGAGACTGTTCTATACGCTTCCAGGCCAGGGAACAGGGGGCCAGAGACTGTTCTATACGCTTCCAGGCCAGGGAACAGAGGGCAGAGACTGTTCTATACGCTTCCAGGCCAGGGAACAGAGGGCCAGAGACTGTTCTATACGCTTCCAGGCCAGGGAACAGAGGGCCAGAGACTGTTCTATACGCTTCCAGGCCAGGGAACTGGGGGCAGGAGACTGTTCTATACGCTTCCAGGCCAGGGAACAGAGGGCCAGAGACTGTTCTATAGGCTTCCAGGCCAGGGAACAGAGGGCCAGAGACTGTTCTATACGCTTCCAGGCCAGGGAACTGGGGGCCAGAGACTGTTCTATACGCTTCCAGGCCAGGGAACAGAGGGCCAGAGACTGTTCTTTAGGCTTCCAGGCCAGGGAACAGAGGGCAGAGACTGTTCTATACGCTTCCAGGCCAGGGAACAGAGGGCCAGAGACTGTTCTATATGCTTCCAGGCTAGGGAACAGAGGGCAGAGACTGTTCTATACGCTTCCAGGCCAGGGAACAGGGGGCCAGAGACTGTTCTATACGCTTCCAGGCCAGGGAACAGGGGGCCAAAGACTGTTCTATACGTTTCCAGGCCAGGGAACAGGGGGCCAGAGACTGTTCTATACGCTTCCAGGCCAGGGAACAGGGGGCCAGAGACTGTTCTATACGCTTCCAGGCCAGGGAACTGGGGGCCAGAGACTGTTCTATATGCTTCCAGGCCAGGGAACAGGGGGCCAGAGACTGTTCTATACGCTTCCAGACCAGGGAACAGAGGGCCAGAGACTGTTCTATACGCTTCCAGGCCAGGGAACAGGGGGCCAGAGACTGTTCTATACGCTTCCAGGCCAGGGAACAGAGGGCCAGAGACTGTTCTATACGCTTCCAGGCCAGAAAACTGGGGGCCAGAGACTGTTCTATACGCTTCCAGGCCAGGGAACAGAGGGCCAGAGACTGTTCTATACGCTTCCAGGCCAGGGAACAGAGGGCCAGAGACTGTTCTATATGCTTCCAGGCCAGGGAACAGAGGGCCAGAGACTGTTCTATACGCTTCCAGGCCAGGGAACTGGGGGCCAGAGACTGTTCTATACGCTTCCAGGCCAGGGAACAGAGGGCCAGAGACTGTTCTATACGCTTCCAGGCCAGGGAACAGAGGGCCAGAGACTGTTCTATACGCTTCCAGGCCAGGGAGCAGAGGGCAGAGACTGTTCTATACGCTTCCAGGCCAGGGAACAGAGGGCTAGAGACTGTTCTATACGCTTATAGGCCAGGGAACAGGGGGCCAGAGACTGTTCTATACGCTTCCAGGCCAGGGAACAGAGGGCAGAGACTGTTTTATACGCTTCCAGGCCAGGGAACAGAGGGCCAGAGACTGTTCTTTACACTTCCAGGCCAGGGAACAGAGGGCAGAGACTGTTCTATACGCTTCCAGGCCAGGGAACAGAGGGCAGAGACTGTTCTATACGCTTCCAGGCCAGGGAACAGGGGGCCAGAGACTGTTCTATACACTTCCAGGCCAGGGAACAGAGGGCAGAGACTGTTCTATACGCTTCCAGGCCAGGGAACAGGGGGCCAGAGACTGTTCTATACGCTTCCAGGCCAGGGAACAGGGGGCCAGAGACTGTTCTATACGCTTCCAGGCCAGGGAACAGAGGGCAGAGACTGTTCTATACGCTTCCAGGCCAGGGAACTGGGGGCCAGAGACTGTTCTATATGCTTCCAGGCCAGGGAACAGAGGGCAGAGACTGTTCTATACGCTTCCAGGCCAGGGAACAGGGGGCCAGAGACTGTTCTATACGCTTCCAGGCCAGGGAACTGGGGGCCAGAGACTGTTCTATATGCTTCCAGGCCAGGGAACAGGGGGCCAGAGACTGTTCTATACGCTTCCAGACCAGGGAACAGAGGGCCAGAGACTGTTCTATACGCTTCCAGGCCAGGGAACAGAGGGCCAGAGACTGTTCTATACGCTTCCAGGCCAGAAAACTGGGGGCCAGAGACTGTTCTATACGCTTCCAGGCCAGGGAACAGAGGGCCAGAGACTGTTCTATACGCTTCCAGGCCAGGGAACAGAGGGCCAGAGACTGTTCTATATGCTTCCAGGCCAGGGAACAGAGGGCCAGAGACTGTTCTATACGCTTCCAGGCCAGGGAACTGGGGGCCAGAGACTGTTCTATACGCTTCCAGGCCAGGGAACAGAGGGCCAGAGACTGTTCTATACGCTTCCAGGCCAGGGAACAGAGGGCCAGAGACTGTTCTATACGCTTCCAGGCCAGGGAGCAGAGGGCAGAGACTGTTCTATACGCTTCCAGGCCAGGGAACAGAGGGCTAGAGACTGTTCTATACGCTTCCAGGCCAGGAAACAGGGGGCCAGAGACTGTTCTATACGCTTCCAGGCCAGGGAACAGAGGGCAGAGACTGTTCTATACGCTTCCAGGCCAGGGAACAGGGGGCCAGAGACTGTTCTATACGCTTCCAGGCCAGGGAACAGGGGGCCAGAGACTGTTCTATACGCTTCCAGGCCAGGGAACAGAGGGCAGAGACTGTTCTATACGCTTCCAGGCCAGGGAACTGGGGGCCAGAGACTGTTCTATATGCTTCCAGGCCAGGGAACAGAGGGCAGAGACTGTTCTATACGCTTCCAGGCCAGGGAACAGGGGGCCAGAGACTGTTCTATACGCTTCCAGGCCAGGACACAGGGGGCCAGAGACTGTTCTATACGCTTCCAGGCCAGGGAACTGGGGGCCAGAGACTGTTCTATACGCTTCCAGGCCATGGAACAGGGGGCCAGAGACTGTTCTATATGCTTCCAGGCCAGGGAACAGGGGGCCAGAGACTGTTCTATACGCTTCCAGGCCAGGGAACAGAGGGCCAGAGACTGTTCTATACGCTTCCAGGCCAGGGAACTGGGGGCCAAATTATGCTTTCAGGGCATAACTGCTGTTTCACCAACTGAGTTTGCATCTGCATCTGCCTCTTGCCCAGAGCTCACTGCCCTGCGATCGCAGCTGGCTAAAGGCTGGCCTCGCTCTTATACTACTCTCCCTGACTCGGTACGCCCTTGTTTTCGCTTGCGAGTTGTGTTCAGTGTGCAAATCACTATGTGGTCAGAGGCATGTTGTGGTTTCCTGACTAAATTTTGACATATTTTTGAGGTCGCCTTGTTCATGAAAAATTGAAGAGAGACAAAATCCTCAGAAGCCATCATTATTCCAGCCTTGAATCGTGCAATAATCCAAACCCGGTGAGCAGTCCCTGGCCAAGAAATGTTCACTCGGCGTTCTTTACAGAGCAATATTTATGTAAAAAACTCAACCAACTTTGCGCCAATCAAAATGCATGGGTTGTAACCATCTTATCTCTAACGTTTTTTTTTTTTTTTAACAAACTTTGCTCCAATCGCAAGTCATGGGTTATCGCTCAAGTTTTTTTCTTTCCTTTGGATTCTCTGAGAAATATTGGTGGCGCACAGAAAAATGAGTTTCATTAAAAATGAAAAAATATACACTTAAACTGTAATTTTCCACACCTTTTAAGAGTGGAAAAACACTGTCAGATGAATAGGATACAAGCAGATACAGATACATGTTCGGCTGATTATGTTTTCAGTTACAACTTATGATTTTACTGAACAAATATTGATTAAAGCTACAGAAATTGATTAAAGCTACATCATCGGATTATGTTTTCAAATCAACTAAAAGAAGCCTGCTCACTAATCAAAGCTGCTTCACTTAGATCCTTCGAACCTCCCTCACCCAGGGCGCAGTTCCAGGCTTGATCCCTTTCCACAGAGATCTTTGCCCAGGCTCCCCCAGGTTCAGAACTCTGCCTTCTGCTTCCCGGTGTCTCCTTTTCAGAGCCCATCGATCACAGAAGCACCACTCGCCTACTGACGCATTCGCTTTTCGCTTATGGTGGCCTGACTGTACATTGAGCCGAGCGCGGCGGCCCCCTCGGGGTCTTACTGCCCTCTGCGACCCAACCGGCCGGTGACCCAGTCGATAGCGATCCCCAGATCCCGTAGTGGTTATCAGCCACCCAGGTGGGAACCGACGGTCTGATCCATACCCCACTTCGCTACGGGTATAGAAACTTTGACCGTTTTCAACAGCCTCGCCTGTTCACAGAGGTCGTCTCCAACGCCCCTCTGCTAGGTGTGGGCTGTCACCCAAGTACCACGTGTTGCCCACAACCTTACATGCGACAACACGCCGACTAGTCGGTACCACGGCAGTATGTTAATTCATACTTTACTGGACATGGGGGTCGTCAGTCCTCTCCCCTGCACTATAACACATCTTTAACGTGCCCTTGGAACTTTGCAGTCCTGCCGCCGCCTGTTGTGCACAAGGTTTGGGGGGCCCAATCCCCTACCCTATGTGTGTGAGCTCCTCATACATGTGTCTGTGTGTGCATGTGTGTGTGTGCTGTGTGTGCATGTCTGTGTGCAATGTTCATGTGTTTGTGAACTGCTTGTATATGTGTGTGTGTGTGTGTGTGTGTGTGTTTGCACTGCTCATCCCCTCCCTACGTGTATGTGAACTACTTGTATGTGTGTGTGTGTGTGTGTGTGTGTGTGTGTGTATATGTGTTACTGCTGCTTACACAATATGGTTATTGATTATGGTTATTCAACATGGCAATTGATCTACTGATGAATATGATGAGAAATATTGAAATATAATCCTCAACAGGCACTCGCCTTGTTGCTCCACTCTCACTGCGTAACACACTGTTCACTTTGGCGCGCGAGGGTCACCAAGGAATTGTCAGGACGAAACGGAGACTCCGTGACCTTTACTGGCGGCCAGGCGTGGACGATCAGGCTACACAGCCAATCAATGGATGCCAATTATTCCAGTCATGCGACAAGACAGCTACCCCTGGCTTTCGCTGCCACTGTGACATCTGACAGCGTGATAATGTTCCTTACATCTGTCTCTAGCAGATTCGGAAGCCCCAGTAGCATCGTAACAGATAATGGGAGTCATTTTACGTCTGCAGAGATCGCTACATTTCAGAAATCCCGACATATAGAACACATACTCACATCTGTCTATCATCGTGCTCCAAATGGCGCTATTGAGCGTTTCCACTGAGTTCTTAAAGGCTGCATTCAATCCGCCATCCTAGAGAGGAACCCCTGGAAAAAGACCGTTAATGGATTCCTTCAGGTGTTTAGCTCGACTTCCCATTTAACTACGGAGATTTCTCCATATGAGTTGCTCATAGGGAAGGAGTTGCGTACTCGCCTGAATGTTCTGCCACCAGCGTCCTCCCCTGTCACAGAGAGGGGCCGCACTGCAGAACAAATCAAGAACCTACTCTGACTTCAGACAAGGAGCACGTACTCCTACATTCAAAGAAGGAGATCGTGTGCGCGTTCAGAAACCGACACATGTGCCAAAAGCACCAAGGTTCACAGAACCAATGCAGATTAAATGGAAAGTCGGTCCTGTGACTTACCTGTTGCAGGATGGGAAGAAGTGGCGTCTGACTGATCCTTGTCCATTATCCCTGCAAGGCCAGTTATTTCAGACCTTCCTGAAATTGATCAGCCAGATGTTCCTCACGATGCTGATCGTGTCCCTGCCATAGAGGTTCCAGCTCGTGTGAGGCGACCGCCCCGTTGGCTAAAGGATTATGTGGAATAATAAATCGGTTCAGTTAATGATTAAGAAGGACTTATGAGAGTGCTCAATGTTGTTGATGTGTACTACTTGATTCATTACTTAACTACAAAAGGTTGTTTACAGGTTTGGGAGTGAATTATAAGAAATTCAAAGTTTTTGCTTTAGTAGCCTATAATTCATTCAGTAAGTGTAATTCTTAAGTAAGGGGGGAATATGTTGTATTCTGTGTCCACTAGGTGTCAGGCTATTGTAATTCTGGTTACTTTGGGGGAGGGACAATAGAGAAAAAGAAGTTTCAGACATGTAAAGTGGTCCGCATTGTTCACGGGTTTTGCTTGAGTAAAGTTATGAGCTAGTATACACAGCCTCTTCATTGACTTACTGCAAAAATGTAACCGAAAGAGGGAGAGATGGGGAGAGGGAGAGAGAGAGACTGAGTGAGTGAGTGAGTGAGTGAGTGAGTGAGTGAGTGAGTGAGTGAGTGAGTGAGTGAGTGAGTGAGTGAGTGAGTGAGTGAGTGAGTGAGCGAGCGAGAGAGAGAGAGACTCCGTGAGAAGCAGTCATGCTCAAGCTGAGGTCCTAAATCTTCATGTTTTTTTCTTTGTTTAAAATGAGATAAAGTGATGGAAAATAGTGAAAACAAGTCGCTTTTGAAGCTTAATTAGATTTTTCATATTTTTTATGTCGTCCAGATGGCAGTCTATTAAGAAAACACCAGGAAAGTCAGAAACAGAGTGAGGTCGACCCATGTGTAGTTGATTTATTGTTTATTTAAACTGCATCTGATTTTGATGCATTTGAAAATTTATCAGTAACACAGACTTGCCATTAGCACAGGTTTTTGAAAGTAAAACTGACAGTTGGCCTTTTTGAAAGATACATTGTTGCAAAATGGCTGCCATGGCAACGGGAGCATAGAGACAACCGGTTCTACGTCATCAAGAGCTCAGCACGAAGACCACGCCCCTTTTTGGGGGAACACAAACTCTTATGCATTGAAATCAATAAGAAATGAGCACAAAAATTGAGCAGTAAAATGCCCAAAAGTTGTTGTGCCCCGGGTTGCACCTCAAATAAAATGACCAGTCCAGACCTCAGGTCCCTTCTCACACCTGGAAAAGGAAAAATCTGAAAAGGAGAGCTTTATGGATGCAGGCTATTCGGAGCGGATAAGGAGGGGAAGCTGTGGGATCCTGTATCTTCCCATGTCTATGTGTGTGGGAAGCACTTCTCAGTGGGTAAAGCCACTCTTTTTTTAACTTATAAAGTGCAATAAGTAGCCTTCAATATGTAAGACGTTGTACCAGAGTTGTGACCAAGTCATCATGTCCAAGTCAAATCAAGTCACTGGTCATCAGCTCAAACTCAAAGCAGACGAGGGAGAGCAGTGAGGAGTGAAAGGGGGCGGGGGAACTAATTAGCCAATGAACTGACTGATTAACAACCAGAGTGGGCAAAGCTGAGAAAGTTAAAAGCTTAGATACATTCAGGATCAGAAAGGGGTCAATGTCAACGTGAAATGAAGCTCATGGCTCTCAGCTTTGCCCAATTATTAATTAGTATTAGAACATAATTGGAGTTGTAAAAAGTTCGACAAAATATATGTATATTAAATATTTGCGATACAGATATCTTATTGATGTGGTAAATTAGAGGAATTTAGTGGTAAATTTTACCTGTCTGGTAAAAGTTGGGGAGGAGTAAATCTGAGTGATTAGGCTACACGTCCGGATGTCTACTGTAGCGAAAAACAAAATCCAACTTCTATCCCTGATGTTTTTTTTTTTTTTTTCATATTCTCAGGGTTCCGTGTAAATGATCTGATCCATCCTGATTATGTTCCATCCATCTTTGGTCATCGCCGCCGGGTGTTTCTCCACAAAGACAAGTGGGACGTTTCAGACACACGTGGGCTCGAAGTTGGCCCCTCACTTGCCCCCCACTTAAGAAAAAGTCCCCAAGTCATTCGAAGGTGTACAAATGAGTGCAGATGTAGAAGTCGGCCCCCCTTTGGAACCAAATGACACCCTCGAATCAAACCAAACAACCTCAGAACCAAGGGGTTTTTTAAAGCCTCTAGAACAAAATGAAAGGTTCCAGATTATGGCAGAGATGGAAAACCTAAGAAGAGAGAAGGATGAAGCGTTGGAGGAGAGGGATGCTGCGCCGGTGAACTGGAGTAAGGAGCCGCTGTCCGCCAAATCTGTACAAGGGCATGAGAGGGCGTGCAAATCCATGACAGGCCTCACGTGGAATGTGTTTTTGGGGCTCCATTCCCACCTTGTTCAATTTGTAAGGTCTACCTCAAAGTTTTAGGTGTCTATCGAGGATCAGTCGTTCATAACAGGTCTAAAGCTCCCACAGAATCCATCTTTCGCCCTGCTGTCCTACATCTTGATTGTCAGCCAAAGCACCGTACAAGACCTGTTCCAAAGATGAATTAACCTGATGTTCAGCAGAATCACCCACCTCATTCACTGGCCAGAGCGAAAATCAGAGTCAAGCACAATCCCACCAGTCATGAAGGCCCAGTTCCCCCGCCTGGCGTCCATAAATGGACTGTTCTGAAATTAAGATTGAATGTTCGAAAAGGCTGAAAGCAAGGTGAGTATATAATTTAAACCAGGAAATGCCTCTAACATTAAAAATTAGTTTAAAAGTGTGTTTACTGAGGCAACATTGATTTTACATTCTTTGGTCCACAGAGCACTATCATACTCCAACTACAAAAACTGGACAATTGTGAAATATTTTATTGCCTGTAATTCGCATGGCAGCATCATTTTCTAGTCACAAGGCTGTGGGGTGGAAGAGCTTCGGATGAGAGAGTCAGGCTTCATCTCACCATCGTCCCACCATCCAGGGGATCGGGTGATATACTGCGCATTTCATTGTGTCCAGCTTATAGCCACATGGGACACAATCAATGATGGTTTGTGATGTCATTCATCCACTATTGGGTTCATGACGTGGCTCACCACCCCAACTGCAACGTAGGTGACTTGAGTCGTGTACTTTGTCATCTAAACAGTTTCCTTCAATATTGTGTAGTATTGAGCAATATACAAGGGCTGGTCAACGAATTAGAATAATTTGAAATAGCGCAATCGTTAAATTTTCTTGATGCATTTTTTGTGCAGAAAGCAAATCAGGTGTTCACCGCGCCTGTCCTACTTGTTGGAGTAATCACAGAACTCGCTACCTGTAAAAAATTTGCTCAGCTGAGCTTTCCAAGAGGCCCATTTAGGCCATTTAACTGTGACGGTGTTGTTTTATTGAATTAGAATAATGGAGAAACCGTTTCACTGAATTAGAATAATTTTTATTATAATTAGAATCATCACTTTCTCAGTATTTTGTGGCTGCCCCCTTGGCTTGTATGACTGCCTGAAGTCTCCGCGGCATCGATTTGAGCAGCTTGTTACAAGTTTCTGCACTCACTGCTTCCCAGGCTGTGGCGATGTTCTGCTTCAGTTGGTCCAGCGTAGTCGGCTGTCTGTCGCGAATTTTCCGCTTGACGACGGCCCAAAGGTTTTCAATAACATTGAGGTCAGGCGAGTTGGCCGGCCATGCAAAAACTTCAAGCTGTTTTTCGGCGAACTAATCTTTGGTCGACTTTGGCGCATGAGTCAGTGCAAGATCCTGTTGAAATATGAGGTCTTCTTCGCCAAACTGTCCCTCAACAGTCTGAATCAGGCCCGTTTCCAGAACATCTTGGTATACGGCAGCCTTGACAGTCTTCTTGAGGGAGCAGAGTTTCCCTACACCCCGAGCGGACATGCATCCCCAGACCATAACGCTCTGGGGAGACTTGACGCATCTTTTTACGCACTCGTGATTGTAGGTTTCGCCACCACGACGCCAGACACGAGGACCTTGGTCACCGAAGGAGATGCAAAAGCGTGATTCGTCACTGAAGACCACTTTCTGTCAGTCTTCAGCAGTCCACTCGCCGTGTTCTTTGGCCCACTTCAGCCGTTTCTCCATTTGTTTCTTGTTCAGCATTGGTTTTTCCTGCTGGAACGCGAGATTTGAAGCCGAGTTCGCGCAGACGACGGTAAGTGGTTGATCGCGAGACGTTAGCGCCGGTCTGCTCGTTCCACAAGTCGCAGAGCTCGGAAGTGGACTTGAACCGGTTGCTGACTGCGATCTTTCTCAGCTGCTTGTTGTCACGAGCAGAAGTTTTTTGGATGCCGGAACAGTTGATGCGCTTGCTGCAGTCTTTCTTTAGAGTTTTGCAGATGGAAGACTGGCTGATGCTGAGCTGTTCAGCAATTTTAGTTTGGGTCAAGCCTTGTTAGCGAAGGGCTTGAATTTGAGTCACTATTCCCGTTGAGAGGTTGCGCTGCCTACCCATGATTGATTTTAAAACTTAGAAATTCTACTCAACCCTGACTTTATACTGCACAGTGAACACTCTTCACAGAAAACAAAAATTCGAGCACTTATTCTAATTCAATGAAATGACTTATGAATTATTCTAATTCAATGAAACAACAGTGTCACAGTTAAATGGCCTAAATGGGCCTTTTGGAAAGCTCAGCTGAGCAAATTTTTTACAGGTAGCGGGTTCTGTGAATACTCTAACAAGTAGGACAGGCGTGGTGAACACCTGATTTGCTTTCTGCACAAAAAATGCATCAAGAAAATTTAACGATTGCGCTATTTCAAATTATTCTAATTTGTTGACCAGCACTTGTAAGTAGGTGGATCACTTGAAACAAACTGCCTTACTTATTTGTTTATTTTTTCATTTGTTTCAGATATTGGCTGACCGCGGCTTTACTCTGAAGGACGACTTCGCTCTGATTGGTGCCTCTCTGCTCACCCCAGCCTTTACCCGCGGCCGCAAACAGCTTCAATTCCAACGTTTGGATTCATATTGGTAAGTATACTTATGAAAAACATGAACTATCCATACAAAACAAAAACCATGCACCATATTTGAGTCCAGCATTTTGGCCAAATGCCAGTACCAGTTCCTAATTGCAGAGAATATTAATTGTCTCCTGCAGTGGGACTAACATGTTCTGTCTTCTCACTACCCACTGGTAGATGCAGACATAAAATACAATGCTTTTTAAAATACACTGGAAAAATAAGAAAACTACTTCAACTTATATTATCTAAAACGTTATATTTATTTCATGTAACATTTTCATCATGATCAGATGTTGAACTTGTAAAAAACTATGTGAAGACAAAACAAGGATAACCAAAAAAATAAGGAAATGAAGCAAAATTAAGCAAACATGCATCTTACAGGAGATGACGTAAGTATTACATGTCTGTTAAAGAGGAGGTAGAAGTGAATACTTATTTAGTCTTGCCCCTTCATTATACTAATCAATAAACTTAATGTTAATCTTTACAACTTTCAAATGAAAAAGTTAAAATGCATCCTACTAAGCCTTATGAAGATGAGCGAAGTATCAGGGCAAAGCTAGACTATCTTCTGTAAGAAAACAAAGAAGAAGAAATAGTTTTGGGACTATTGATGATAAAGATCAGCTTTAAATTTTTTTATAAATTGTAAGATTCTAGGCTTCCCAAAACACTTTGTTATTTACTCTCAGAGCCTACTGACCAAAATATGAATACACCACCAAAACATATATTGGCACATGGCCTAAATACATCGTTTCAAAAAATTTATACATTTATTCACTGTTACTGTGATTCAACAATCACAGGTTTTTTTCACTGGGCGTTTCTATCTTTTTGTCGAATACGGTATGGTCACACAAAGGTAGTGCACGATGCCGCAGCAGAACAGGTCAGGTTCCCATATCCTAACCATATGATGTACTACTCACTGAAGGTTTAAGCTCAGAATTGTCTCAAGGAAGCTGAATCCAAAGCAATTGAACTTTGTTCAATGTCTCTGAAGACAAACATGGACTGATGACGCCCCTTAGATGAGACGCAAAAGATCTACAAAGACATTTCACAAAGTCCAGCTGATGCCGATTCAATTTCCATAAGATACCTACTGTATGACCCAGAGGTATGAGAACTTTCACAGACAAGCTCAGAATTGGCAAAAAATTAAAAAAGCGTGTCCTGGCATTTCTTTGTTGCATTCTTCACATGGTTAATATGGACTTATACCATGATCTGGGTGAATCCGTTATTCTGAATGGCTGGCAGGTATGCATTAAACCCGTGGAATCGCACAGGTAGTTCGGCTACGGTAGTTTCACCATTCGAAATTCATCCACTAGCCAACTTGTAACCATAGCAATGTTAGAGCTGATATTTGACTGGGTACAACGGAAACCTAGCTGCTCATTTATCTCCAGTAAATTTAGCGGCGTCATATAACCGCCCCGCAGGACGCAACTTAACTATAGGTACTCGAGCGATAATGACCGTAAATATTGTAGCAGCAGAGTAATCAGGCGTTATTCATTAAACGATTGTAACTGTGTTCGGTTACAAATGAAGCTGACTTGTCCACTTCATGTATCAGCGACTGCTGACAGTTCACTCGCTACGTGCTGTGACAGCAGACTGACTTCAGCTCGCTGACTGCGGAAACCGTCATAAGTTCATTGTAATTGTGGGTAGCAAGTTAGCTACAGTCTGCATAATCGCGCATAATTTTGGGTTATGCATAATCTCCGTTTCAGATTAATGCTGCGATTTGATATTGCTGGAAAATGACCATGGTATAAGCGGGATAATCAACTCGAAGGCGAGCATATCACGGTTTTAATGCACTTAGCAGAGGCCTCCGCGTCGTGCATTAAAGCTGTGGAATGCACACCTTCTCGTTAATTATCCCTTACATACAACTGTTAAAATATCTTTTCTTCCAGAACAAGTAATTGGCCTTCTGAAGGGGAGGTTCCATATCCAACGGGTGACTTCCTCTCCAGTTAAGCAGGAGAATAGAGATGGCAACTGTTGATAAAACTGTACATGTGTGCGCAGCTTTGGTGAACATGTCCGGAAGTGTGGTGGTCAACAAAAATAGAGTGGGGATGAGATGGAGTGGAGTTTTATTAGGTCCCACAGCCAAGCAGCGCGGGATCGATGGTGTCGGGCTCCGTCCGTGCCTGCATGCGTGTGTACGTGCGTCCGTCAACACATTTTCTTTATTCTGGCTGTGCGTGAAAGAGGGCATTTTAGCTTTGTATGAAAACGACAACAAATTCAGTAATGAATCTTGCAGCATGAAACGATATGAATCCTTTGTAATCAGCCATTGGAACATCCAGGGGTTGAGATCGTCAGCCTTTAGACTAAAAAGTAGTAACTCCGAGTTAATTACTGTAATGAACTGAAAAACTCTGACATTATAATCCTGATGGAGACATGGGACAGAGAAGACCTGCCCACCGGTTGTCCTCAAGGCTATGGGGAGCGTGTAGCCAATTCAGGAAAATTTCCAGGAGTAAAACAAGGTAGATGCTCTTGGGGGATACTTAATTGGTTTAAAGCTGAATACGCTGATTGCATTAAACTCATTAAAGAAAGTGAAAATTATATTTGGCTTCTGTTAAAAAAAGAACTGGCCTCTAATACCCAAAATATATTTCTATGTACAATCTATATCCCTCCAGCAGAATGTCCCTACTTTAAAGAACAAACGAAGACAATAGCCATTTCCAGACGCAGAGAAACATTTGAATCATAGGCGATCTGAACGCACGCACTGCAGAGGAATCAGATATAATTTGCACAAAGGGAGATAAATGCATAAATAACAAAACTAGTACCAGTCTAACTCTTCCCCTGAGGAATAATTATGATACCGTCACCAACAGAAATGGAAAAGAACTACTGCAGCTCTGCCGGGCCCTCAGTCTGTACATAGTCAACGATCGCTTCAGAGGGGACTCATTTGGTTGTTAAACCTACAGCTCTTCTCTCTGCAGTAGCACAGTACACTATGCACCCACACGGAAAGTTATAAACGTATAGGTTTTAATATACGGCCTGTTACAACCCCCACAGGCCTAGGGGTGCAGGGGGGGTAGGTAACTGGATGTTAAAAATTGGTAAGAACCGGGAGATGTTCAGGGTGTAGTGATTGAGTCGAAATAATAATACAAGGGGGACAAAGTAGCAACTCAGTGCACAAAGGTTTACTGTGGTGTAAGATAGACTTAAGAAAACAGGAACAAACAAGACAATACAGACTCACAACCAAGGTCAAGGGACGCTGGATGTTGCCAAAAAAACAGCAAAAACAAACTAGCTAAGATAGACCAATCTAACCTAGTGCATCAAGTACACAAAACAAAAGCCTACCTACACTAACTAGCATTATAAGTACAGTGGTTGGCAACCACCCCTAAAGGCTAGTGGGTCTATACATTGCAAATCCTACAGGCATATGTACAGGAGCCCCCAGTCTTACCTGTCCCAGGACCTGGAAGTGAACACAAAGCAAACAAAATACAGTCAAATGAATAAGGGGTAACAAAGACAAAATGAAGATACGGGCAGTTCGCACTAACACAACAAAATCAAAACAAGGCAAAACTGCAGAATAGCAAACAATTCAGGATTTTAAACACTGTGGTAGATCCAGGTTGGTTGACTGTTGGATGACATGGAAGCTTTGGATTGGTTGAAGTGGAACTGGGAAGGCTGTGGTTGGTGGAGGCGGGACTTGGATGATGAAGATTGACAGGTGGCACACAGTGGCAGATAAGGGCAAGCAGTCAGACATGCATAGCACGTAACACGGCCACATATAGGTTTTGCATATATGCGACATAGATAAAATTGGCCATTTTCATATATGATAGGTAGCCTACATATACAGTATCTCACAAAAGTGAGTACACCCCTCACATTTTGACAATTAATTTATTATATCTTTTCAAGGGACAATGCTACAGAAGTGAAAATTTTATATATTCTAGAGTAGTCATGGTACAACATGTGCAGCAGTGTAGATTTACTGCACTGTCCAAATACCTGAACAAACAGTCACTATTTCCAAAATGGATAGCAACAAAAGTGAGTACACACCCCAATTGATAATGGTCAACCAAGCATTGAGACACAACTTGTTCATCATGTTCATGCTTTTGTCTGTTTGACTGGGCCATATGAGGTTGTGTAACATGTTGAAGGGTTAAATTGTGGTGCTTTGGGTGCGATGCTCTCATTCTGGTCACTGTAGGGTCAACATGGCACCTCATGGGAGAGAACTCTCTGAGGATCTGAAAAAGAGAATTGTTGCTCTCCACAAAGATGGTCTAAGCTACAAGAAGATCTGTGAAACCATGAAACTGAGCTAGAGCACGATGGCCAAGGTTATCCAGCGGTTTTCCAGGACGAGTTCTGCTTGGAACAGGCCTCGTCAGGGTCAAATGTGATGCCAATTTCACATGTTCGCATGCGGTTAATAAGTTATTGCGTGAAATTCTTGTTATTTCTGTCAGGGACTTTGGACTAATATGCAGATATTACTCTGAGAATAAAAATATGAGATAGGCATCATGTATGACAGTTGCAAAAGTGAGATATGAGCTATAAAATAGGTATGACAAACAGAACCTGCCACTGGGTATATGAGTTATATTGGAGACATATACCTTGTATGTACATATAGGCCTATATATGTGGAAATAAAGAAGTGATATAGGAGACTTATATGCCCTCTATAAGCACATATATGTACCTGAATTTGGCCTATATGCGCTTATATGCTGTATGTATGTGGCATATAGGTTGCATATATACGCATATACAGTATGTTCATATAGATGTGGGCAGTCACAGATTTGGACCCTTTTTCTTTTAGAGCATTCACAGTCAAGCAACAAACCCCTTTGTTGGACCATAACCAGATTAAGATATACCTAAAAACAGCACAACTTCATCAACAATGCCCTAATGCCAGTAAACTATCCTATAAGGACTCAGCACAGATAGGACCTAAACGGATGACCTGAATATCATTTCTGTTAGAAACAGCCACAGAGTCCAAGAGCATTTAAACTCATTCCTGGCCAGCGCTTACGCACACTGAAAGAGTAAACACAGCCACAAAACACCTCAACACCATTTTTAATCATGCGGCACAACAATCTGAATGCAAAAACATGAGGAGAAAACTGAGACAATTATACAACCAAAAGCACAGAGCTCCAGAGGATCAGGGCCTGCGTATTCGTTACGGCGACGCACTTAAAAAATATAAATAGACTCTGAGAACGAAAAGGGAACAGCACTTGAAGAACCTGGTCAACTCAATTGAAGAATCAATTAACTCAAATAGTTTCTGGGACCACTGGAAGATATTAAACAAACAAAATAATAATAGCAAAAATGAATTGGCCATTCAAGATGGAGATGTATGGATAAAGCACTTCATAGCACCTCATGTTTCACATGGTCCTTTGTATATTTATTGTATATATTTTATTCATATGTTCTACTGTTGTCCTGTTTGTGTTAATATGCTTTGGCAACATGGTATTGCATGCAGTCATGCCGATAAAGCCTGATGAATTGAGAGGGGGAGATTGAGAGAGAGAGAGAGAGAGAGAGAGAGAGAGATGAGGCAAAAAGAGGTCATGAAAGAGGGTATAAATCAGTGAGTATGTGGGGGAGGGTTTCGTTGGCGGTTTGATGCAATAACAGTTTGATGACATTGCACCAAATATTCAGGGAAGGCGTGAAATGGTCAAAGGATCGTTTGACCTAAAGGGTTAAATTCAAGGTCACCATGATCACACAAAAAAATAGAAAGCATTGTATGGTCAAAAAAAATTATATTTTGTGAAACCATGAAAACCATTCCATGAATTTTCAGTTTATCTAATTAGGATAAACTTTTCAAGGTCAAAGTTGTTTTCACAATCCAAAAATCCTGTTCTCTGTGCCCACACACATCATTCATTAATGAAGCGTCTTGTCCTTATATCTTATATATATATTTTTATTTATTTATTTGCCATTCTAATGCTGCTCTGGTCCCCAAACTTGTTCCACGCAGTCAGGGGTTTTTAAATACGCTCAGGAGACTGCAGCACTGTAGTCAAAGATCAGCGCCTACTAACAGACTTATTTGTCTTTTCACAGAACTGCTTACAGAAGCTGCTCTAAAGCGACGGGGATTCTATTGAAAATGCTAATTTCATCTCATTTGCCTTTTCTGTTGGTTAATCTCCTGCCTGCTCTTGTTAATGAGCTATGCTTGAAGCAGCCTGCCAAAAACAAAGATCTGTTGATGACTGGTGCATTACCTCGGTGAGGTGTGTGCGTGTGGGTGTGTAGAGAAGGCTGTGGGTGGTGTGTGGGTGTGTAAAGAAGGCTGTGGGTGGTGTGTGGGTGTGTAGAGAAGGCTGTGGGTGGTGTGTGGGGTGGTTGTGTAGAGAAGGCTGTGGATGGTGTGAGGGTGTGGGTGTGCGAATGGATACCGCAGTTTGTCCACCACATTTAGGCTTCACAGAAAATGGGCTTCTTCCAAAATTGAGTCCAACAGAAACTGACGAATTAAAGAAGCTGGTGGGTGTCCTTGATCTAATTTGCCTGGGAAGCTGTTCAACAAGTAAGTTATGTAATGAATAATGGTTATTCAAGGGCAGAATCATTTCAGAAATGAAGTTTTTGAGTATGCCTGCCAAATGCACAGTATATACACTCATAAACATAAAGGCTCAATGCAAACTCAATAGTGTTATTGCCTGGTTGCCATTTAAGGGCGTTGAGCACTTGGAACAGAGAATAACAGGAAGTGATGCAATGAGGAAGTGAACGGGTAAGTCCCAGAGAGCAGCTCTGGCTGGACCCAAGTATCTCTGCTCCAATCTGTCCAAATCAGAAGTTTTGCATTGAGATTTTTGGGCACCCCATCAATGGAGCAATTTCTCCATTCCACACCAGGAAATGACATCATCCCTGTCGGGAGAGTCTCAGCTGATGACATCATCTTGGGAGGGAGGTTGTGTGAGCAGCTGGGCCATTTGCAGCAGGTCCACTGCGCATTACCATCTGCCCTGCGCCATCCTCACACAATCTGCTGCCCCCTTGGGAGTAACTGTGCAGTGCAGATGCATTACAGTGGACTGACTGTGCAGTGCAGCTGGGTTATGGTGGAGTAACCCCTAAATTCCATGGAGAGCGTCTTGGCTGCGTTACTGTCGCGTCACAGTCGCTGAAGGTGATAACAGCCATTGGAGACAATGGTTGTGATTCCACCAGCCGCACCTTAGCACGTCTCTGCAGCGTCCTAGAAGCGGCTTGCTGCGCTGCTCCACCGAGAATACGCGCCGAGTCTATTTTTGGTGCAGGCGGGCCGCAATCGCGCTGATGCGAATATAGCCGGGATACGTTTCTCCAGTTCGACCATCTAGTCATTGGATCCAATTACGTTAGTATTTGTGCTCAGGGAAGTCACGCACCAGATCTTTCTAGCCTCCGTTGCAGACGTCTTATGGTGTTCGGTTAATTTCCTTCACCTCATAACGTCTGCGCACTCGAGCGAGGTTTTGTGTTTCACCAATCAGAAACTGGCTCCTAAAATCCAGGAGCTAATTATATATGCAGAAACAGATAAAGCCGAAATGGCGGACGGTGGCGAACATGTTTTCTCTCGAGCTTTGGAGAAAATCTGCAAAACCTTCAATATTGAAAATATGAATAGCTTACAAGAACAAGCAATGAACAACTTAGTTATCCAGAGGAAAGATGTCTACGTAAATTTGCCTACAGGATTTGGCAAATCGCTCATATACCAAGCTCTTCCAATCCTCGGGGAAGTGTTTTCTAATCAAGAATCGCCTATTGTTATTGTTGTTTCTCCTCTTGTTAACCTTATGAAGGATCAAGTCAATCTTCTCAGTTTTCAGTCATTTTCATGATTAACAGAAGGTTCACTCCGAGAGCGCTCCACACTTAACAGGTGCTGCTTGTTCTCTCCGATTAAGTAAGACAGCAATCATTCATCTGGACGCGTATTTGCTGTATTTAAATCAACGTTATTCAAAATTGCAAACCTGTCGATCCTCACGCACATAGCTCATTTCTGTACTGAATTTAGCCCATGATTTCATCGCTGTTAGATCGCATATGGAGAGAAACCGTGTCTTCAGTTGCCAGTTACGATAATTGGAAAACGCGTCAGTAAAGGAAGATGATTGAGAACTAGCCAGGACTAATTGTTGTCATAAAGCACATGTCTGTGTCCCCCCCAGTTCCTAGTTCTATCTGCGCCCCTGATTATGTCCCATTTGATTTGAGCGACACATTCACTTGAACTTGTGTCTAATACTTTATTATAATCAATTATCCCATTTACTGATAATGATTCTTCCCATGTCGGCTATTCTTTATAGGCTAAAATTGATTAACAAATGGGTAGTGCTTTGGTATTGGCCAGGGTAGGGCTCAATCTAGAGTAGCCTATTTAATAATATCTTTATTTACACATTAAAATACACATTATTATCAATGGTGAAAAAATTACAAAGACATGAGTTAGTTAATGCAGATATCCTCAATTAGAAAATCAATCTCCCCACTCGTGAGAATATCACAACTTTTTAGATGATCACGAACATATAGGGCAGTCGCATTTGTTAATAGAACATGAAGACAATGATGGCGACGTCGAGCCAAAGCCGAAAACCAAATTTCACAGATGTTGGTGTTGTATGGCAAGCGAGCACTGAAGGCTGATCCGAGGAATTAAGCTGCGAATCGTTCTGGATGTGCCTTCGGTGGGGAGATATAAGCGCAGTATCCCAGATTTAAAGCATAAATGGAGAGATCTGCGGGGCGCTGTAAAAGCCAGGCTCTCTGCACACCGGAGAAGTGTACAGGCAACAGGTGGTGAGCAACCATCATCCCCTGTGCATTTCACTGCTCTGAGGAGGAGGTGGCATCCACTCTGACTGCAGTGGAAGCGCATGGAGAAGAACTTGGAGTGGATGCGGATGAAGGAGGGTTACGTAAAATAGCCATTTTTATCTGCCTATACTCAAAGTGTCACGGCGATAGATACTGGAAACAAGCTTAATGTGGTTTCAAATATGTATTGTAATTAATATATATTTTTTGGCATTTCAAACAGTTGCGCAGTACATGGGAGTCATGGGCCGAGCCAGGGAATTTGGCGCAGATGCTTAATATACGCGTATCATGATCACACACAACCTGAACATTAATGCTGTGCCGAAGTCTTCAGTCTCTGTACATATTCTTATAAGTGGAAGGGGTTCTGATTGCAACATGAGTACAATCAATGGCTCCCACAACACTGGGGAACCTGGCGACCCGGTAGAACCCCCCCTTAACTCTCCGGGGAACTTTAAAGTGGTTGATGTGGTGCAGCATAGCGTCAACCAACTGTGTGTTGATTGACACAGACGCCTGTGATATGTGTTTGACATCACCAGCCACTCTCTGGAACGACCCAGATGCCAGGACCGACAGCGCAGTTGTGACCTTGATGACCACCGGTATGTTTGTAATTGTTTGTAATGCGTTTGTCATTGAACTAATTGGAGAAGAGGCTGTTGCGTAATATCATATGATGATTTCGTTTGATAATTTATTATGGTTATGAGAAATGTAGTTTAGAAATAAGGATGAACAATCGAATAGTGAATGTCTCAACCTTCACCATGTTAAATAAAATAAAATTAATGTTAAAATTCGATCGAGAACCGACATCAAACGCAATATTCCATTTCGCCTTATGTTGGCGCTTGACCTTAATACAGCCCTCAATAGCGCTTAACAGAAAAAGTGCATAAGCCAGGGGGAGAATACGCGTAAGTGTTATTTGCATGAGAAACGCCCGGAAACGCCCCGATTTCAGCCTTGCTCCGCCCCAAGCGCGTAACTGCCTTCAGGGTGGGTAACGCACAGATTTCAGTCGAGGGGAGAATACGTGTAGACTGAAAAGCGCGTAGCTACGTGCTTTTTTCGACTTGCGCGCATTGGAGAATAGACCCCTTAGTCACTATGATGATAAACTGATGTCACTTTTGTCTATTCTGTCTGACTAGAGGAAGGACATCATGCTCCCCCCCAGCAAATCAGCTGAAATAAATTAGCCTGAAACACGAGAAAAACTCTCGGAAAATTCAGTTGAAAGAGTGACATCACACATGGTCGCCTTAGACTATGCCTTATGTGCAGAGAAACAGCAACAGAAAACTGTTGCAACTGAGCTTTTCCACTGTACGCTAACTAACAAACCAGCCGTCTCAGCCGTTTTATATTGCAAGTAACATCATCCGACTTAAACGGGAGGATAAAGTAGTTGCTGGACGACACACACTGCTCTGGTTCTAACACTACGCCACCTATGGTGGGTGCACCGCCACCTATGTATTTGTAAACAACTCATTCTAGGCTACTAGAAAGCTTTCATTTGTATGCAATTGTGATTATACTTCGGTAAATACGTATTTATGAAAGACATACTTGATTTTTGCTAATGAAAAGCCAAATAAGTTACACACTGTACCTTTACCGAATAGAAAATAGCCACCAATCTTTGATTGATGTAAAATTAGTTGATAACTTACTTTTCAACTACTTGTCTGTGATTTTGTTTGAACCCAAACACGGGCACAATTTTTTTTAAATCTATGGCATCCTCGGCTGGAATGTAGACTAGACAACAAAGTCAAAAATGACATTAAATGCTATTAAAGCAGAAATAACAGGACAGCATTTAAGTTCGGTGCACAAATTTCATGGTAAAAATGACAAAATATGTGAAATCTGAGCAGGTCGATCAGATCAGCTGGCAGGACGCTGCACTCACGTTTCGCGCTCAGTGGAGCATGAGGTCACCTGCAAGACCGAGCAAAATAGCGTCGCTCACAGATACGCGCTCGGTGGAATCTAGACGTAACTGCAGCGCAGCCAGGTTACAGTGGACTGACTGTCACAGGTGAAACACATGATTCTACATGTGAAATACACGTGATCACATGTGAATAACGTGAGTAAATGTCACCTCATGTGGAATGGGAGATTTCCTTAAATTTCACATGTGAAAACATGTTGGTTATATGAGGTCACATGTAGTTACATGGTGAAAGCAAAATTCACGTGGTCGTTGACACGATTCAATTTTTCCTCTCTCTACTTCATGCGTTCATTTTTCCAAATATTGGGGACATCTCTGTTCTATTGTTTATGACATCTTCATTTCAATTTCATCGCTTGAGTCATGTATCTACTTTACTACAAGGTTCGTTAAAATACATATTATTTATTAACATATACACTGGCATCATTAATTTAAATTACAGTAGATTTTCATGGAGTCATACGATTGTAGCTCCAACATTGAAATTTGTTTTTTTTTTTCTTCTGTATTTTATTTTCCATCAGTCACAATCTGAGGTCAAATATTAATAAGTATTTGCACTACAATAAATTCATTTTCGTTCCTGTTGCTAGGATGTGTTACCCCGCCCATTTTGAAAAGACATGGCGCGATTGGCAGTTTTAATGCCGTTAAGCAGTTTGAAAATCATGGGTCTGTTGCATATTTTTTAAGCACTGGAAAGAAGCGGGGTTTGTACGTGATAAGATAATATATGATGACTGTATTGCATTGTAATTTCTTTCCTGAGATAAAGCAAATCAGCCGTGCGCATTTTGGGAAAAAGCATTGTGTTTTTGGACTTAGTTGTGTTTGCGGATAAACTTTTGTGCGCCGGGTGCTTAAGAAGCACTGTTATTTATTGTCTGCTGTTGAACTGATCAGCTAAAATAGTAAAATAAGTTCTTTAGATAGCGAGCTAGCTAGCTTTGGCCAACTCGCTAACGTAACAGCTATAGATGGTACCAAGCATTTAAGGTAGGGCTTCCTGCTGTAGAAAAATGACACATAACCTGATGACAGCGTTATTTTCATCGAAGGAGAAGAGTGAATGTTCAGTGACTGGGAAGGAAGGAGATGGGTGAGAGGAAATTTGCCAGCTTTGGACTTATTTTACAGGCCCTCTTGAAAACATTGAACAGTTGTGTCAGACAAAGAGCAAAATAATGAAGGATTACTGAATACATTTTCTTTTGTTTTCGCTTTATTTGGCAAGAAAAAAATGTGCACTTTTCAATTGGTGTCAATGGAGCTTGTGCATCTCTGGCCACAAAATTGCATTCTTGGGAAATGCGGAAGCAGGAAGCTAACATGCTAACTGGCTGAAGGTACTTCCTCGTTCTCTCTGGTTCTATTATATATCTCTATGCTTATTACTCGGGCCTGTCGGCCACGAGTCTAAGTTTCAGCTCCGTTCTTCTTTATTTAAATTTTTTTTTGGGGGAGTCGCGATTATCCTGCTCATGCGCGCACGCGGTTTCGCGATTGGCCCAGGCCTAGACCTGCCTGAGTACAGGCTCTGAGGAGCCTCTTGTTGATTTCAATAAAACAGTTGGGGGTCTGCAGTTTAAACTCGATACATTTTGCAAACATCCTGCTTTCAAACTAGGCATAAGGTACATACATCAAAAAAGTGTACCAGTATGTAAATACAAATATGAGATTATTTTTCATTAGTATGAACATGAATGCATTTATGAATACAAGTAAAATCGGTGCATCCTGATGAATACAAATACTTTCAGAATAGTCACATACATTCATGATATATGTGGCATCATGTCCTCCATTTTATTAATGGAGCAAAAAAGAGAAAATTCCACGAAAGCCATAAATATGATTATTTACCAGTAAAGAATGCAACTTTTAATTCAAGTCTTCATTTGTACTAAACTTAATACACCAGTCGTGATACCTATATAAGTTGTGTGTCTCTGAATCATGTAAAATTAGATCTTGAATTCATAAAATTATACACTGGATGTGAATACTACTTTTAATATGAATAGGAGTGCGAACACTTTTGAATTGATTTCCATGAACAGGAATATGAAATGGGAGGAATATGCCTACTGAATACCAATGCTCCATCACTGTTAGAGTCACTTTTTCTTCACAAGCCATTTATAGCTAAATATGCCTACTTTTATATTACTATTTTTTATGCCTACTTTTATTATTTTCCAGATCATGAGAGACTGAAGTTCCCCGGCACAGAGCTGCTCAGATACAGAGAGTCATGGCCCAGGAATTTAAAGACTTTTTGAAACTTAAGGAATGAAAAAATAATTGTTGCAGATGTAGTGTTTAATAAAATGTTTTGCGTGCCTGACTTGCGGTTTCGATTTGCAGAGATGAAGCCATTATTCAAACAACATGAGACTTTATCATTCCACATGGCATCACATATTTGGAGCACATGGGACCACGTGTGAGTCCCAATTTCACACATATTCTGTCACATGTGATCACGTTTTTTTCTTTATGTGGTTGCATGTGACTTTTTCATTAGGGGTGCAGCAAGGTTATGGTGGAGTAACTGTGCAGTGCAGCTACATTACAGTGGACTGACTCTACAGTGCAGCTGGGTTAGTGCGGATGGACTGTGCAAGGTAGCTGGGTCACTCTGTCATCACTATGCAGTCTAGTTAATTAATGGCAATGGGATTTTGCAGTGCAGCTTGTTTATGTTGGGCTGATTGTGTGTTGCAACTGGTTTATTGCCAACTAAAATGACAATATTGTGCAGATGGATTATGCAGCTGGGTAAGTGTGGACTGTGTAGTGCAGCTGGGTTATGATTGCCAGTACAGTGCATCTGGGTTATCATGTACAGTTCAGTGCAGCTGGGTTATGATGGACAGTTCAGTGCAGCTGGGTTATGATGGCCAGTTCAGTGCAGCTGGGTTATGACGGCCAGTTCAGTACAGCTGGGTCATGATGGACAGTTCAGTGCAGCTGGGTTATGATGGCCAGTTCAGTACAGCTGGGTTATGATGGACAGTTCAGTGCAACTGGGTTATGATGGACAGTTCAGTGCAGCTGGGTTATGATGTACAGTTCAGTGCAGCTGGGTTATGATGGACAGTTCAGTGCAACTGGGTTATGATGGCCAGTTCAGTACAGCTGGGCTATGATGTACAGTTCAGTGCAGCTGGGTTATGATGTACAGTTCAGTGCAGCTAGGTTATAATGGACAGTACAGTGCAGCTGGGTTATGATGGACAGTACAGTGCAGCTGGGTTATGATGTACAGTTCAGTGCAGCTGGGTTATGATGGACAATTCAGTGCAGCTGGGCTATGATGGACAGTTCAGAGCAGCTGGGTTACGATGGACAGTTCATTGCAGCTGGGTTATGATGGACTGTTCAGTGCAGCTGGGTTATGATGTACAGTTCAGTGCAGCTAGGTTATAATGGACAGTACAGTGCAGCTGGGTTATGATGGACAGTACAGTGCAGCTGGGTTATGATGTACAGTTCAGTGCAGCTGGGTTATGATGGACAATTTAGTGCAGCTGGGCTATGATGGACAGTTCAGAGCAGCTGGGTTACGATGGACAGTTCATTGCAGCTGGGTTATGATGGACTGTTCAGTGCAGCTGGGTTATGACGGACAGTTCAGTGCAGCTGGGTTATGATGGACACTTCAGTGCAGCTGGATTATGATGGAAGGATCAGTGCAGCTGGGTTATGATGGACAGTTCAATGCAGCTGGGTAATAATGGACAGTTCAGAGCAGCTGGTTTATTATGGACAGTTCAGTACAGCTGGGTTATGATGGACTGTTCAGTGCAGCTGGGTTATGACGGACAGTTCAGTGCAGCTGGGTTATGACGGACTGTTCAGTGCAGCTGGGTTATGACGGACAGTTCAGTGCAGCTGGGTTATGACGGACAGTTCAGTGCAGCTGGGTTATGATGTACAGTTCAATGCAGCTGGGTAATGATGGACAGTTCAGAGCAGCTGGTTTATTATGGACAGTTCAGTACAGCTGGTTTGTGATGGACAGTTCAGTGCAGCTGGGTTACGATGGACAGTTCAATGCAGCTGGGTTATGATGTACAGTTCAGAGCAGCTGGTTTATTATGGACAGTTCAGTACAGCTGGGTTATGATGTACAGTTCAGAGCAGCTGGTTTATTATGGACAGTTCAGTACAGCTGGGTTATGATGGACTGTTCAGTGCAGCTGGGTTATGACGGACAGTTCAGTGCAGCTGGGTTATGACGGACTGTTCAGTGCAGCTGGGTTATGACGGACAGTTCAGTGCAGCTGGGTTATGACGGACAGTTCAGTGCAGCTGGGTTATGATGTACAGTTCAATGCAGCTGGGTAATGATGGACAGTTCAGAGCAGCTGGTTTATTATGGACAGTTCAGTACAGCTGGTTTGTGATGGACAGTTCAGTGCAGCTGGGTTACGATGGACAGTTCAGTGCAGCTGCGTTATGATGGACAGTTCATTTCAGCTGGGTTATGATGTGCAGTTCAGTGCAACTGAATTATGATGGACAGTTCAGTGCAGCTGGGTTTTGATGGACAGTTCAGTGCAGCAGGGTTATGATGGACAGTTCAGTGCAGCTGGGTTATGATGGACAGTACAGTGCAGCTGGGTTATGATGGACAATTCAGTGCAGCTGGGTTATGATGGACAGTACAGTGCAGCTTGGTTATGATGTGCAGTTCAGTGCAACTGAATTATGATGGACAGTTCAGTGCAGCTGGGTTTTGATGGGCAGTTAATTGCAGCTGGGTTATGATGGACAGTTCAGTGCAGCTGGGTTATGATGGACTTTACAGTGCAGCTGGGTTACGATGTACAGTTCAGTGCAGCTGCGTTATGATGGACAGTTCATTTCAGCTGGGTTATGATGTGCAGTTCAGTGCAACTGAATTATGATGGACAGTTCAGTGCAGCTGGGTTTTGATGGACAGTTCAGTGCAGCTGGGTTTTGATGGACAGTTCAGTGCAGCAGGGTTATGATGGACAGTTCAGTGCAGCTGGGTTATGATGGACAGTACAGTGCAGCTGGGTTATGATGGACAATTCAGTGCAGCTGGGTTATGATGGACAGTACAGTGCAGCTTGGTTATGATGTGCAGTTCAGTGCAACTGAATTATGATGGACAGTTCAGTGCAGCTGGGTTTTGATGGGCAGTTAATTGCAGCTGGGTTATGATGGACAGTTCAGTGCAGCTGGGTTACGATGGACTGTTCAGTGCAGCTGGGTTATGATGAACAGTTCAGTGCAGCTGGGTTATGATGGACAGTTCAGTGCAGCTGGTTTATTATGGACAGTTCAGTGCAGCTGGGTTATGATGTACAGTTCAGTGCAGCTGGGTTATGATGGACAGTTCAGTGCAGCTGGTTTATGATGAACAGTTCAGTGCAGCTGGGTTATGATGGACAGTTCAGTGCAGCTGGTTTATTATGGACAGTTCAGTGCAGCTGGGTTATGATGTACAGTTCAGTGCAGCTGGGTTATGATGGACAGTTCAGTGCAGCTGGTTTATGATGAACAGTTCAGTGCAGCTGGGTTATGATGGACAGTTCAGTGCAGCTGGTTTATTATGGACAGTTCAGTGCAGCTGGCTTATGATGTACAGTTCAGTGCAGCTGGGTTATGATGGACAGTTCAGTGCAGCTGGTTTATGATGAACAGTTCAGTGCAGCTGGGTTATGATGGACAGTTCAGTGCAGCTGGTTTATTATGGACAGTTCAGTGCAGCTGGGTTATGATGGACAGTTCAGTGCAGCTGGGTTACGATGGACTGTTCAGTGCAGCTGGGTTACGATGTACAGTTCAGTACAGCTGGGTTATGATGGACAGTTCAGTGCAGCTGGTTTATTATGGACAGTTCAGTGCAGCTGGGTTATGATGTACAGTTCAGTGCAGCTGGGTTATGATGGACAGTTCAGTGCAGCTGGGTTATGATGTACAGTTCAGTGCAGCTGGGTTATGATGGACAGTTCAGTGCAGCTGCGTTATGATGGACAGTTCATTTCAGCTGGGTTATGATGTACAGTTCAGTGCAGCTGGGTTATGATGGACAGTATATTGCAGCTGGGTTGACTGTACTGAAGACCTGCTGGTCAGGGCCCCTAAAAATGATGATAATGTAAGAGCAAATGGCTGGGGAACCTGGGTAATGCAAAGAAGAGAATTTACTGAAAAATATGCGGGAAGAAATGTTTTTAAATAGAGGTTGGATAGTGAAACAGACGGAACAGCACCGCCCACACGCAGCACCCTGCGAACGAACAAACTGTTCTAACACACTGTGAACAAATGGCTGAGCGAACATTACTTATCCATCAAAACAGAATCAGCTGTGCGCACGGCATTCAAAAAATGATATAATAACTCATATGTGCGCGATGGTGCTGATATTTGCACATGCATTACTGCTGGTGCTTATTTCAAGTTGTGTGCGTGAAGTTTCAAGTTGCGTATTTATATTCCCCCCCAGGACTTTTATTTTGTTGAGCTGAGTAGGCCATGTAATCAAAATGGCTGCTATTAAACCTTTGACCTCAGCACAGAACAGAGGAATTGAAAGCGTGAGGAGCACACAGTTCTTTACTAGCTAAAACTAATCATATTTTGGTTAAAATATGACTACATTTGACTAACTAGGCAACCATATGAAACATTTGAGTTGAATTGAGTTTATTGAACCTTACGTTTGTACTTTCATCATTTATTTCACTAACACCACATGTTCGGAGACCTGCAGTTTGTTTCCTCTGCCTGCCTGCCTGCCGCACTCCTCTGCCTGCCTGCCTGCCTGCCGCACTCCTCTGCCTGCCTGCCTGCCGCACTCCTCTCCCTGCCTGCCAGCCGCACTCCTCTGCCTGCCTGCCTGCCGCACTCCTCTCCCTGCCTGCCAGCCGCACTCCTCTCCCTGCCTGCCTGCCGCACTCTTCTGCCTGCCTGTCTGCCGCACTCCTCTGCCTGCCTGCCTGCCGCACTCCTCTCCCTGCCTGTCTGCCGCACTCCTCTGCCTGCCTGCCTGCCGCACTCCTCTGCCTGCCTGCCTGCCGCACTCCTCTCCCTGCCTGCCAGCCGCACTCCTCTCCCTGCCTGCCAGCCGCACTCCTCTCCCTGCCTGCCGCACTCTTCTGCCTGCCTGTCTGCCGCACTCCTCTGCCTGCCTGCCTGCCGCACTCCTCTCCCTGCCTGCCTGCCGTACTCCTCTGCCTGCCTGCCTGCCGTACTCACCTGTTTGCTCTGCTCCACCATCTCATCGCAGACCGAAGGTACAGTTTAAGACCATTTTGACAGCTGGTCAGAGAAGCAAACTCAAGCCTCCATTGATGGGTATTTTTTGAAATGGAAAATATGCCATTATACCCCACTCTCATCAACACAAAGCCCTGCAATTACAAAGAAAACAATCTCCTCACTCAGCTGATCCTCAGCCTTAGTTTTGTTACACTAACACACACTAACACCTCAGGATCAGGGCAAAAATTACACATCCAATCAGAATCAACCAAATTTCAGCCTGTGGTGGAAATGAATTTATTCCTGTAAGAGACTCTCAGAGACTGAGATTGTAGAAAAAGGCTCCCGCCTTCACTATATGCATATAGTTTCCAAGTTACATGCAGAACAAGGACAAAAGGATTCCCCGTTGCTTGGATTTTTGTATGAGTTTTGTATTTGTTTCGGCAAACGCACAACCTAGGTTACAAGGATAAGCGATTTGTAACTAAATTTCTCCCACACAGCCCAACTGACACAAAATTATATCTTATATCAAAAACTGAGGACCACCCTGAAGAGGCAGAGACTCAGTGAGCACCGGCTGGCCGCACAGAGCGGCAGGCACTAGTCCAGTGGTTCTCAAACTCGGTCCTGGCGCCCCCCTGTGTACGCTGCTTTTTGTTCCCGCCACAACTGCAATTGTAAGATTTTAACGAGCTGTTGATTAGTTTTAATTAGGCGCATTTATGCAAATATCCACATTGACGTATATTGGCTGAGAGAAACAATTTAACCAAACATTTAATCAACATAAACAATCAAAAGCTTCCTCATTGGTGAAACTCTTGACACATGGTGGCCAAACCCGACAATTTACTTGGCAAACAATGGAGTCACACCTGTTGTGTTTTCTGTTGATTTGATTTGGTTCAGGCAGGTTATTTGGGAAAAACTCCTGTTTTCAGAAACCTAATTTGAGGCTTATTGATTTTCTCAGAGTCTAATCTGATCTGTTTAGACAGTTCAGTGCAGCAGGGTTATGATGGACAGTTCAGTGCAGCTGGGTTATGATGGACAGTACAGTGCAGCTGGGTTATGATGGACAATTCAGTGCAGCTGGGTTATGATGGACAGTACAGTGCAGCTTGGTTATGATGTGCAGTTCAGTGCAACTGAATTATGATGGACAGTTCAGTGCAGCTGGGTTTTGATGGGCAGTTAATTGCAGCTGGGTTATGATGGACAGTTCAGTGCAGCTGGGTTACGATGGACTGTTCAGTGCAGCTGGGTTATGATGAACAGTTCAGTGCAGCTGGGTTATGATGGACAGTTCAGTGCAGCTGGTTTATTATGGACAGTTCAGTGCAGCTGGGTTATGATGTACAGTTCAGTGCAGCTGGGTTATGATGGACAGTTCAGTGCAGCTGGTTTATGATGAACAGTTCAGTGCAGCTGGGTTATGATGGACAGTTCAGTGCAGCTGGTTTATTATGGACAGTTCAGTGCAGCTGGGTTATGATGTACAGTTCAGTGCAGCTGGGTTATGATGGACAGTTCAGTGCAGCTGGTTTATGATGAACAGTTCAGTGCAGCTGGGTTATGATGGACAGTTCAGTGCAGCTGGTTTATTATGGACAGTTCAGTGCAGCTGGGTTATGATGGACAGTTCAGTGCAGCTGGGTTACGATGGACTGTTCAGTGCAGCTGGGTTACGATGTACAGTTCAGTACAGCTGGGTTATGATGGACAGTTCAGTGCAGCTGGTTTATTATGGACAGTTCAGTGCAGCTGGGTTATGATGTACAGTTCAGTGCAGCTGGGTTATGATGGACAGTTCAGTGCAGCTGGGTTATGATGTACAGTTCAGTGCAGCTGGGTTATGATGTACAGTTCAGTGCAGCTGGGTTATGATGGACAGTATATTGCAGCTGGGTTGACTGTACTGAAGACCTGCTGGTCAGGGCCCCTAAAAATGATGATAATGTAAGAGCAAAAGGCTGGGGAACCTGGGTAATGCAAAGAAGAGAATTTACTGAAAAATATGCGGGAAGAAATGTTTTTAAATAGAGGTTGGATAGTGAAACAGACGGAACAGCACCGCCCACACGCAGCACCCTGCGAACGAACAAACTGTTCTAACACACTGTGAACAAATGGCTGAGCGAACATTACTTATCCATCAAAACAGAATCAGCTGTGCGCACGGCATTCAAAAAATGATATAATAACTCATATGTGCGCGATGGTGCTGATATTTGCACATGCATTACTGCTGGTGCTTATTTCAAGTTGTGTGCGTGAAGTTTCAAGTTGCGTATTTATATTCCCCCCCAGGACTTTTATTTTGTTGAGCTGAGTAGGCCATGTAATCAAAATGGCTGCTATTAAACCTTTGACCTCAGCACAGAACAGAGGAATTGAAAGCGTGAGGAGCACACAGTTCTTTACTAGCTAAAACTAATCATATTTTGGTTAAAATATGACTACATTTGACTAACTAGGCAA
This sequence comes from Gymnothorax reevesii, assembly GCA_029721435.1. Lineage (NCBI taxonomy): Eukaryota > Metazoa > Chordata > Actinopteri > Anguilliformes > Muraenidae > Gymnothorax > Gymnothorax reevesii. The sequence continues at coordinate 91,673,034 of CM056583.1, forward strand.
CCATATGAAACATTTGAGTTGAATTGAGTTTATTGAACCTTACGTTTGTACTTTCATCATTTATTTCACTAACACCACATGTTCGGAGACCTGCAGTTTGTTTCCTCTGCCTGCCTGCCTGCCACACTCCTCTGCCTGCCTGCCTGCCGCACTCCTCTGCCTGCCTGTCTGCCGCACTCCTCTGCCTGCCTGTCTGCCGCACTCCTCTCCCTGCCTGCCTGCCGCACTCCTCTCCCTGCCTGTCTGCCGCACTCCTCTGCCTGCCTGCCTGCCGCACTCCTCTCCCTGCCTGTCTGCCGCACTCCTCTGCCTGCCTGCCTGCCGCACTCCTCTGCCTGCCTGCCTGCCGCACTCCTCTCCCTGCCTGCCAGCCGCACTCCTCTCCCTGCCTGCCAGCCCCACTCCTCTCCCTGCCTGCCGCACTCTTCTGCCTGCCTGTCTGCCGCACTCCTCTGCCTGCCTGCCTGCCACACTCCTCTGCCTGCCTGCCTGCCGCACTCCTCTGCCTGCCTGCCTGCCGCACTCCTCTGCCTGCCTGTCTGCCGCACTCCTCTCCCTGCCTGCCTGCCGCACTCCTCTCCCTGCCTGCCTGCCGTACTCCTCTGCCTGCCTGTCTGCCGCACTCCTCTGCCTGCCTGCCAGCCGCACTCCTCTCCCTGCCTGCCTGCCGTACTCCTCTGCCTGCCTGTCTGCCGCACTCCTCTGCCTGCCTGCCAGCCGCACTCCTCTCCCTGCCTGCCGCACTCTTCTGCCTGCCTGTCTGCCGCACTCCTCTCCCTGCCTGCCTGCCGCACTCTTCTGCCTGCCTGCCTGCCGCACTCCTCTGCCTGCCTGCCTGCCGCACTCCTTTGCCTGCCTGCCTGCCGCACTCCTCTGCCTGCCTGCCTGCCGCACTCCTCTGCCTGCCTGTCTGCCGCACTCCTCTGCCTGCCTGTCTGCCGTACTCCTCTCCCTGCCTGTCTGCCGCACTCTTCTGCCTGCCTGCCTGCCGCACTCCTCTCCCTGCCTGTCTGCTGTACTCCTCTGCCTGCCTGCCTGCCTGCCGCACTCCTCTGCCTGCCTGCCTGCCGCACTCCTCTGCCTGCCTGCCTGCCGCACTCCTCTGCCTGCCTGCCTGCCGTACTCCTCTGCCTGCCTGCCTGCCGTACTCACCTGTTTGCTCTGCTCCACCATCTCATCGCAGACCGAAGGTACAGTTTAAGACCATTTTGACAGCTGGTCAGAGAAGCAAACTCAAGCCTCCATTGATGGGTATTTTTTGAAATGGAAAATATGCCATTATACCCCACTCTCATCAACACAAAGCCCTGCAATTACAAAGAAAACAATCTCCTCACTCAGCTGATCCTCAGCCTTAGTTTTGTTACACTAACACACACTAACACCTCAGGATCAGGGCAAAAATTACACATCCAATCAGAATCAACCAAATTTCAGCCTGTGGTGGAAATGAATTTATTCCTGTAAGAGACTCTCAGAGACTGAGATTGTAGAAAAAGGCTCCCGCCTTCACTATATGCATATAGTTTCCAAGTTACATGCAGAACAAGGACAAAAGGATTCCCCGTTGCTTGGATTTTTGTATGAGTTTTGTATTTGTTTCGGCAAACGCACAACCTAGGTTACAAGGATAAGCGATTTGTAACTAAATTTCTCCCACACAGCCCAACTGACACAAAATTATATCTTATATCAAAAACTGAGGACCACCCTGAAGAGGCAGAGACTCAGTGAGCACCGGCTGGCCGCACAGAGCGGCAGGCACTAGTCCAGTGGTTCTCAAACTCGGTCCTGGCGCCCCCCTGTGTACGCTGCTTTTTGTTCCCGCCACAACTGCAATTGTAAGATTTTAACGAGCTGTTGATTAGTTTTAATTAGGCGCATTTATGCAAATATCCACATTGACGTATATTGGCTGAGAGAAACAATTTAACCAAACATTTAATCAACATAAACAATCAAAAGCTTCCTCATTGGTGAAACTCTTGACACATGGTGGCCAAACCCGACAATTTACTTGGCAAACAATGGAGTCACACCTGTTGTGTTTTCTGTTGATTTGATTTGGTTCAGGCAGGTTATTTGGGAAAAACTCCTGTTTTCAGAAACCTAATTTGAGGCTTATTGATTTTCTCAAAGTCTAATCTGATCTGTTTAAAAAATTTTTCACCTGAAAATCCAAGCAATATTGAAAATTAAGCACAATATGTTCCAGGGTTTTTATTCTTCATAGCAGAATGCATATGTCCATCCACATGTGACTTAAGATGGTAAATAACTACTCTAAACTACTCTAAGCTGCTAATTAAGACAAAGTAACAGCTTTTTAAAATCCTATAATTGCAGTTGTGGCTGGAACAAAAACCAGCATACACAGAGGGCGCCAGGACCAAATTTGAGAACCACTGCCCTAAACGTCATGGCTGACAGAGGAACAGAGATTGTGCCACCAATGCACAAACAACCAGATAGAAACAGAGAAACTTTTTGACCAAATTCGTAGAAATTTTTAACCCAAAATTATCCAAAAATGTTCCAAATTCCACTATGCAACTGACACTGAAAACTTGCCCTTCTTATAGACCAGTTCAGTTTCAGGCTGGAAGTCCGCACACGCATGTCCCATGATGCTGATGTGTACACGCATGTCCCATGATGCTGATGTGCACACGCATGTCCCATGATGCTGATGTGCACACGCATGTCCCATGATGCTGATGTGTACACGCATGTCCCATGATGCTGATGTGCACACGCATGTCCCATGATGCTGATGTGTACACGCATGTCCCATGATGCTGATGTGCACACGCATGTCCCATGATGCTGATGTGCACACGCATGCCCCATGATGCTGATGTGCACACGCATGTCCCATGATGCGGATGTGCACACGCATGCCCCATGATGCGGATGTGCACACGCATGTCCCATGATGCTGATGTGCACACGCATGTCCCATGATGCTCTTGTGCACACGCATGTCCCATGATGCTCTTGTGCACACGCATGTCCCATGATGCGGATGTGCACACGCATGTCCCATGATGCTGATGTGCACACACATGTCCCATGATGCAGATGTGCACACGCATGTCCCATGATGCTGATGCGTACACGCATGTCCCATGATGCGGATGTGCACACGCATGCCCCATGATGCAGATGTGCACACGCATGTCCCATGATGCTGATGTGCACACGCATGTCCCATGATGCTGATGTGCACACGCATGTCCCATGATGCTCTTGTGCACACGCATGTCCCATGATGCGGATGTGCACACGCATGTCCCATGATGCTGATGTGCACACGCATGTCCCATGATGCGGATGTGCACACGCATGCCCCATGATGCTCTTGTGCACACGCATGTCCCATGATGCTGATGTGCACACGCATGTCCCATGATGCTGATGTGCACACGCATGTCCCATGATGCTCATGTGCACACGCATGTCCCATGATGCTCATGTGCACACGCATGTCCCATGATGCTGATGTGCACACGCATGCCCCATGATGCTGATGTGCACACGCATGTCCCATGATGCTCATGTGCACACGCATGTCCCATGATGCTCATGTGCACACGCATGTCCCATGATGCTGATGTGCACACGCATGCCCCATGATGCTGATGTGCACACGCATGTCCCATGATGCTGATGTGCACACGCATGTCTCATGATGCGGATGTGCACACGCATGTCCCATGATGCTCTTGTGCACACGCATGTCCCATGATGCTCTTGTGCACACGCATGTCCCATGATGCGGATGTGCAAACGCATGTCCCATGATGCGGATGTGCACACGCATGTCCCATGATGCTGATGTGCACACGCATGTCCCATGATGCTGATGTGCACACGCATGTCCCATGATGCGGATGTGCACACGCATGTCCCATGATGCTCTTGTGCACACGCATGTCCCATGATGCTCTTGTGCACACGCATGTCCCATGATGCGGATGTGCACACGCATGTCCCATGATGCTGATGTGCACACGCATGTCCCATGATGCTGATGTGCACACGCATGCCCCATGATGCGGATGTGCACACGCATGCCCCATGATGCGGATGTGCACACGCATGCCCCATGATGCGGATGTGCACACGCATGTCCCATGATTCTCATGTGCACACGCATGTCCCATGATGCTCATGTGCACACGCATGTCTCATGATGCTCATGTGCACATGCATGTCCCATGATGCTGATGTGCACACGCATGCCCCATGATGCGGATGTGCACACGCATGCCCCATGATGCGGATGTGCACACGCATGCCCCATGATACGGATGTGCACACGCATGCCCCATGATGCGGATGTGCACACGCATGTCCCATGATTCTCATGTGCACACGCATGTCCCATGATGCTCATGTGCACACGCATGTCCCATGATGCTGATGTGCACACGCATGTCCCATGATGCTGATGTGCACACGCATGTCCCATGATGCTGATGTGCACACGCATGCCCCATGATGCTGATGTGCACACGCATGTCCCATGATGCTGATGTGCACACGCATGTCCCATGATGCTGATGTGCACACGCATGTCCCATGATGCTGATGTGCACACGCATGTCCCATGATGCTGATGTGCACACGCATGCCCCATGATGCGGATGTGCACACGCATGCCCCATGATGCTCATGTGCACACGCATGTCCCATGATGCTGATGTGCACACGCATGTCCCATGATGCTCATGTGCACATGCATGTCCCATGATGCTGGTGTTCACACGCATGCCCCATGATGCTGATGTGCACACGCATGTCCCATGATGCTGATGTGCACACGCATGTCCCATGATGCTGATGTGCACACGCATGCCCCATGATGCTGATGTGCACACGCATGTCCCATGATGCGGATGTGCACACGCATGCCCCATGATGCGGATGTGCACACGCATGTCCCATGATGCTGATGTGCACACGCATGTCCCATGATGCTCTTGTGCACACGCATGTCCCATGATGCTCTTGTGCACACGCATGTCCCATGATGCGGATGTGCACACGCATGTCCCATGATGCTGATGTGCACACACATGTCCCATGATGCAGATGTGCACACGCATGTCCCATGATGCTGATGCGTACACGCATGTCCCATGATGCGGATGTGCACACGCATGCCCCATGATGCAGATGTGCACACGCATGTCCCATGATGCTGATGTGCACACGCATGTCCCATGATGCTGATGTGCACACGCATGTCCCATGATGCTCTTGTGCACACGCATGTCCCATGATGCGGATGTGCACACGCATGTCCCATGATGCTGATGTGCACACGCATGTCCCATGATGCGGATGTGCACACGCATGCCCCATGATGCTCTTGTGCACACGCATGTCCCATGATGCTGATGTGCACACGCATGTCCCATGATGCTGATGTGCACACGCATGTCCCATGATGCTCATGTGCACACGCATGTCCCATGATGCTCATGTGCACACGCATGTCCCATGATGCTGATGTGCACACGCATGCCCCATGATGCTGATGTGCACACGCATGTCCCATGATGCTCATGTGCACACGCATGTCCCATGATGCTCATGTGCACACGCATGTCCCATGATGCTGATGTGCACACGCATGCCCCATGATGCTGATGTGCACACGCATGTCCCATGATGCTGATGTGCACACGCATGTCTCATGATGCGGATGTGCACACGCATGTCCCATGATGCTCTTGTGCACACGCATGTCCCATGATGCTCTTGTGCACACGCATGTCCCATGATGCGGATGTGCAAACGCATGTCCCATGATGCGGATGTGCACACGCATGTCCCATGATGCTGATGTGCACACGCATGTCCCATGATGCTGATGTGCACACGCATGTCCCATGATGCGGATGTGCACACGCATGTCCCATGATGCTCTTGTGCACACGCATGTCCCATGATGCTCTTGTGCACACGCATGTCCCATGATGCGGATGTGCACACGCATGTCCCATGATGCTGATGTGCACACGCATGTCCCATGATGCTGATGTGCACACGCATGCCCCATGATGCGGATGTGCACACGCATGCCCCATGATGCGGATGTGCACACGCATGCCCCATGATGCGGATGTGCACACGCATGTCCCATGATTCTCATGTGCACACGCATGTCCCATGATGCTCATGTGCACACGCATGTCTCATGATGCTCATGTGCACATGCATGTCCCATGATGCTGATGTGCACACGCATGCCCCATGATGCGGATGTGCACACGCATGCCCCATGATGCGGATGTGCACACGCATGCCCCATGATACGGATGTGCACACGCATGCCCCATGATGCGGATGTGCACACGCATGTCCCATGATTCTCATGTGCACACGCATGTCCCATGATGCTCATGTGCACACGCATGTCCCATGATGCTGATGTGCACACGCATGTCCCATGATGCTGATGTGCACACGCATGTCCCATGATGCTGATGTGCACACGCATGCCCCATGATGCTGATGTGCACACGCATGTCCCATGATGCTGATGTGCACACGCATGTCCCATGATGCTGATGTGCACACGCATGTCCCATGATGCTGATGTGCACACGCATGTCCCATGATGCTGATGTGCACACGCATGCCCCATGATGCGGATGTGCACACGCATGCCCCATGATGCTCATGTGCACACGCATGTCCCATGATGCTGATGTGCACACGCATGTCCCATGATGCTCATGTGCACATGCATGTCCCATGATGCTGGTGTTCACACGCATGCCCCATGATGCTGATGTGCACACGCATGTCCCATGATGCTGATGTGCACACGCATGTCCCATGATGCTGATGTGCACACGCATGTCCCATGATGCTGATGTGTACACGCATGTCCCATGATGCTGATGTGCACACGCATGTCCCATGATGCTGATGTGGGGCAAAAGAATATATTGTAGTTATTTGGTGCATAGAGACCTGCATAAACCAGTATCATAAAGATGAGGATATAAGGTTTCTGCAGCCCCTCATCGTCTGCATAGAGCATGCGCAGTCCGAGACGCACTTTTTCACATCCTTCAACCGAAAGGGTCTATTGGGGGAAATGAAGTCTGCTGCATCTTAGTGGCACAATTTGTCTCCCTCTGCCACAGTCTGAGGAACAATGAGTGACCCAGTCATGCGCACTCCCACAGACAACGCATACACACACACACACACACACACACATACACACTCCCACAGACAACGCATACACACACACACACACACACACACACATACACACTCCCACACACAACACATACACGCATACACACACACACACATACACACTCCCACAGACAACACATACATGCATACACACACACACACACACACACATACACACACACACATACACACTCCCACACACAACACATACACGCATACACACTTACACACACACACACGCACACACGCACGCACATACACACTCCCAGACACAACACATACACGCAAACACACTCACACACACACACACACGCACATACACACTCCCACACTGAACACATACACGCATACACACTCACACACACACACGCACGCACATACACACTCCCACGCACAACACAGACAAAACATACACACATACACACACTCACACACACACACACACACGCACGCACACACATACACACTCCCACGCACAACACATACACGCATACACGCTCACACACACACACACACGCACGCACATACACACTCCCAGACACAACACATACACGCAAACACACTCACACACACACACACGCACATACACACTCCCACACTGAACACATACACGCATACACACTCACACACACACACGCACGCACATACACACTCCCACGCACAACACAGACAAAACATACACACATACACACACTCACACACACACACACACGCACGCACACACACACACACACATACACACTCCCACGCACAACAGATACACGCATACACGCTCACACACACACACACACGCACGCACATACACACTACCACGCACAACATAGACAAAACATACACACACACACACACGCACGCACATACACACGCCCACGCACAACACAGATAAAACATACACGCATACACACACACACACACACACATAGAACATACAGACGCGCACATACACACTTACGTGCGCACAAAACATGCATGCGCACATGCACACACACAAAACATACACGCATGCACACACACACACACACACACACACATAGAACATACACACGCGCACATTCACACTTACGTGCGCACAAAACATGCATGCGCACATGCACACACACAAAACATACACGCATATACACACACACACACACACACACACATAGAACATACACACGCGCACATACACACTTACGTGCGCACAAAACATGCATGCGCACATGCACACACACAAAACATACACGCATATACACACACACGCACACACACACACACACACATAGAACATACAGACGCGCACATACACACTTACGTGCGCACAAAACATGCATGCGCACATGCACACACACAAAACATACACGCATATACACACACACACACACACACACATAGAACATACACACGCGCACATACACACTTACGTGCGCACAAAACATGCATGCGCACATGCACACACACAAAACATACACGCATATACACACACACACACACACACACACATAGAACATACACACGCGCACATACACACTTACGTGCGCACAAAACATGCATGCGCACATGCACACACACAAAACATACACGCATATACACACACACACAAACCGGTTCCTGCTTCACAGAAGCGCAGATCTAAAAGTTCTTTCATTATTTTTGCCATTTGTATCATTATAAGAATAATTCTGTATATATTATGTGTAATTGCTTTATTATTGCATTGGCAACACAAATGTACAAATTTCTCACGTCAATAAAGCATTTTGAATTTAAATTTGAAATTGAATTAGAGAAAGAGAGAGAGAGATATGAACTCTAAATAACATTGCATGGAAAAATATCGTACAATATTAATGTTCCAATGAAACCAACCAAAATCATTTTCTGATTTCATAAAAAATCGATTTCCTCCAAATCAAGATTTCACAATTGATAGCACCCTTAAAGATTATTGTAAATAACATCCTCCAAAATTAAACCAGGCGTTTAATTCCACATATTTAAGTTTTATCTAAGCGTTAAGGAACTATGTTGAGCCAATACATCACGTCCCGTTTCACCAGAGTATAAAAATGAGGGAACACACATGCAATATCCCTCTATCGTCCAACACCATGAGGGAAACAAAACCACTGCCAGTCCAAAAGAGGCAGATGGTCACAGGCCTCCATATGTTTGTTCATGGCTACAAGAAGATTCACAAACCATTGAATAAGCCACTGAGCACCGTCAGGGCAACTATTCAAAAATTCCAAATATATGGTTGAGAACCTCAAGAGTAGAGGACACAACTGCATTTTGCCCCCCAACATACTGAGATGGTGAGAGAAGCAACAAAATCACCAGGAATCATTGTGAAGGAATTCTAGGCCATGATGGCACCTTTGGGTCACCAGGTTTCAAAAGCTCCATCAGGCACCTCTTCCAAAACCACAGGCTCTTTGGAAGGGCTGCCAGAAGAAAGCCTTTTCTGACCAGAAGAAACAGAAACAAGTGCTCAGAGTTTGTTAAACATAATTTAAATCATGACTGGAACAAGGTGCTTTGGTCAGATGAGACCAAAATTGCACGTTTCACTCAGACACATCATCAGCATGTTTGGCGTCGAAACTGAGATGCATACAAGGAGAAGCATCTCATACCCACAGTGAAATATGATGGTGGGTCAGCCATGTTCTGGGGCTGTTTGAGGGCCAGGGACATTGGTTAAGATTAATGGTATCATGACCTACACATGAAGTATCAGGATATTTTGGCTGATGATCTGGTTTTATCCACCAGAAGGTTGGGACTTGGCTGTAGTGTAGGTGGACTTTCCAACAAGACAATGACCCAAAGCAAACCTGAAGATCCACGCAGAAAGGGTTCTGTGACAACAAAACAACATTCTGCAGTGGCCATCTCAGTCACCATACATCAAACCAACTGAAAATCTGTGGACTGAGTTGAAGAGGGCAGTTGATTAACGCAAACCCAAGAATATGAGGTATTTTTATAGGATCCACTCAGAGGAACGGTCCAAAATCCCCCCAAATGTGTGCTTTAACCTTGTCAAAAATTACAGAAAAGGCTCCATTCTGTTTAATAAATTAATTTTTATAATTACATTATATTAATAAAATAAATTATTTTATTAAATACTATACTATAAAATAAATACTTTATTACATTAATAAAGTATTCAGTATTTCATACGTGTTGGTATATTCCATTTCTCTACCATTTCTCTCTCCATTTCTCTGTTTATTTATTTAGTTTAGTTTTGTTTGCAATTGGCATTGCCAGTCAGGGGTGCCAGTAATTCTGTCCACTCTGCCCCATTTTGAGAAAAATGCTAAAGTTTGTCTTTGATTCTGCTCTACACAAAGAATATCCACGCATGCGCTGAATCTCAGTTCTTAGGGCGAATTTCGTCATGATCAGGCTTCTAATAAATCGAGTACCGCTAGAAGGTGTCAGTAATGTTCTCAGATCAAATTCGATGGATTTACTTCCTTTTGCCTTGGTGGAGCAGCGCTGTGTATACAGTACATATACATGGAATTCACGCGAAGATTGTGTCAGTTGCTTTTCTATTTCAAAGTCCTCAGACATTTTCCTCTTTGTCTGAAAGTTTGAGCCAGTCTTCCAACAAAATACGCCCAGAAAGGTCGTTTGTCAAGCAGATTAATACAACCTAAAGTTACGTTTAGGAGTTAAGCGACCTCTAGCGGTCATTTAAACAACTACAATCAGGTTTCCATCGTCAGCGTCGCCATCAGTGAATCCCTATCCTAAACCTAATCCTAAGCCTAATGCCTAATTCTTACCCTCACCCTAACGCTAACCCCAACCGTAATCCTTACCCAGACCGTTATTTTAAGAGTAAATATGAATTAAACTGTATCTGGAACTGAAACTGTAACTGTAACAGTACCTTTCTGCTGCCAGTAGGGACGCAATTTTAGGAAAAGCTCCTATGGGTCGTCAGAGTAAATGAGAATAGTCGACCTATTTGAGCGTATGGTTAGAGGACAGGTTGTCCAGCTACCATGTGACTACAGGTACGCAGCGACCACAAATCCCCCCGTCTTTGTCTTCTTCGTCTAATTTAAGTTTATAGACGTCTCCCTGATCTTATCTGGCTCTGGCTTAGGCTTCAGCCCATGAAGAAGAACATGCTCCAAGCAACATAGCTTCAGTGGATATTTAGGCTAAATTCAGGGTGCATATGATGCCTTTTCAAGACAATTCAGAATTTTGGGGCTTGCAGACACTTGTTTACCCCACACCAGCAGTATGGAGGCAATTTATGGGTTTTTATTTATTTATTTTTTTTTTTTTTTACATTTGAAAGAATGGTCACTATTAAAGTCAATTTTTTCCTGTTTTTGGCCGTTCTAAATCAGCTATGAACAAAAGCATTTCTGCAAACGGTTAAAAAAGGTGCCACATTCTGCCGCCTGAAATACGTTGATTTTCCCTCAGAAACTGTCCCAGAGAATGTGCCCAGGAATGCTGACTCCTGATGTCAGTGTCATTGATTGCAGTCTCACCGTGGCTCAGTTTTGAGTCATTTCACTTACATTGGCTTGCAAAAATCAAAGCAGTGCTGCTGCAGGAGTTTGACCCATTTTGCCTTCAGAATGAAGAGCTTGCTAACAATAACTCGCTAACTTTAGACGACTGAAATGCATGACTTTGTAAGTGCAGAATAGACACATAACAGCTGATACTCACTGGTGGACTATAATGTTACTCCAGGACGATGTCATTTTGTTGATCATGGAACAAGACATATAGTGCAACATTAGATTGTGCACTTCTGCCGTAAAACCATCAGGAACACTTCAACCACCTTGAAATTGTCGGCAAACAGATTGAGTAATCCAAAATACTAGTGAGAGTATTTATACTCCCATAATTTTCTGTTTCATCAGCGGTCATTTCAGTCAGAATATTTTATCACACCTTATCTGAACACAAGCAGGTAAAAAGGGTTGTGGGTGATAGCGTGAGAGAGCAGCCGTCCTCTAGTCTAAAACAAACAGTTTGAGGACGTGAAGGTAGTCTAGCGAGACAGAAGGCTTATTTGCGTTCATTGTGGTAATGGGACTAATACAGGAACTCGAAGGTTACAGTTTGGATATGAAGGACCTTAAAGACTAATTGTGCTGCATTTTGCTGTGGAAACAGGTTGAAATGCGATGAATTATGAGTAGAAAATCCTTTCATACACAAAGCATAATTATACCAGGTAGTTTTGACTCAGGAGCACAAAATGGACGACGCGGAAGACAGACCTACTCAGACAACCTTGGCAGCTGACGCTCCGCCTTTGCCAGCTGAAATGAAGTTGATCGTGGGGTTTGTCTCGGAGACAGGGTTGGCCACCAGAACGGGGGCTCCTGAGCCCACAGTGCTTGACCTCTCCGCCACAGCACAGCCCGAGCGAAGGACTGAGCAGAGGAAAAGCTTCTCTCGCGCGACAGGAAGAGGGGACGCCTCAGAGGCAGGCAAAGCTGGGCAGGAGGAGTCTGTGGAAGAGCCTCTTCTCTCATGCAGGCTGGGCCAGGTTGAGGACGGAAGAGAGGCCAATATAACAACATGTAATGGAGAAGGTGCCGGAAGCTCCGCCCAAAAGGTCCTGGACAGCACAAACAGCGTTCTGTCCAGGGGTGTAGGAGGGGGAGAGCGTGGGAATTCTGACGCCAGTGCAGATGAGTGCCCCGTCTGCATTGAGCCCCTAGGCGCCCCTGCTGGACAGGGCAGGGTACTGCTGTACTGCAGCCACACGGTGTGCCAGGCCTGTTTGGCGGAAATGCACAAACGCTCGAGAGACTCCGCCCAGCTGCACTGCCCGCTCTGCCGGCAGAAAACGCCCCTGCCGGGCTGGGAGATCCGCAGGATGCAGGAGGAAGCCGCTGCCCAAATGGGCGGGGCTGCGGGGGTGGAGGTCAGCCTCCTGGCAGCATTGCCATCACCGTTGCCGCCCCTGCGCACGCGAGGCCTGGAGCGAACGCTGGAGACGCGGGTGGGGACAGTGTGCAGCTGCTGCCGTCTCCCGCGTGGGTCGGCGCTGGCCCTGACGCGGCTCTGCCGACGCGGCCGCTGCCGCTACCTCACCTGCCCGCTGCTGCCGTACCTGAACGAGCTGAGCTGTGTGCTGCTGGTTTTCCTTCCTGTGCTGGTGCTCGTATTACTCTGCACTCTGGCTGGGAAATACTGGTAAACACTCACCGGTGAGACTGCAGGTCTTCAGTCTGCTTAAATAATTAATACTAGTAAATACTGATCATTCTGGATGCAGGTCTTTGTTCTGGCTGGTAAATAGTGAAACATACTGAGTAATAAGACTGCAGGTCCTCAGTGTGGTTGGTTAATACTGGTAAACACTGAAAATGATGAGAGCATGTCTCTGTTCTGACAGGTAAATGTTGGTAAATACCACTAGTGAGACTGTAGGTCTTCAGTCTGGTTGGATAATCCTGGTAAATACTCACCAGTAAGGCTGTAGGTCTTTAGTCTGGTTGGTAAGTACTGGTTTAAACTTGCCAGTAAGACTACAGGTCGTCAGTCTGGGTGGTTAATACTGGTAAATACTGAACATTATGAGTGCATGTCTTTGTTCTGGAAGGTAAATACTGAAAAATGCTCACTTACAGACTGCAGGTCTGACATATGCTTATTATTTTCCTAATTACCAAAGTGACCTAGATTTGAACCTCCTATTTAAACTGAAATGAATACTGAATGCTCATTTTTTAAAATACGTTTTCCAAAATATATCTTCTCTATAATTGCCTTTCTATTGTGCATTTGGTTCTGCCAAAAACAGAACTTTACCTTTCCATACAAAAACAGAAAAGTAACATATAAGCAGAACTGTAGTACAAAACAATAAATAAATAAAACCGTATAAAGCAATAAATGAAATCGCCATTTAAAAACTGCATTTTGTATTTACTCAGGTTATCTTTGTGTCATGTTCCTATTTCCTATAATTTTGTTATACAATGATTAGACGTCAAATACTTTTTGTGTTTTATCAAATTAAAAAAGCTTAAATTATAAAGTGACTTACATGCTGATTTTGGATGCTTACATTGGATGTTTAAATGAGGCTACGGCTGGTAAATCGTATTTTCACGCGGATGATTCCTTGATCATGGGTGCGCGGTGCCACACGTACCGAAGAGAGAATTTAGGTCAGTAGCTCATGCTTTTGCACTGGCCTGTTTGTGGATAGACGAGCACTGTGCCGCTCAGCTTATTCATCTCTCATGGAGAGACACAACATATTTCAGAGCACATTTGTTTGCCTTTGAAAAAATGGACCAACTCGACACCAAATGAAAGCATTCAGCCAACAAAGGAGAGCTCAAAATCCTCTCACAAGAACAGATCATAAGAGGTGCCTATATTGTGAATTGTTACATCAGAAAAGAAGAAAAACTTTTTCCTGGTTATTTTCATATTTTATTACAAGGAATACTTCTGCATAATTCACACTTAAAAACAGCCCCTGGCTTCTCCGCTGGGATGCAGACAGGGGAGAAGCTGTCTCCATACGGAGGGCACTCAAGCAGCACTTACAAGAGTGTTTGGGACAGAATCGCGCATAACTGGATCTCTCCGTTCTGAATAATGCAGATGTGCAGCACACGTGTGCTACATGCTTGACTTAACGCATTACGCATGCATGTTCAAAAACGCAGCCTGTCAATTTCGCTCTAATTTGTTGCAGTCACTTTGGTCCTCCGCGCTCGGACGGGTGCTCTCATGGGGGCAGGAGGTGGGACTTCTACGCTTCCGAATATTCCTCAAGAGCTGACTGGCACGCAAACTTCCACTGAGGGGCGATGACATTTCGGCATTTGGAGAGCAGAAAGAACGCCGCACTGCCGAGCAGTTATTCACTGTTTCGCGCTGTCCGAAGGCGAAAATACGGATGGCCGGGCTCCAGCTTTCACCTGCTTTACTGTTGTTTTTTCCCCTCTGTGAATGAAATCAGCCACACTCACACGTTACACGCTTGAGTTTACTGTCTCAAACGCATTCGGTCCCCTCCGTCAGCTGCCTGAAAAGAAGCCTTTCCAGATCGTTACCATCCGCGGCGTTAATTTCATCCGCACCGCTGCCACCCTCATCAGGGCGCTGTCACACCTCGCCCGCAGCACCGCCTCCTCCCACAGCTGCCCCGCGGGCACTCGCGTACAACTGCATCTTATGCAAACACTCGCACACAGGCACGCGCACGCGCACGCGCACACACACACACACACACACACACACACACACACACACACACACACACACACACGCACACACACACACACACACACACGCACGCGCACACGCACACACACACGCACACGCGCGCACACGCACACACACACGCACACACACACACACCCCCGCACGCACGCACACACACACACGCACCCGCACCCACGCACGCACGCACACATACACAAACACAAACACACACACACACACACGCACACACACACGCACACGCACACACACACGCACACACACCCACCCACACGCACACACACGCACAGACACACGCACACACACACGCACACACACACACGCACACGCGCACGCGCACACACGCACACACACACACGCACACACACACACACGCACACACGCACACACGCACACACACACACACACACACACACACACGCACGCACACGCACACACACACACGCACACACACGCACACACACACACACACACACACACACACACACGCACACACACCAAATTAAGCTACTGAGCCGTTTCTCATGAGTTAAGCAATTGCAATTTCCGCTCCCAGCAGCTGGCGCTGTGCCAGTGTAGCGGTACTGGCCTCGCAGAGCTCTGGTCTCGTGATAACGGCAGTCAGGGTGCTTATTTGGCCGAGGTTAGATTTGACTGCTTCGGTAGAATACACATTCAGGAATCTGGGTACAAACTATGCATGAATTATGATCAATCATATCTGAATAAGCTTATTATCTGCCCTTCTGTGCTAAAACTATGCTATCTGGAGCAGACACCCCTAATAAAATCCATCTAGCAGGCTGGAACATTACTGTGACAGCAGAACTGCATCTTTCTGTTCCGTGATTCATTCAAAAATTAACATTAAGACCAATGCGTCACAGTTTATTAGTGTAAACCGTCTTATTTTTCTGGTATTTCTTCCTTCTGAAATAGTTATTTCAAGAATAGTGTCTGTGAAACCAAAAACTGCGGTCTGTACAGGAACTGTGTTATGACTTAATTTACTGGGAATTCCAATTCGCTTTTAAGCTGATTGATAATAAAATACATTTATATTCTAAATAAGTTGGAAACCATTGGAATCTGAAGAACAAGATAATGAAAACAAGGGTGTTAATTGTGCCATTTGGCTGAAAAAATGTAAAGGTTTGCAAAAATAATATAAGCAAACTCATTTCCAAAAAAGGACAAGCAGTATGGAAAATGAAACTCATTTTAGAAAAGGAATAAATCATCTTTGGCCTCAATTAAATCTAAAACAGCAGATGAAGAGATATGAAATATTTTCTGAATCAAATTTAGGAGTATTATAATTATTTCTTGATTTATTGATTTTTGGAAATATAGGTTTATTTGTCATGGTGTGGAACAGGTGAGGTCATCTTGCTTGGGTAAAGACGGCATGTCACTCAACCCCTCGCCGCTCTCAGGCAAGGACTGGACTGAGATCCGCCACTTCACAAAAAAAAAACTGCAAAACTGAATATGCCCACAATTGAAGGGCAATTTCTCTCAACCATTGCTGCTGCAAGGATGTAAGTGACTCCACCCTCAACAATCCATAATATTATTAAAAGATTCAGGAGTCCGGAAAAGTGTCTGCATCGTTGGAAAAACAGGCCACAAGTGTCCATGATCTGAGATCCTTCAGCTGGCTCTGCATGGGAAAAAAAATAAATTTTGGAAAAGAGAGATCCAGAGGGGCCTCGGGGTACTTTTGGAAAACCTTTGTCACTAAACACCATGTGAGGTTACATCCACACATGCAATTTATGCATGAAAGGAAACTTTGCGTCAAAATCCAAAAATGCCACCATCTTCACTGTGCTGAAGCTCATGTGAAATTAACTGATGCACCATGGGAAGGCCTGCTTTGGTCTGACGGGTCAATCCTTTGTGTTGTTTCAGTTAATAATACCCATTGTGTTCTCTTGGCAAACGATAATGATCAATCCAGTTGTCAATAACACGCCTGGGTCATGGTTTGGGGGTGTGTTAGTGGGTCACTTGTACATGTGTGAAGGTACCATTAATGCTGAGAGATATGCAGTGAGCACCTTAATTTATCGGTCTGTGACATATTTTTATTATTTTGGTTTGGTTAGCCAAGTCAATCACCAATTTTTGCATGGACAGAACACACAACCAAATTTTTCACTAATTTTTTTAAATTCTATACTTGGACGAACGACCCAATATCTTTTAATGGGGGGCTCTGGAGAAAAGTTGCTTTCAGTTAATCTGATTGGAATGAAAACACACGCACGTTAAAGCTTACTGTGCACACTTTAAGCACTTAATCAAGCATACTGTGTGCACTATAATCTGATGTGATTCTGCCCTTTCGTGTGTTGTCCCGTGTTTATTTGTGCTTGTGATTTACTTTTGTTTTGTATTTCCAGCTTTCTGTTCCGCCGTCTGACAATCCGCCCCCGATCTGTCTCCAGTGATGTCGCGTGACTGCCTTCAGCATGCCTGCATCTCGTCGTCCAATCACGTTTCCTCTTTCGGTTTCGGCTCTGGTATTTCATTCATTGCTTCCAGCTGTGTTTAATTCTGGGTCTCCCGAAACTCTGAGTGAATGCGTTCTCTGATAGGATATTACTGAACTGTACTAACCAGCACTCATTTAAGGGTGATTGTAAATAATCCGTCATGAAGTATTAACCCTGATTAACTCATTTAGCGAGTGTGTGTGTTTCTGGCTTTTGTATTTCAGTCTGAGCTGTATCTGATTAACTACATTTAAAACTGTGCTTCCCTCTGCTTCTCTTGTGGTGCTTTTTACTTGTCACTTTTAGATTACCTTAATCTAAACTGTGTAAGTTTTATTGATGGTCTCCGCGTCTTGTCTCGAGTCTTTATTGTTAAACCCGGTCCTCGTGTAATTGTTTAATAATCCCATGTGTTTCTGTTTCAGTAGTGATTGCTTTCAGAGTCCCCGCCTCCTCTCGTGGTTATATATGTGGCAGCATTGGAAGCGATTGTCAGACGGATCCTTGATTGACTCAGCCTTCATGGTGAAATCTCTGCGCTTGTGTCCTCCTAGTCTTTCCCTTGTGCCTGTCCTGAGTCTAGTCATTTGCTGTGCCCTCGTATTGTCTTCCTCTTGTTTAGTCTCCCAGTGTTGTCCGTCAGTTAGTTCGGTTTAGTTTTTGTTTTTTAGTTTAGCCACTCATTGAGTGAGTGCCTTGGTTTTTCCCCAGTATTTCAGTTCTCCCTTCTGTTCAGTGTATGTGCACGGTGTTTTGTTTCTGGCGTGCCAGCCATCCTTTCCCCTAGTGTGTGGTGGGGTGTGGTTTGGTTTTTTTTAATAGCTTACTGTGTGCTCTATAATCACTTTACACTTACTGTGTGCCCTTTAGTAAACTTACTGTGTGCTCTATAATCACTTTAGTAAGCTTACTGTGTGCTCTTTAATTGCATTTTTTAAGCTCACATTGTGGACTTTAATCACATTAGGATTATTGTGTGCACTTCAACTGCTTTATTAAGCTTCCTGTGTGCTGTCTAATGACTCTAATAAGCTTACTGTGAGCTCTTCAATTGCTTTAAGCTTACTGTGTGCCCTTTAATTGCTTTATTAAGCTTAATGTATGCACTTTAATTGCTTTATTAAGCCTACTATACACACTTTAATTGCTTTTTTAAGCTTACTGTGTGCCCTTTAACCGCTTTATTGAATCGTTTCAAACCCAAAGCCATCGTGCCCATAACTGAAAATATGTATAAAATATGTCACTGTCCCATGCTTTATGGAGTTCAAGGTATATGCATTTTTGAGCAACATATGCTGCCTTCAGTGTGCAGTCTTTCTCAGGGGCATTCCTGATTATTTCAACATGCCAATGCCAAGCTAGAATCCGCACATGATAAACCAGGGTGCTCTGTCATTAGAAAGTGCTGGAGCTAGTCTAGCCTACCTGATGTTCAGATCTGTCTTCCATTGAAAATCTGTGGCAATTTATGGTTCACTATATATAACAATGACGCCCCAACAGTTAGAGCAACTGAAGACTTACATATCCGAAGGAAGCATGGGAGAAAAATATGTCCTCAAAACTGTGGTGAAGGTATTCTACGAATCAAAATGATTACAGAAAGCTCTTAAAAGGACAGGTTATGTAACGCTGAGAGGCTTTTCCTCCAGCAGTCTCTCCAGTCACATTCTTCACTCCTTTCCCCGCACTCTTGTTCACCAACCTCAGGTTGCAGCATTTTAGGCTGCGTTTGCATTTTATTCACTGCTGCCGCCCAGCAGCTTTCAGCTGTGCCTGTCTTAGGTTTCACTTTTAGTTTGGTATTTCATATATTAGTTGTATATTCAGCTGGGACCTCGCTTCCTCTTTAGTTTGGTGCTTTTCACTTGCCATTTATTAAACCATTCATCACTCTACAGCCTTGCACTTGAGTCCTCTACTCCAGACCCAGGTTTTGTGGTCCGCCAGACTGCTGCGAGGCGTCAGACAGGCCCAACCCTTGCAAACACGGTGGCAAATCATCCCTGTCTCAATATTTTTCTTTGAAAATTTATGTTGCAGACATAACATTTGGAATGAGTGTATATGAAAAAAAATGATGTTCAGAATCTAAAACATGAAAATTTTATTTTAGTCGTCTTTCTTTTAACACAGGTCCTGGATGACAAATCACTGCCTTCTGTCTGCATTGGCGTTTTCAATACCTCCTAAAATTTTTGCAAATGAGGCTGTACATTACTGTAATGATCAGGAATCAGAACCAGGGCTCTCAGCAGAAGGGACCAGTGCTAATGCTGAACAGTGGCTGTACCTCAGTGATGTATGGGGTCATCCATCCTAAAGCGCATCTAAAGTCCATTCTCAGACGGGACGTTGAACGTCCAGTGTTTACAAACAAATCACTTGCTTTTGTTGACATCCTGCATTGTCACATGACCAATTTCATTCATACAAACCAATGTTTTGCAAACACGCGTAGATAATCCTTCTATTTCGGTTCGTTTGTGCAGGTGCGGCTCGCTGATTGGCCAATAAACAAAAACAATGGGAATCGACTTCAGATGCCCTTTTAAGGTTAACTGTCAAATTTACATGTGCCTGTATGTTCCTCAGTATAATCACTATTAGCAATGGCAGGCCCAGCATATTTGCATATTTGATGATGAGGCTCCGCTTTCTCTGTGGGGGGGGGGGCTCTGATGATTTTTTTTCTTCCACTCCATTTGCACTTCCAAACCAAAACGCACATCAGAGCGTTTCGCTCCGTTATTCACTTTCGCTTGAGGCTTTTTTGGCCCGTTCCTCTCCATTGCTGGAAAACCTACCCTTCGATTGCACAAACCATGACCTTTGCTGGTGTTTGAGATTTAAGGCACTGCAGACCATTCTAAACCTATTTAGATTTTACCTGCAAGTCTCTGAGTAATATTGAGGACAATAATATAATGTTTTTGCATCTGCAGTTGTTTGTTTTTCACATCTATTTCCATTGCGTATTCATGGAACTCTTCTCTGGAATCACATTTGTGTCAAAATTATCGAAACAAAATTTTGGATATCAAACAAAAATTTCTAAATTGAGAGAGAATATAACTCACTGACGCAAAAAAAAAAGTGACCTCATAGGTAAAACTTATAATTTGAAAAAAGATTATTTTTATGATCGAGTAAACCATTGATCTTTTAGTTGTTTGACAATTTGTCCTTTCGTTCACAGTTCACTCTGCTGCTTTCACAATTATCAGATTCGCAGTTACGTTCCCAGCTCTCTCATTTACGCTTCTTGATTTTTTGTTTCCAATTCTGTCACAAACCTCTCGCTTGGGCGGGATTTTTGTGTGGTCTGACTTCAATGGCTAATAGAATCTTGATGCTCAGAGCCTGGAGTAATGAATCCAACCATAAAACGTTGCCACGAGTCTCATTTCGGACTCCACTCACAAATCAATCACACCAGCGACAACGGAAATATTACAATGGCTGATGAAGGAAATCACTGTGCCCTTGACTCGTTACCGTGGCCCACTCAAAAAACAAATCTGATTGCAAATAACACATCGATTTTAGCTGCCGTTATGACCAAGCAACTCAGGAAGATTGTAGCAGAATGTGGGCGACCGTCCTGCAGTTTACTGAGCTGGGGTACGTTTCCTAAAGGAGTAGCTAGTTGCGAACTCTTTTAACTTCCAAAGTCTGGTTCAAACTATGCTTTTGGGAACTGTCCCCCTGAACTGTTACTGTAAATGTACATTAGTTTGCTTTACTGCTCTTATGTACGTGAATACACAAATAATATACATTCAATAATATATAATCATCTAACTTAAAATGTTCCCCACTTCCATGTACATTTCCAGTGAAGGACTGTGCTCTGTCGCACACAGAATTTACAACAACAATTCGGACATAGTTCGGACAAAGTGTAAATTGTGAATAAAATCAAAATGCAATGACTTTCAAATCACACCAGCCAGTATTTTATTCACAATAGAGCAGAGATAACATAGCAAATGTTGAAACTGAGAAATTTAGCAATTTTATCCACAAAATGAGCTCATTTCAAATTTGATGGCTGCTACAGGTCTCACAAAAGTTGGGACAGGGGCCTGTTTACCATGATGTAGCATCCCCTCTTCTTTTTAATACAGAGTGTTAGGTTAAAGGTAAAATAATTTGTTTACAAGTTTTAAGGTTTACCTTTGAGGTAACTTTTTTTCCTTCAGTGAGTTATATTCTCTTTCAATTTTGAAATTTTCATTTGATATCCAAAAAGTTTTGTTAGATAATTTTGACACTAATCTGATTTCATGTTCGATAATTTGAGATGAAGAAATATCCGATATTATGTCATGTATATGTTACTGCATGATGTCTGGATTAGGTCTAAAAATGACAATGTACAGTTACCATCACTAGTAGATTACCAAGAAATTGCAGGGAATTTCTCTCTTGCAGTAATTATTAAGAAATGGATGTAATTACCCTGATATTCAAAGCAGACCTATTATACTTTTTTGTGCTTTGTTTCTTATTTTCATATTGATGTTCATGTTAAACGTGACGAATGTTTCATATGATGAGGTGAGCATAATGTGGAGTTAATCCCAGTGAGTGTAAGCCTGGGGTTCCCCACAACTCTAAACACTCTATCCAACTGTTTTTAGCTTGCTGGGATGAATGTCTGAAGAGCTATTGTCGTACCCCCAGCGTCCGCGTCCGTCCGCGTCCGCGTCCGCGTCCGTCCGCGTGCAGAAAAACTTTAACCTTGCCTATAACTTTTGAGCCGTGAGAGATCGGGCTTTCATACTATGCATGTGTACTCCTTGATGCCAGACCTACCTACCGATGCCAAAATTTCTGACCTTGTGACCTTGACCTTGACCTTTGACCGACCTTTAGAAAACTTTAACCTTGCCCATAACTTTTGAACTTTTGAAGCCCTTTTGATAAGGCTTTCATACTATGCATGTGTACTCCTTGATGCCAGACCTACCTACCGATGCCAACATTTCTGACCTTGTGACCTTGACTTTGACCGACCTTTAGAAAACTTTAACCTTGCCCCTAACTTTTGAACCGTGAGAGATAGGGCTTTCATACTATGCATGTGTACTCCTTGATGCCAGACCTACCTACCGATGCCAAAATTTCTGACCTCGTGACCTTGACCTTTGACCGACCTTTAGAAAACTTTAACCTTGCCCATAACTTTTTTTTAAAATAAATTTGGCATCTCCAATCCCACCCGAATTTGGAATGCCCAATTGGGGAACTATGTACAAAGCTTGCTCGTATGCGACCCCTTGCTGCCAACTCAGGATAGTGAGACAGTTCCCGGCTCTCCTCCGAAGCACGTGCCTGTCTGCCACTGATTCTTATACACTCATTGGTTGAATCTTCGCAAGTTCAGAACTAGGGCGGAGGATACCCGGACATGAACCAACCAGTCTTCCTGACGAGCGCCCGTCTGGCGAACAGGAGGCGCTGAAGCAACGAACAAAGCTGATATATATATATATATATATATTATATACCCAAATCCGGCAGTCCCTTCCCAATTTGAAACCCTGTAGTGCGATAGCCAATTGTGCACTACTCTGAAAAAGCTGCCGACCCCTGCCAGTGGGTACGCCGGGGCACAAACTCGCGACGTGGTGATCACCTCTGCACTGTAGAGCAAGGCCTTAACCGTGTGAGCCACCCGGAAGCTCTGCCCATAACTTTTGAACCGTGAGAGATAGGGCTTTCATACTTTGCATGTGTACTCCTTGATGCCAGACCTACCTACCGATGCCAAAATTTCTGACCTCGTGACCTTGACCTCTTACCAACCTTTATAAAACTTTAACCTTGCCCATAACTTTTGAACCGTGAGAGATAGGGCTTTCATATTTTGTATGTGTACTCCTTGATGCCAGACCTACCTACCAATGCCAAAATTTCTGACCTCGTGACCTTGACCTTTGACCGACCTTTAGAAAACTTTAACCTTGCCCATAACTTCTGACCCGTGAGAGATAGGGCTTTCATACTTTGCATGTGTACTCCTTGATGCCAGACCTACCTACCAATGCCAAAATTTCTGACCTCGTGACCTTGACCTTTGACCGACCATTAGAAAACTTTAACCTTGCCCGTAAATTTTGAAACGTGAGAGATAGGGCTTTCATACTTTGCATGTGTACTCCTTGATGCCAGACCTACCTACCGATGCCAAAATTTCTGACCTTGTGACCTTGACCTTTGACCGACCTTTAGAAAACTTTAACCTTGCCCGTAGCTTTTGAACCGTGAAAGATAGGGCTTTCATACTTTGCATGTGTACTCCTTGGTGCAAGACCTACCTACTGATGCCGAAGTTTGAGCTGATGACCTTGACCTTTACCCGACCTTTAAAAAACTTTAACCTTGCCCATAACAAAAACTTTAACCTTGTCTATAACTTTTAAACCGTGAGAGATAGCGCTTTCATACTTTACATGTATACTCCTTGGTGCCAGACCCACGTACTGATGCCGACATTTTGACCTGGTGACCTTAACCATGACCTTTACCTGACCTTTTTACAGTTGAATAAGCAAAGATACTGCATTTCTCAGCAGATTCTGCATGAAAAGACTGTAAACTAACAAAACACATGTTGTTTTCCAGACACTGAATACAGCAATAATTATGGGTGAAATTTGTCTTTTCACCTAACAGTTCTTTTGCCTTGTTTTTTTCACCAAACATATTTTTTTGCCTTGGCTCAACAATGACTTGTCTGATAGTTTGAAAATAAATTTGAATTACAATCTCAGTAATCAAAAACTGAGTCTGGAATACATCTATGTCATAACTAAAACAAAAAAATCAACTTTACAATATTCCATACGAAGTAGTATCCTTTTTAAAGCACAGGTAGTAAAACAGAAAATAATGATGGTTGCCCCCCGGCGAGCTTTGTTGTCTTTCTGCCAACTCTTGTTTACTTCTCTGGTCACAGTATGACTTCACAGAGAGACAGACTTCTTAATATGGTCATCTGGTCCTGGTACAGTGGAAAAACCCTGACTTTAATTCTGGCAGAAACTTCAAGTGCTGTGTCATTAAGTGCAAGGCATGATATAAGGTTAAATGTCCTCATTTTCTGTCTGAATCAGAGGATACAAATAAGTTGGGCTTAGATTTATTTCCAATCAGGATGTGTTGCAAGCTAGGCTTGTATTGCCAGTTTTGGCTATTATTTAAACTGAATTCCAAATTTAACATGAGTTAAATTTGCATGGCTTGGTTCTCTATGTATCAAAGCCACTTTCAAAATCGCTAAGCGTGCACACATCTCCTTTCCATAATCATTTTGTCATTGAATTGGCAGCAAATTACCCAATCAAACGTATATTACGAAACTGTTGCTAGTTGAGCCACAGGCAATTCACAAGACTTGTCAAAAGGAACAGAGAGAATGGGTGGCCATTCTTAATGGATTTAAGTTGCAGTAGAATAGGGCAGCCATTCACAAGAAGGAGAAACCTAGCTAACGGTTGCTACTATGCAACTGCTAGCAAAGGACCATTTTTAACATTAGACATTGAATTCTCAAAGTAGTTAAACTTTTATGGCGACTGCATGTTCATTTGTGAATGCAATTACCATCCTCATCGTGGCTAAACCTGCAGACGTCATCTTTACACACTTATTGTGAAGTGTAATAGCTAGCTACTAACCCAGTTATATGTATTTAGAGACTATCGCTAGTATCCCAGGGATTTTAACATGTTCGCACTCCGTTGGCACACTGGAATGGTGGCTTTGTTTGCTGGCCAATCAGAGGGCAGAACATTTCATAGAGGGGACGCCCACTCAAAACAGTCTGTTTTTCAGAGGGCTTGAAACGACTGGAATAAAATGGACCAGAAATCATGTGGCTTTGTTTGCTGGCCAATGAGAGCGGAGAACATTTCACAGAGAGGACACCCACTCAGAACAGCCGGTGTTTCAGACAGCTTGGAATAAAAAGAAAAAAATGGCCCAGAAATCATGGATTTTCAGGCTTTCCCCCCTTTTTTTACTTTAAAGTTTATCAATTTCCCATTTTGATACCTAAGAATATTTGAACTTAAGCAAGAAAAAAACATTATAACTCCCTTTTTATTTGATTTGTCAGTGCAAGCATCAGCTGTGATTAATTAGAAGGGCAAAGAAAAGATTTCTATACATTAACATATACTTTATTGAAACCTGTGGGGTAATTTGTCCTCTGACCGCGCCCCCCCCCCCCCAGAGAGGGGCAGTGGGCAGCCACAGAGCGGCGCCCGGGGACCAACTCCAGCTCTATAGCCAGTGGCTTGGTCAGGGGTACTGTAGGAGTGCGTGGGTGGGGGAAACCCATGCAAACACGGGACGAAATGCAAACTCCACACAGTGAGGCAGGCCAGAGCTCGAACCCCGAACCTCCTTATTGCGAGGCAGCTGTGCTGACCTCTGTGCCACTCGCGTATATCTCATCTCAGGTCCTGACCACACAGCTTGTGAATAATTCATCACACTGAGTCACCTGTAAATGGGTCACTGCAGTCACTTCATTCAGGTGCGAGCGCACTGCAGCATAACATGGAAACAGTGTTCCTCAATGTGTCTCAAAATAATTTAGTATGATTTTAGTCCTCTGTGCTTTCTATTGAGCTAATCACTGGCAAAATTCCTGTCAACTGCTCAGTGTGGCAAACTCACCAACAGCAACTGAGAGCAGCGAACACTCCACCATCCACCTTTCTGTTGGCGGTGATTCTGCTACAGTAACAGAAACTCCCTGTTGCCTTCGTACAGAGGACTTACGGCTCTGTTTATTTCCATAGTAAATCAACGTCTTTGTTGAGTCCTTTCAAGCTGTCAAGATCCCCAAAATACCCATCCTTTTCATCAAAAGATCCAGTTCAACGACTCCATTGCATGACAATGGTTTCTACAGGCAGTAATGGAATGGAAGAGCATGTCTAAGTTATCATATGATTAATCTTATGCCACACAGCCATTCATTACCGCACAAAAATATCATTACTGCAGTGATTAGATGTCCAATGAAATACAGCACAAGGTGCATTTCTGCCTGGAAATTGAAAATTCAGAGAGAATCGTTCATATAATTTGGACCATAATCTAATGTTGAAATAAAAAATCTGTTTGACTGCGACCCCTGTAAAAGCCCCACTGGTGAGTTTCACTGCATTAGTTGGGGAAACGAGATTCTCACTGGGGTTTCTTGTTTGGCGCGAGATGTGTCACTGCACAGCTTCTCTCCACTCAGCCAGAATGTATGAGGCGAATTCTCTCCTAAAGTTTGGGATTGAATTGCATTTCTCTCACGCTAAAAGTGATACTTCCTCAGTAATTTCCCCAAAACAAAGGGAAATATCAAGAGTACAAATGGTAAAAAAAAAGATAGTCGAATATATGTAAATATTTTATTGCCAATTATTGTTCACTTATCATTATACCTGACCAGAACGCGTTTAGTCGCGGACAGGATAAATCCGGATGGTCACCTGATGACTGCAGTGAAGCGCAGCTGAATGACTTCCTCAGAAAACGCCGGCAGGCGCCGTCGTGTGCTGAAGTGCTGATCGCGCTGCTGTGACACACAGCCATTCACCGAGCAACAGCGGTCTTACGTAGTGACTGCAGACGAAGAGTCGAGGGCAGAGCCGCAGATGCCAATGCGAACCGCGTTGGGCTCTAATCTCGCTCCTCTGTCTCTCGCTCTGTCGCGCGTGTGCTCAATGCCAGCGGCAGCCCCGTCGACAACTGCTCCCCATTCAGAGCATTTCGCGCCGAAGCCATAACGGCTGCCAGACTGCGGGCTTCAGGCGGCCAAACTCAGTGTGTCCATTATGCTACTGTGGACCAAACTAATGTCCCCGCAGGCAGCTCTGAGGATCTCTTTATCCAGCTCGCTTTCTCTGTCCTTCCCTTTTATACTCCTCACAACCTGCCGCGAAGTCTTTTGTTGCCATAACAGAGGGAGAGCTGCACTGCGAATCTCCTGCTTGCGCAAACCGCCGTGACAGATGAAGGCTGCAGGTGATGTCTCTCAGACCTCTGTGGCCATGTATTGATGTCTGAAAAGAAAAAACTGATTCAAACAACATGCTGTCCTTGAATTCACCCGCATCCTGCCGCACCACGCTTTCAAAGTCCCCAGATAGAGATCCACTTTAGATCAAAACCTTTTCAGTCAGAGTGGAAATGACTCAGTGCATCAATTTCACCATCTATGAAGACATAAGAACTTCCGTCCTTTGCAATTAATGCTGCTTTACAGCATGTTTCTCCCAGAAGCAGAAAGGGCGTCTACCCAACATTTAGCACAAATGCAGGCATATACTCATGAGGCAGGACGCTGCCACAGCCGCAGCCCAACTATGAAGCTGTAAAGCCCCACAAAACAATACCAAGGACGGACATTGCAGAGGGCTGAAGGTTTCATGTGTTCTTCCTGGCAAACATTAATTCGAGCAACTTCCTGGCTGGTGTGAATCACAATATAATGGATATTTTTCTCCGTCCAAAGACGGGGCATTAAAACACAACGGTTACAATTAATCTGACTCCATAAAACAGTTAGAATACCAAATTTAGTTATATCCTCGTGAAATATCTGACTCCAAATTAGAATTAGAATTAGAATTGATAGTTTGGAGACAGCATGTGTGGATCTCGAAGATGTTACGCCATCAGAGACTCGTCTACGACAACCATTGTCACTCAGCAAAGCGCCCCCAGGGTAACGAACGCAGCTGCCGGATGTTATTTTGGCGACAGCACTAGGGATTGGTGGAAATTACCTTGATCGCAGCATCTAGGCATAAACAAAGTATCACTGAGCATAAACACACCACGAATCCAGGTTTATGTACACTAAATGGCCCCTTAAGGGGATCGCCCGGGTACCGGCTTAAGCCCAGGGGTACCTTTAAGGGCCAAATCTCCAGGACCTGTAATACACCAACCCTTAAAGGGTAGAACGTAACCTGCAAATCCAACTTAGAACATATCACGACCTCCACATCATCGGTAAGGACTCACCCCATAAATACCGGTTGTAACAAAGCTAGAAAGAATGTATAAGTGTTAAGAGTCATGGAGACCATGCAGGCCGTAAGGAATCACAATAATTTAATCACCAGGTAGGCACAAACTTGGATCAAACAAATCAACGTTAAGCCAATTATCAGTTACACACAATTTAGAAGGAGAGAATAAATTCATACCTGGAGAGGCCGCACCACGTGGCCGGGAAGAACTCAGACGCCATCCCCCTCCGCCCACCGAGATCCGCTGCTTACGCATAGACCCAGGCGGGTGAAGCGAGGCGGCATGTGATTCTCCCTAACTCACCTTTCGCGCGCAAGATCTTGAAAAAGAAGAGCTTCCGGTTAGAATCTCTTGCCTTTAAGCACTCAAAACCACGCCTCCGATCAAGGCAGAGGACGGGAGGGCTGAATCTGGGTTTTACTCACTGAGGTGATGAGATTATTTAGCATAGAGAGGAGAAGGGAACCTGACCAATTTTCAAGAGTGTCCAAACAGGTTGATCCATAATTTCAAGGGAAATGAAACCTGCTCCATTCAACTCCTTGGATTCTCCCGAGAATAACAAGAGCAAAGATAGGAATATGTGCTAATATGATGCAGTTGTAATGGAAAAGCCTTAAAATGGAGTATTATATAGTCTATTGTGTTATAAATATATAAGTGATTTCTATACCGGATATTGAACATAAACATTTTATGAATTCCCCAGAGATTTAGATTGTTTTAAACAAATTAATGTTACTGGACTTTAACTCCAGTGGGGATAGTGATTTGACTTTTACAGGAGACATGGGACCCACAGAGCTTTGTGGCTCCGGCCTCCTGGTGAGCAGAAACAGAGATACTGCCCCCACAGGCAGGCTGTAGGGTCATAAAAGTTTTACTGCCGGCTCTGGTTTGAGCCAAATCAACCAAACATTTGCGTTCTACAAAGCAATGCGACCGGCTGTAGCCTGGACTCTGCTTCATTCAGCTGACAAGCTTTACTGTTTCATTTCTGATTCTGAGACTTTTACCCTCCAGTAATCCAGCAGGGTCTCAGTGCAGAGACCGAGCCCCTCAGACAGCAGCATGTGTAGCACTGCAGTGTGCAGTACAGTGTGAGGGGCACGGTGCACTGGCAGGGTTTCAGTGCAGAGACCGAGCCCCTCAGACAGCAGCATGTGTAGCACTGCAGTGTGCAGTACAGTGTGAGGGGCACGGTGCACTGGCAGGGTTTCAGTGCAGAGACTGAGCCCCTCAGACAGCAGCATGTGTAGCACTGCAGTGTGCAGTACAGTGTGAGGGGCACGGTGCACTGGCAGGGTTTCAGTGCAGAGACCGAGCCCCTCAGACAGCAGCATGTGTAGCACTGCAGTGTGCAGTACAGTGTGAGGGGCACGGTGCACTGGCAGGGTCTCAGTGCAGAGACCGAGCCCCTCAGACAGCAGCATGTGTAGCACTGCAGTGTGAGGGCACGGTGCTCTGGCAGGGTTTCAGTGCAGAGACCGAGCCCATCAGACAGCAGCATGTGTAGCACTGCAGTGTGCAGTACAGTGTGAGGGCACGGTGCACTGGCAGGGTTTCAGTGGAGAGTCCGAGCCCCTCAGACAGCAGCATGTGTAGCACTGCAGTGTGCAGTAGTGTGAAGGGCACGGTGCACTGGCAGGGTTTCAGTGCAGAGACCGAGCCCCTCAGACAGCAGCATTTGTAGCACTGCAGTGTGCAGTACTGTGTGAGGGCACGATGCACTGGCAGGGTTTCAGTGCAGAGACTGAGCGCCTCAGACAGCAGCATGTGTAGCACTGCAGTGTGCAGTACAGTGTGAGGGGCACGGTGCACTGGCAGGGTTTTAGTGCAGAGACCGAGCCCCTCAGACAGCAGCATGTGTAGCACTGCAGTGTGTAGTACAGTGTGAGGGCACGGTGCACGGGCAGGGTTTCAGTGCAGAGACCGAGCCCCTCAGACAGCAGCATGTGTAGCACTGCAGTGTGCAGTACAGTCTGAGGGGCATGGTGCACTGGCAGGGTTTCAGTGCAGAGACCGAGCCCCTCAGACAGCAGCATGTGTAGCACTGCAGTGTGCAGTACAGTGTGAGGGGCATGGTGCACTGGCAGGG
Organism: Gymnothorax reevesii; assembly: GCA_029721435.1. Lineage (NCBI taxonomy): Eukaryota > Metazoa > Chordata > Actinopteri > Anguilliformes > Muraenidae > Gymnothorax > Gymnothorax reevesii. Next base: position 91,704,144 of record CM056583.1, read on the forward strand.
TTTCAGTGCAGAGACCGAGCCCCTCAGACAGCAGCATGTGTAGCACTGCAGTGTGCAGTACAGTGTGAGGGCACGGTGCACAGGCAGGGTTTCAGTGCAGAGACTGAGCCCCTCAGACAGCAGCATGTGTAGCACTGCAGTGTGCAGTACAGTGTGAGGGCATGGTGCACTGGCAGGGTTTCAGTGCAGAGACCGAGCCCCTCAGACAGCAGCATGTGTAGCACTGCAGTGTGCAGTACAGTGTGAGGGCACGGTGCACTGGCAGGGTTTCAGTGCAGAGACTGAGCCCCTTGCAGCATTACAGTGAGTGGAATTCAGATTATATTGCATCCAACCCTGCATTGCCAAAAAAAATCATAATTTCATAATTTGTTTGACTGCCTTAACCCTTGATCATAGTGCACATTTGTCATGGCATTTTTCCTAGTAATGTCATGCAATGTATCAAATTTAATTTTATCTCCATTTGCATTCATTTTTTGTCCGAGATCCGGTAATGACATCGAAAGAAGAAGAAATGCCTTCTCCTGCACTTCCGAGACTTTCTGTTGGTTAAGGTCAAGATTCTGTGGTGACCAAATTATGTGTTAAAATCATTCCTCATTCTCAATAAACCACTATTTGAGAGTAATGAATCTTGGCATTGGCATTCTGGAGTATGCCTATGCTGTCAGGGATTAAATAATTAATTGCTGGAATAACCTGGTCATTAAGTATATTCAGGTGGTCTGCTGAACCCATTTTATTGCTGCAGAACAGTGCTGAGCCCAGACCAGTGCAACTGAAGCAGCCCCAGACCACAACACTGCCCCCAGAGGCTTGTACAGCGGACACTGTGCATGACGGGGGCATCGCTTCATCCGCTTCCTTTCTTACCCCTCCATGCCCATCACCCTGGAATGGGGTAAATCTGGACTCATTAGACCACATGACCTTCTTCCATTGTATCTCTGTCCAATCTTTACGCTCATTTGCAAATTGAACTCATTTTTCTCAATTAGCCTCACTGAGAAGTAACTTTTGTGTGGCCACAGTGCTATTAAGTCCCAATGCTCCAATTCCTTATTGCATTTTATGCATGGAAATGCTCTATCATTCCAAATTAAACATAACCATAAGTTTGCTATATCTGGTGGAAGGAACCAAATATAAGTCGTCCAAAATGCAAAAACCATGATCGATTTCAAAATTGGTTAGGATTTTAAAAATCATGTAGTCTGAACCCGGCCTAAGCAGAAGTGAGGGACATTTATACATGTATTGACTTCTAAATTATGGTCCTTATTAAATATGTTGAGTGTACTGTAAGCTGTACATTATTTCACACTGTAACATCCTCTGTGTCTCTAAGCTTGTTAACTCCATTTACCAGCATAAATTGTGATTTACACAATTTACTATTGTTCTATGGCAGTCTATAATATTTAGACCAATCAGATTTTCTTACTCTGTATGGTTGTATTTAAATTACATGATCAGCCAATCATAAGCTGTAAAAGAAAGCCGTTGCTGCGGCGAACCCCCCCCCGTCGCATCTTTCTGAGCTTAAAGTCACAGGCAAGTTAAATCACAACCAGTTCAGTAAAACTGTGCACTCACTAACCCCATGACCTGTTTAATATGCAAAATAGGTCACAGTTACCATAGCACCCTTCCACCATCATAATGTTATTATACCAAACTTAATTGTCAAAAATCAAAGGCCTGAGACTCTGAGGATGGTGTCAACTGTGACGATCATTCGTGTAGACTGTAACCTAATTTTAGGTTATACCGATCTTCAAAGTCAAGTTCAAGGTCATTTGGCCTCCAGTTGATATCCAAGCAGAAGATGTAGCTGCTGTAAAGATTTCAGCCACCTAACTTCATTACTAAGCTAGGAGTGGCCATAAATGTGATTTTTGCACTTGCTGACCCTGTGACCTAATTAATTTGAAAATAATGTCAAGGTCACCATGGTAACCCTTCCCCCATCCCAGTGTGATATGGTACCAAGTTTGGTTAGATGCGGACCAGGGGCATTGGAGATATAGTGCAAAATGTTTGGACAGACGGACGGACGTACGGATGGACGTACATACATACATACGTACGCTGGTCTCCACTTGACCCCCCTTTTGGAGCCTATCGGCCCATGACGGGGGGTAAAAATGTTTCTGCCCGCGAAATCGCGAGCCCCACCAGGGCTCGACATTAACACTTGTCCTCTTGTTCGGGGGAAGTAGATTTTATTGTCGGACAAGTGGAAGAGAAATTTACTCGTCCCACCGGACAAGTTAAAAGTTGCAGCAATTTGCCACTTTTCAAGCAAATAGTAAATTGTTTTAACTCACTATTTGCTTGACAAGTGAAAATTTACTTACCCCATTGGCAAGATGGTTAAAATAACCTCAAATCAAGGACATATTTTTTGTCTTACTAAGAAAAATGGTGAGAGAAATAAGTGTTTTAAGTCTTAAAATAAGTTAATTCACCCTACCTATTATTTTTTTATTTTCATTTTTTGCAGTGCAGGTTAACAGTTCATCACCATCCCTCCAGGTTCTAATAAAGCGTAGTATAATTCTTTACCCCATCCTGGAGATTTCAGCAGTCTCCTTAGTTAGCTTTTATGCTTGATACAGGCTTATAATATGCCTGAACTGAAACTTAGTTACATCCATTCCATGACCAAATGATAAGTCTTCCGACATGGTTATTTAAGAAATGATAAAGTACGCACTGAATCAGTCAGGATAAGAAGAATTGTTGCCATCTGAAACATCTTAATCACTGCAATAATGATCCAATCACAGGCATTTAAGTATTTGCATATTTACATCCAAACAGCCATTTTTTTTGCCAGACAGTGTATTAGGAATGCAAACTGCGAAGCGCGCACTTCCTTCTTCATATCATTCTGTGCACAGCTTTCATACATGTTGCCTACATGAGGTGATGTCAGGTAATTTGGGACACATCTTAGGGGATTGTCAAGAGAACAGCCTGAAATTCTGAAGACTACATGAAATGTTACTTTTGGAATTTGTTATGAATCTCAGCTATATTTCCACAAAGAAAAGATATTTCCAAGTAAAATACTTCTGAAACTTTGAACCCTGATGCATATCAAGGACCCCTACCTCACTCTGACAAGATGTTCATGTAAAATAAGATTAAGGTAAAATAGAACATTTTAAAGCTCTCTTTAAAACTCTACCTCCCTCCTGCACCTGGATGTGTCTGTGAGTGTGAGGGAGAGGGAGAGAGGCGTGCGAGGGTGCGAACATGCACAGACACTTATGTGTGTATGATACAGACATGTGCGAGTGCGCGAACATGCACAGACACTTATGTGTGTATGATACAGACATGTGTGAGTGTGCGAACATGCACAGACACTTATGTGTGTATGATACAGACATGTGTGAGTGTGCGAACATGCACAGACACTTATGTGTGTATGATACAGACATGTGTGATTGTGCGAACATACACAGACACTTATGTGTGTATGATACAGACATGTGTGAGTGTGCGAACATGCACAGACACTTATGTGTGTATGATACAGACATGTGTGAGTGTGCAAACATGCACAGACACTTATGTGTGTATGATACAGACATGTGTGATTGTGCGAACATACACAGACACTTATGTGTGTATTATACAGACATGTGCGAGTGTGCGAACATGCGCAGACACTTATGTGTGTATGATACAGACATGTGTGATTGTGCAAACATACACAGACACTTATGTGTGTATGATACAGACATGTGCGAGTGTGCGAACATGCACAGACACTTATGTGTGTATGATACAGACATGTGTGATTGTGCGAACATACACAGACACTTATGTGTGTATGATACAGACATGTGCGAGTGTGCGAACATGCACAGACACTTATGTGTGTATGATACAGACATGTGTGATTGTGCAAACATACACAGACACTTATGTGTGTATGATACAGACATGTGTGAGTGTGCGAACATGCACAGACACTTATGTGTGTATGATACAGACATGTGTGAGTGTGCGAACATACACAGACACTTATGTGTGTATGATACAGACGTGTGCGAGTGTGCGAACATGCACAGACACTTATGTGTGTATGATACAGACATGTGTGATTGTGCAAACATACACAGACACTTATGTGTGTATGATACGGACATGTGCGAGTGTGCGAACATGCACAGACACTTATGTGTGTATGATACAGACATGTGTGCGTGTGCGAACATGCACAGACACTTATGTGTGTATGATACAGACAAGTGTGATTGTGCGAACATACGCAGACACTTATGTGTGTATGATACAGACATGTGCGAGTGTGCGAACATGCACAGACACTTATGTATGTATGATACAGACGTGTGATTTTGCGAACATACACAGACACTTATGTGTGTATGATACAGACATGTGTGAGTGTGCGAACATACACAGACACTTATTTGTGTATGATACAGACATGTGCGAGTGCGCGAACATGCACAGACACTTATGTGTGTATGATACAGACATGTGTGCGTGTGCGAACATGCACAGACACTTATGTGTGTATGATACAGACATGTGTGAGTGTGCGAACATGCACAGACACTTATGTGTGTATGATACAGACATGTGCGTAAGCTAACATGCACAGACACTTGCATTGTGTGTGCATGTATGTGTGATATGCACAGACACTTGCTTGAGTCTGCTTGCATGTTTGTCGCCATGGTGGCTAATTCAAGGTTATAGTGACTGACATGATCTCATTGCATCATCATTAACACTATCACATGACGAAAATACTGAAAATGTCTGTTACATGACTGGCTGACACACAATAACTTTTTTATGGCACCTGGGAACTAAGAAACATGCAGGTTTCACTTCAGAAAAGTGTCTCAGTTTAGTGCAATTTTTCGTTTCATTTTGCCTAATGCACTCGGGTAAAATGGGCTGCTGGTCACTTAAATCCCAGAAAACAGTAAAGGATACAGTGAAAATATTTTGATGATAAGTCAAACGGTTAGTAAAATACAACATCTTTCTACCATTTTTGCAGTCATACCCACATTGTTTTAGCTGCAGTTCTCTTATTACCAAAAAGAGCAAATCAACTCGCCACGTGGCTCATCGAGCAAGTTCAGGGACCGGCGTTTTTTTTTTGATCTGTTCTGCCCATCCTACTTTTCTGAGAAAAATAACAATGAGTGCTTAATGCAAAGGATATTTGTAGCAACAGCGCCATGGCTAGTTTACATCTGTTGTCCCTAGGCTGGTTGATCGTACAACAATTGGTAAGAGAAATTCACACTACAAAGACAGTACAAAATAGTACAATACAATACAGTAAAATACAACAAGTCAAAACAATACAATTAAAAGATAATCAATCAATCAGGCCCAGATGACCTGACTTCACTTGAAATGTGTGTGTTGGTCTGCATGTGTGTTTGTGATGTGTGTGTTTGTGCGCGTGTGTTTGAGTGTGTCTCTGTATGTGCAGGTCCATACCCATGCGTCTCCAGACTGCATTATTTTCTGATATGTGTGTGTGTGTGTGTGTGTGTGTGTGTGTGTGTGTGTGTTTAAGCACATGTCTCTTTATGTAGATGTACATGCCCCAGTGTTACCGGCTGAGTTCTTCTGTGCATCATGTTTCTGGGCCCTAATTTGGAAAAGAGGCTGGGTGTTACATAACGGCTGCAATGCAGGCTACACGGACCCCACTGATGTGCGGCTATGTGGGAGTTGATGTGGGAGGAGACCACAAACGCATTTTAGGCAAAGGATGCCCTTTTGCGCTGATTTCAGCAGACCACAGCTGAGGGCCATGCGCTAGACACAGACAGCGAAGCCCCGGCAGTCCGTCACTGACGGATATTCTCGGCTCGCCGTCAGGTCAGTCGGACGGTTATTGTTTCCGAGTCTCTGAACTTAACTGCGTGTCGCATGATGGCAGTATGTAAATGAAAAATCAGTTTGCTTTACGCATCCCACACCATGCCAACCTGGAAAACTATGCATTATAAATAGTTTTATCACTGCAAAATTATTTAGAAATTCTTTGAAAAGCAAATTACACAAACAAACCATGGAAGATAAAACACACTCACTCACCGCGTGAAGACAGTGCGTCGACACAAGCGAAGCGTAAAATTGGAAACACGTGACATAACGCGCGAAAGCACTTAAGAAATGTGTCCTCCTTACTTATTTAACCAAACGGATAAACACTGCCTCTTTGTAAAGTTGTCTACTCAACTATCTAACAGCCGAGACAGAAAACATTAAAGTTGACCTCATTACGAACGGAGCCACTTTTGTCCTTCTCATGTACGATTTTTACCCAGTCGGTCAAATTTCAAAAAGGAAATTCCAGGGGTATAAATCACTGTTTCTTTATTTGTTTATTAATATGGACTTATTTGCGGTCAGTTTCACATTTGGCTTTCGGTGTTTGAATCTATTGCCATTTAAATTCTATGAGTGACTATATTCGTTCCTAAATTTTCTCATGTCTGACATTCAAATATTAATTATATTGTCGTCAGGGGACGCGGTAGGGGCGGAATAATTCTTTCCGGCGATATTAAAAATTCAACGAGTATTGATTTCAAAGACAAACAGTGATAGTCTGTTTAAAAAGCAGACTAATTTAAACCACGATCAAAATCCAACATGTTTTATAGGCTCAGTGAAATGGACAATGCACAATATTCAGTTGGCTATCTTAATTAGGCTATTGAACTAACCTATTTATAGTCTAAACCATGAGTAGCTGCAACTGATGCACATTTTAAAAAAATGTTTAGGCTTCTACAATTATTCCAGAAAATTATATTCATGTGTCTTCTTTATGATAGCGTATTTGTAGTTCGTCAAATAGATTTCCAATAATTTAAAACAGCAATAAAACCCGATCAATCTGGAGCAGAGAGCCCTGTTTCCTTGGTAACCGAGGTCTGATTGTAGGTATATTTCTCGTTGCTTTAATGCTGGGATGCTCTCGTGCGCTCTGTATTGTAAGTCTATAAAGCTTCATTACTGAGAAATTTGCCCAGTTCATTTTCAAACTAGCTGTGTATCTTTTCAAGCTCTCTAATAGGGCGAGTTCATGTAAAATTTGCATCCGACTTGTGTTTTTGTTCATAAACAAGGTTCGACAAAAACATTATCCAGTTAATTTCAGCGTTTAACGCCAGGCGCGGGAGATAAGGCGCTTTTGTGCCGTTGGGGTTACTCTGTTGTACGAAATTATTTATGAGTTGCTCAAAATAACTTGGAACATTTCGGGAAAAATGGGCCTCGTATGTGGCATTGTGAATGCCTGAAAACGCTGCTGACAGGTTTATAAAGTAAACTAATCATTGACATGCCGTGGCTTGGGCAGTTCTGCGAGTGCTGTATTAAGTGTTGGCTATTTAAACCGTCCGCAGAGAGATCCGTTTCATTCTAATTCAACAGCAGCTCGTTCGCCGCTTTAGTAAAGTCCACAAATTCATCCTAAAATTTCACGGAGTATCCTGCCGACACCCTTGCAGCATCAGAGCAAATGTGCAATGTTTCTGAAATGTATTGTGCTTCTCTGCTCATACAGCAGCCTAAGACTAGAGATCACATGCAGTGCGCCGGCATGGGTGAATCGTTCTTTAACAAACACATTTTCCTGATTACACCGTTCCACGGTTTTACTGCATCGTCAGCCATGCGATATGATTCCTTTCTGGTTTGTACAGTTTTCCTCATGTTATTGCTGCACAGGGCCAACGATTTACCGACCAATGGAACAAAATCCGCATATTTCTATTAACTACTCAAGAAAGATGCACGGGAATTGAACATTTTAGATGCCCTCGAATTTGGAAGGGTAGTCAATCATACGAGCTCAAAACACTATAGCAATTTGATGAGACGGCGGGAACGCGCACGGCAGCGCGAGCACAGCTGTAAGCACCAAGGACAGCCTCCGAGCGTCGAGAATCGGACAAAACCTCGGACGAACCCGCAGCTCGAACGGACTGTCAGGATTTAAATATAACGCGACACCTGAGCTTTATGGTCATCTAGTTTTTTCCACGAAAATTACAAATAGGCGTCGGGTATTGCTTAACGACTGTATAGCTAACAAAGAACGAGCCTTAACACCGCAGGAAACGGAGGAAAATAATGCGAATATTAAACCAATGAGCATCAGATATCGGAAACCAGGAGTAAGTGTTAAACAGCCTTAATGATATTCTTAAACGCCAGTTGTAACGACGGTCGATGACTCCACTCACTCCGCCGCAGTGCATGTTAATTTAGTCGCATTACGGAGGACAGCCTAGTTGTACGGTGGTCAATCGAGGATTGGATAAGTATTCGAGCCCACTCACAGCGGAGAGAGGCACAAGCCGGCTCCACGCCGTGTTTTCGCCGTCTGCACGATGCGGCTGTTGCTACTGGCGGTTTTCTTCTCGTACTCCTGTGCGCGGGGAGGTTGCGAGCCGAAGATGGTGAACATCGGCGCAGTGTTGAGCCAGAAGCGCTACGAGCAAGTGTTTAAGGACGCCGTCGGACAAGCCAACCAGATGTACGGAAGGGACAAATTTAAGTTAAACGCAATTTCTGTCACCCACAAGCCTAATGCTATCCAGATGGCACTCTCAGTGTGTGAGGATCTCATCTCCAGCCAGGTAACTGAATCACCACTCTAAAGTCAGTTTTATTCGACATATCGATGTCCTCTGCAAATACTGAAAACTAGCTACAGCCTACACGTCTTGAAGCCCATCTTTCATCATGAAACGTCATCATCACAAATAAACTTTGGATCACACTTAGTCGGGGCAAGCTGATTGTCCCTCTTTAATTTCAGCACTTAAAAGGCACAGCAGCAGAGTTCTAGAAGGAAGTGGCTATCTGCCCCGCAATGGGGCGGACAAGAGAAGCAGTTCTGCTATTTGCACCGCGGCGGGGCGAATAAGAGAAGCGCTTCTGCTATTTGACCCGCAGTTGGGCCAATAAGAGATTGAATTTTATAATCCGCCCCCCTCTTTGATCTTTCGCGCTGAATCGCCGCGGGGCGAATAGTCTTTTCCAGAGTAAAAAGGGTCGCCTCAGATGTGGAGGCAACTCATTTTCTTAATGATTGAAAGTTGGTTTTAAATATTATAGCCTCCTATGTGCAAGCTCAGCAGAAGTTTACAGGAGGCAATATATGTTTTGGCCGTGTAGGCCTAATATTTCCTTTGAAAACAGCAGTTGAAATCAACCTGCACAAGTATCGGTTAGACCATGAGGATTCCGAGCACAATTTCAAGTCCCATTGACTGTTTGATGACGGACTGCTTTTGGGTTGGCTTTAGACTGCATGTGTTGCCCAAGTGCTTTAGCCTACTATACGTTTCACCGGAGTATTCTGCAATTTGCATTTAATTTTGCTTTGAATTGCGCCAATGGGTTGGTCCCCCTTGGTAATGATTTCACTTCTCTCACTGGACACTGCTACTGCTGTTCTTACTAAAAGCGCAAGTTAGTAATGCGTCCGCCTCATGTGAGCATTTATGATGGCAGAGGCTACTTAAGTTACAACATTATGATGCTTCGTTTATCGTCGCAGCAACAGGCATCTACGGCGCGTAACGCTGCGGTGTAGTTCCATCTCAAATAAGTTCAGCTTTTCGAAGATCTGTCACTGCAGTCAGAATCCCATCAATGACCTAAGAATTAACTGTAAAGCGTTAAAACTGAGACGAAAAATGACCATGACAGTCAAGCGTTTGTTTGTTTTTTTTGGAGGTCTTCACATATGTCACATAGTTTAAGTGACTGTGAAATGTTTTCATACTACCGTGTCATGAATTTTGAAATGAAATGATTGTCGTTATTAATCAGATGGGATCATAACGTATCGGACAGGACTGTATTGGATGTTCATGAATATTAAACGAGCACCTCATCCTGCAGCTGCGCCTCCTCATCCCGGGACCATGTTCGCCTCAGAGCGGGCAAGACACGTGCAGTCGCAGTGAAGTTCGCGAAAAGCGAGACAAGAGGCGTGAAATACTGACTGCAGTGTACGTTTGATTTGCTGCGCACAGACTCCCAAAACATATTCTTTATTTTCTTCTTAGTCGAGAAATAACAGTTACGGGGACCTTGCAAGTTTTCAGCTGGGCTCGAGAGTGAAAAATGTTCTGCATTTTCACAGCTGTGGTTAAATGAAAAGTAAGTAATTGATTTAAACAGCTCAGGGTTTAATTGCACCCGATAGCCTGCGGACAGAATGGGCTGTGGCCAACTGACAATGAAATATATGACGCAATTGATTTTTCTCTGCAGTTCCTATTTCCACTTCTCCTGCCATCTGACATGTTTTAGCCCAAAGGAGGCCAATATGGCGGCTTGCGCAGCGGGCATCTGCTGTGTGGGTGCTCAGAGATGCGTGAAAAAGCGAGGGTGCTATGTCTGATTCCGTGGTCCAGTGAGACGCTTTGGCGCCCACGCAATATAACACAATTAATAATAAAATAACGACGGCATTTGCGAGCCCGGCCATGAACCGGTGCCCTGTTATTTGAAACGCACTGCAGTGAAGTTTATACCAGTGGGTTATAAAAAGTGTAATGCATTTACGGCTTTACTTTGGAGTTGAGAAAAATGATGTAACACCAATATCGGAATTACAGTGTAATGGGAACATGAAAATCTGTCATCTTGAAATGATTTTGCTGCACCAGGAAATTGCAAGACAGAGGACCTCAAGCTGTACCAAATGGGTTTAGCACCCTTGCCATTTAAAGGTCCAGTGTTACATGATTGGTCATTTAAACTATTTGTCAGATCAAACAGCCAGATTTTGGTGTTTCTTTTTTGCCTCAGACATAACGAAAGATTCATGGAGCGGATATCGCAAAGACATGCTGCATAATTGCCCTAATTTCACTCTGTGTTATAGCAAGCCCTTTTTTACCCCCAGCCATGATGGCAGCTGGGGTATTTCCATCATGATGGTGTCCGTACGTCTGTCTGTTTGTGCATCTGTCTGTCCCACATTCTGTGCAGGCCAGTACTCAGTAGCTATTAAAATTTAAAATTTCATACTTATCACATGTACTGACCTACTTTTAAGGAATGTGACCTTTGACCTAGGTGCAATAACCTTGACCTTGGAAATTTTGCGCTGCCTACTTCTGAATAATTTATTATAGCAACAATGTGAAACTGGTGACAAATATAGTGCTCTGGATGGACCTTGTCTGGTTCATCTCCACAATTGACCTTTAAAAATGACTTTGAATACTTTCATGCTGTTATATTACCAAAATATTTGCATGGATCCAAGATCAGAGGTTAAAAGTTTTGTGTGTGCCTGGGCTATGATACTTCCAATCTGCATTTGAGGAAGACGCTGTGCGTCGAAACGTTAGTCTTGGCATCTCAATAAACTGATGCAGGTGATTCGAGTGCTGCAGTCTGTTCCTCCATTTGTTCTGAATTTGTCATTTTCTGTGAGCCCCGACCTCTGCAAGAGAGGGGCCGAAGCACAAGGGGTATTAACATATTTAAAGACCTCAATCAGATCACCCCTTTGTCTCCTTTTCCTAAGACTAAAGAGATTAAGGATCTTCAGCCTCTTCTCCTAGCTTTCATCTTTTATTCCTGGAATTAGCTTAGTGGCTCTTCTCTGAACTTTTTCTAGAGCCTCTATATCTTTCTTAAAGTATGGTCCCCAGAACTGTACGCAATACTCCAGATGTGGTCTGATGAATTTGTTGCACAAGAGAAGTATGACGTCCTTGGATTTAATCCTAATACTTTTGGCTATATATCCCAGCATCCTGTTAGCCTTTTTTAACTGCTACGGCACAATGGCTAGAACCTCTTAGGGTTCTAACAATCCCTCCCAGATCTTTTTCATGTGGAGCACATTCCAGTTTAAAACCTTCCATGAAGTAATCCTGCCTAATGTTTTATTATCTACATGCGGAAGTTTACATTTCGCTACATTAAATTTCATTTGCCACATTTCTGCCCAATTCTGGATTCCATCTAAATCATCCTGAATCTCTTTAGTGGACTCGAAATTGTTTGCCAAACCTCCCAATTTAGTACCATCCGCTAATTTAACTAATTTGTTTTCAATATTCCCATTAAGGTCATTAATATAGATGAGGAACAGCAGGGGTCCCAACACCGATCCCTGGGGGACGCCACTCCCCACCATACCTAGCTCAGATGAGATACCACTGACCACCACTCTTTGTGTTCTGTCCTGTAACCAGTTTTGAATCCACTCCAGAATACCTCCTGTAACTCCAATGGAGCTCATTTAAAAAATTAGTCTCTCATGCAGTACTGTATCAAATGCTTTCTGAAAATCCTAGTATATGATGTTATAAGCCCTGCTCTGATCATGAGTCTTGGTGGCCTCTTCAAAGAATGACACAAAGTTTGTCAGGCATGACCTTCCCTGATGGCAACCGTGTTGGCTATCCCTCAAGATTTTGTTACGTTCAAGAAATAATCCTGCTCGTCTTTTATGATAGATTCCAGGATTTTGCATGCAATGCAAGTTAAACTAACTAGCCTTTAATTTCCTGGCTCAGTATGGTCCCCTTTCTTATATATTGGTATTACATTGCCCTGTTTCCAATCATTTGGTATTTCTTCAGTTTCTAAAGACCGCCTGAAGGTGGCGGCTTAAAGATGATCTCACTAACTTCCCCGTGCACTCTAGGATAAAAGCCATCAGGACCCGCTGCCTTATTTGTCTTTAGTTTATGCAACTTGTCTAATACGTCTGTAAGTGAATGTAACAGATTGTTTAAATAAATAGTCAAATTTCTATTAAGTTTATATTGTTTTCGCACATGATAAGGACTGAGGAATTTTAAACTTTTTAATTTGCATTTATGTGCTCTTTGTCAGCTGAACCAGGAATCCCTGGAAGAGTAAAAGAGGCTGATTTTTCATTCTGATGACCTTCGTAGTTTTTGGATTTGGGCCTGTTGATGCATCAAACCCCTTGGGCCGACTTATCTCTAAAGTGCCTCCCCATTCTGAGAATGTTTCTTTTAATCATAACTGATGGTGTGAGAATAAGTGCATAGCAGAAAAAATAATGTTGCAAATGATTTGAGTGCGTAAATTATGTTGGAGACTCAGGGAGCCGTCTTAAGTCATGATTTGCTGAGAGATCCCTGGAGCATGCTCACTGGGGGAGGGCATATTGGAATTTTTTAATTGCACTGAACTGCTGCTGAGGTGTTATCCTGATCACCGTGGTGTTCTGCTTGTCACAGATCTTGTGAGTGATGCCATTTCTTGCACTGCAACGGTGCTCTCCGGGCAGAGATTAAAATCATAATGACACTTCAGCTCCTTGTGACTGAAAAAATGCAACTTTGCACAAGTGGTGACGAGAACTTCACAGTAAGCAGTTACCAGGCCTTTAGTGCTACCGACACAGGTCTGTCAACACCAAGCATTGCAAAGCCTTTTATTTTTTTGGAACCATCCATTAGAATCAAGCAGATTTTTTATTCAATTCAGTTTAATTTCTGTAGGGCTTTAGCGATAGAGGAGATGTCTGGCCCAAAATAGTGATGGAAAAAACAACCCTCAAATTGCGGTTATCTTATAACCCCATAATATTTTCCACCATAATGATACTTCCTACGAAATGAGTACGGTCTGCGGCATCCGGTGAGGGTTTTTCCCGGGAATGTGTTATTGTGTTTGCATCCTGCATGCAAGTTGTGTGCCAAATTTAGAATAGAGATGAGTGGCAGAAATTAAATTTAAAATCTGTCGACTTTAAACTGGGACAAATTCTATTTTGTTATGCGAGAGAAGAAATTCTTCGTCTTTATTAAAGGGGCAATAAGCAAAATCATTTCACTGCTGGGTTTGCTGTTGCGCTCTGCCTGTAAACCAAAACAAAGTGTCATGAGCTACACCTCCCTCTACCTCTGCAATTGGGCAGAATGACGGGCCAGTTTAAGTTTCCGCGGCGTTATTACTCAGCAGATCGAATGCGAAATGCTCACGAAACTGCAGATTTGCGGTAAATGTTTGCTGGCTGCCGGGCAACTCGCCAAACACAAACGTAACGCCTGGCCCATTGCTGGGACCGAACCGCTAACAACTCAAGCTCCGGACATTAACCCATGCCATGATTGTAACATTAAATTTAATTCTACATAGCAGCATGTGCCTAACGATACTGTAACACGAATTAAAGCAGACATTTGACTTTATGTTGTTACTTACCCGTCCAGGAAAAGAAGAGCTAACGTTAGCTCCGAGTCTAACTGTAGCCCCTTTAGCTCTTGCAGTGCTCTCCACCTTGGAAATGCAAGGCCAATATTAATCCGGGTTCTGTCCATTTCTTTATCCAACAACTTCTTTGCCAACGACCGTTGTTTCTTTACAAGTAATTTCGGATCCTGCTTGTCTTCAGGTGAACGGTTCGTTCCACTCCCCACCATTTCACTTTTTAAAAAATACGCATTGCCACTGCTCACTAGCTTTATGAATGCGTTCTCAGGAAGGAGGAGGCGGCGATTCTGCTCTCTGGTTATATGAATGCATTCTCAGGAAGGAGGGGGCGGCGATTCTGCTCTCTGGCTGTATGAATGCAATCTCGGGGAGGAGGCGGCGATTCACATGAACGTACATGAACGCGCAGCCGGACCGGCCTTGTAAACAAGGGGCTGGAGATCAACACAGAGAGCGGGTGTGTGATGTCCTGCTATACTCCAGATGAAATTACACCTCTCGTTCCTCACATAGTGATTTTTAATTCCTTCAATATAGAAATGATGCATTTTTGCTTATTGCCCCTTTAACGTCTCAACAATTAAGTATGAATTTAACTCAAGAATGAGCACGATGCAAATTTTTCCTGTTCAGTAGCCTATTACAACAAAGGACAAGATCATTTTTGTTGTGATTCTGCTTTTTGCTCATGACCATTCTTTTGTATTGTGTATTGGTATTTGGATTTTCATGTTTTATTATTTTTCATGTTCATAGTATTTATAGCCATGTTTCCTTTTCCATGCATTGCACTTCGTCTACCCAGTCTTGTCTCATGTAGGTCTTTGCTCACGGTCCCTAGTCTTGCGTGCCACTCATTCGGGTGATTTATTGGTTTCTGGGTTTCAACCTTCTTTCATTATCTCGTGTACTTCCTTCCTCTCTCTGTTACTATCTACTAATCCATACTAACAGTTTGTTGTTTTTTGATAATTACTAACCCATATTAACATTGTATATTTTTACTAACTTACTAACATGTACTCTGGATTGTATTGCTGCACATACTAATTGACTAACGATCTCTCAGCAGTCGCCCAATTCTAGTCTCTGCCTCCTTGCCTATCCCTGATTATCTCTGCTGCAGCTTCTGTGGATCTCCACTTACACTTCATGCTTTCCTTTTCTTAAAATATACACTTTAGTACTCCTTAACCGGAGCTGTTGTTTCGTACATAGGTTTCTCTTGTGATCCCTGTCTGCGTTTTGGCTTTGGCCAGATTCATGTAATTAGATTATTCCTCATGTGTCAGTCCTGATTATTGTATCATTGATTGCACCTGTTCTCCCTGGTCATGTGTTCACCCCGGATGTGTATTTAAGATGTCTGTTCAAGCACTTCCAGTGTCAGATCGTTTTCCCTAGTCTTCACGTGCTACGTTTCTTGCCTTGATTACTCAGTGTTTATCTTTCTGACTGGATTACCCGACTTTCGATTTTTGCCTTTGTGATTTTTGATTACTGTTGCATCTGTGTGTTTTGACCATTTTCTGCCCGACTACGAGATCTGTTTGCTGCCCTGGTAACGATTCGGATTACGCCCTTTGGATTCTGGCTTTGCTTCTCTGATATACCTATTCCTGTGAACCAGACCCATTTCTGTCCGACTACGATTACTGTGATTGCTGCCCTGGTTTTTGATACTATTTTTGCCAACTGGATTTTGACTTTTGGATTGTGGACTCTGTACTTTTGCCTTCTGCCCTGCGGGGCTCCTCCCCCTTTATTAATAAAACAACCTCTACTGCATTTCCTGGTTCTCGCAACTGGTTCCTGATCACACCCTTACAATTTCAGTATAAGACGAAGTGTCTGTGTACAGTGCTGTGAAAAAGTATTTGCCCATTTCCTGATTGCTTATATCTTTGCATATTTGTCACACTTAAATGTTTTATATCATCAAATAAATTTTAATATAAGACAAAGATAACCCGAGTAAATACAAAATGCAGTTTTAAAATGATGATTTCATTTATTAAGGGGAAAAAGCTATCCAAACCTACCTGACCCTATGTGAAGATTAACCACATTTTTTTCATTCAATTTCACCTGCCACACCCAGGCCTGATTATTGTCAGACCTTTTAAATCCAGAAATCACTTAAAAAGAACCTGTTTGATAATGTGAAGTAGGTTAAAAAAGCAGTACATCAAACAGCAACACATCATGCCGCGAACTAAAGCAATTCAAGAACAGAAGAGAGACAAAGAAATTGACATCTATCAGTCTGGAAAGGGTTACATTTCTAAGACTTTGGGACTCTGGCGAATCACGGTGAGAGCCATTATTCACAAATGGAGAAAACTTGAAACAGTGCTGAACCTTCCCTGGAGTGGCTGCTGACCAAAATTACTCCAAGAGCACATCGACTCAGAAGATCACAAAAGAACCAAGAACAACATCTAAAGAACTGCAGGCCTCACTTGCCTCAGTTAAAGTCAGTGTTCATGATTCAACAATAAGAAGGAGACAGGGCAAAAATGGCATCCATGGGAGAGTTTCAAGTTGAAAACTACTGCTGACCAAAAAGAACACAAGGGCTCGTCTCACATTTGCCAAGAAACATCTTGATCATCCCCAAGACTTTTGGGAAAATATTCAGTGGACTGAAGAGACAAAAGTTGAACTTTTTGGGAGGTGTGCGTCCCGTTACATCTGTGTAAAACTAACACAGCATTTCATAAAAAGAACATCATACCAAAAGTCA
Source organism: Gymnothorax reevesii (assembly GCA_029721435.1). Lineage (NCBI taxonomy): Eukaryota > Metazoa > Chordata > Actinopteri > Anguilliformes > Muraenidae > Gymnothorax > Gymnothorax reevesii. The sequence goes on from CM056583.1 coordinate 91,721,152, forward strand.
AACTTGGTGGTGGTATTGTGTGGTTTAAGGCTGCTGTGCTGCCTCAGGACCTGGACAACTTGCCGCAATTGATGGAACTATGAATTTTGTTCTCTACCAGAAAATCCTGAAGGAGAATCCAACCCTCAGATTGTGACCTCAAGCTCAAGCGCACTTGGGTTATGCAGCAGGACAATAATCCGAAACACACCAGCAACTCCACCTCTTAATGGCTTAAAAAAAAACAAAAAGAAGATTTTAGTGGGGCTTAGTCGAAGTCTGGACTTAAGATGGTGTGGCATGACCTTTAACAGGCCGTTCCTGCTCAAGAACCCTCCAATGTGGCTGAGTTAAAACATTCTGAAAAGGAAAGTGGGCCGTAATTCCTCAACGGGGGTGTGAAAGACTCATTGCCAGTTATCGCAAATGATTGATTGCAGCTGCTGTCGCTGAGGGTGGCACAACCAGTCATTAGGTTTAGGGGGCAATAACTTTTTCACACCAGGCCAGGTAGGTTTGGATAGCTATTTCCCCTTAATAAGTGAAATCAACATTTTAAAAACTGCATTTTGTATTTACTCAGGTTACCTTTGTCAAATACTAAAATTTGTTTGATGACCTGACACATTCAAGAGTGACAAATATGCAAAAAAAAAAGAAATCAGGAAGGGGGCAAATACTTCTTCACGGCACTGTATAACACTGATCAGTGTAAAATGCAGAGTGAGAATTCATTATTTTGATCTTAAATGTAGGAGTAAGCAAAAGCACATTTTATAAAATTCTTATGTGTCAATCAAGAATGGTCCTCAGTGGTGGATTATTTTGAAGAGTTTAGAAAGGATCGTAACTCTGTTCAGACTCCGTTATGGAGCTTCGTGTGTGTGTGTGTGCGTGCGTGTGTGTGCGTGTGTGTGTGTGCGTGTGTGTGTGTGTGTGTGTGTGGCGCGGCATTACTGGAGTGGTCGTGATCGCTGGGTTATCTTGACATTAGAATGGCGTTGTTACTTGTATAAAACACTACGTCTCAACATTAGAGTGGCACTGTAACTTGCGTGACACACTACTTCTAAGCATAAGAGTTGCACTGTAACTTGTGTAACACACTACATCTCGGCATTTGAGTGGCACTGTGACTTGTGTACCACATTACATCTAGTCATAACAGTGCAACGTAACTTGCGTAACACAGTACGTCTCGACATAAGAGTGGCACCGTAACTAGTGTAACACTACCTCTCGACATCAGAGAGGTAACTTCGCTGTAACTTCTAGAACACACTACATCTCCACAGAAAGGTGGCTCCATAATTTGGGTAACACATTACATCTAGACATAAGAGTGGCAACAGAGCTTGTGTAACCGCTACATCTCGACATTAGAATGGCGCTGACACTTGTGTAACACATTACATCTTGAAATGAGTGGCACCTTTACTTGTGTAAAACACTCCATCTCGACGTTAGAATGGCACTGTACCTTGTGTAACACATTAGATCTCAACATTAGAGAGGCACCGTAACTTGTGTAACACACTAGATCTCAATATTAGAGTGGAACTGTAACTTGTGTAACACACTTGATCTCGACATTAGAGTGGCATCGTAACTTGTGTAACACGCTAGATCTCAATATTAGAGTGGAACTGTAACTTGTGTAACACACTTGATCTCGACATTAGAGTGGCACCGTAACTTGTGTAACACACTAGATCTCAATATTAGCGTGGCACCGTAACTTGTGTAAAACACTATATCTGGAAATTAGAATGGCAGCGTAATTTGTGTCACACACTGCATCTTGACATTAGAATGGCACTTTAACTTGTCTAACCCACACCATCTCCATATTAGAATGGTGGATTCCATTGGTGAAAGCAACGTGAAAACCCACGTTTTAATCTGCCTTTTATTTTGACGTATTGTAACTCTTTGTTTAAATTCAATCACTGGTTTCATGTAATTTTTTAATCTAGAATTTTTTGTTTATGTTCTTGTTCTTATTTTCTGTCTGTGTGCTTTTAGTTCTGCTTTGTTTAGCACTGTTACAGCTATAATTTAAATGACGAGAAATTAATTTATTTTGAATATCTGTGATCTTAATTGAATACCGGAACCAAAGGACTGTTCTGTAAATTTGTAATTTTATTCGTAATTTAGTGTTGATGTTGGAGATTTTTATGACTTCATGTGCCAGAGCGCATTTGGCTCCTTTATTAGCTCATGTGCAAGATCTGTAAATAGTGCTGTTGATGGATGATTATTCGGTGTGCAGCAGTCTTTGACCATGACTACGCGGAGTTTTGGTTATTCCTCTAAGAATCCTAAGTTATCGTTTTGATTATCTGTAATGCAACCCCTGTTTGGTTAACGATAGAATGGCTTTGAATCCACCTCTAAGAGCTTTAGATCCATCTCTAAAGGCCTCATACGTACCAAATAGCCGAAACGGCCCCACGAATCCCAGATGATGGCGCTGCGCAGCAGCCATTGAGAGGTGCAGAGAGAAATCTTCGTAACATAATGCAACGTCAAAACGAAGTGACTGAGTTACTTGTTTTGCGACAAAGACTCTCTCAGCTTCCTCAAAGAGAAGTACCAATATTCTCTGGTCATCTACTTTCTTATCGATTCTTCATGAGGGCATTTGAAAGTGCTATTGAGAACAAGACAACTAGCGACCAAGAAAAGTTGTTCTACTTAGAGTAGTTTACAAGTGGAGAACCACGAGACTTGGTTCGCAGTTGCGAACGCATGAGGCCAGATAAAGGATTCAAAGAAGCGAAGAAACTACTTAAGTACCAGTATGGCAGTAAATTTAAGATACCTACAGCCTATCTTGACCAAACACTTTAGTGGCCGCAGATTAAAGCCGAGGATGTCAAAGGTCTGATGGCATATTCATTGTTTCTCATTGGATGTCGGCAAACCATGTCTGATGTTGACTTCATGGAAGAGATGAGAGAGATCCGAGCAATATGAGACAGTAATTTTGAAGCTTCCCTTCAAAGTCAGAGGGCACTTTTGAGCAGCTTGTTTGAATGAAAGGTGCTAAGCAAATAAATAGTTAATATCTCAAATGCATAAAATATGCAATGTAGTGAATCAAATTCTTTTTGCCCGCAAATTCTTAAAATATTGAATAAAACATCTTAAAACACTTTTTTATATTTTGTTTAATATTTTTATACAATGTACTTGCAGAAACCTTTCAGAAATAAATACATGCATATTATTCATTATGGGTCGATGTTCTCTGACATTTCAAGCAGTGACGCATTTAATGACTCGTATATTCCTCTCCAGTGCGAGGTATTAATCCACATTATCAGCTCACTGAAACACTAACCCATGCATTCACTTATTCATAGGTGTGTGAGTTCAGGTGAGAGATGATTGGTTCATAATTAATGAACTTCACAGTCCGCAACATACAGAACATATACCCAGTACTGAGGTGAGATGTACATAAAACAACCTGATTCATTTCACCTCTTAATCCTGTGTTGTAGATTCATGCTTATGCTCGCACGCACATACACAAACACACACACACACACACACACACACACAAACACCTAGCAGCATGACCATACGCTGAGTTTGGAGGGACTGAAGGCCCATAAACACCTGTATGACTCACCTGTGCACCCCTGTACCTCCATTCTCTGGGTGTTACCCCTCCCCCGCTCTGCCCGCAGGTGTACGCCATCCTGGTGAGCCACCCGCCACAGTCCAATGACCACCTGACCCCCACGCCTGTGTCGTACACCGCCGGCTTTTACCGAATCCCGGTGATGGGGCTCACCACCCGCATGTCCATCTACTCCGACAAGGTGAGGATGCCGTGGGGGGGGCTGAACTTCCACCATGTGGCCGCAACAGTTAACATGCAGCATTATTATTATGGTAATAACATTAGCATTATCCATCCAGTAAGAATGAAAAACTCTGAACTGAGCCAAGAAAGAAGCCAAGCAAGTGGAAGGACGATGTGAAGTGATTTTCTAAAGGTTTTTAATGAAGTCATTGTTAAGTTTGAATAAATCTGAGCGTCACACCTGCCTTCCGGTCATGAGTCATTGCAGTGGGCTTGTTTCCACTCCGAATTACTGCAGAGGTCTTGTACTCCTTGAAACCTGGATAGCCTTAAAGCTGATTATTTCCGCCTTATTTTCGATCTGGCATGATTTAAATTTTGAGGTGCTTTTAAAATCCTTTGATGGGGTTGATATTTTCCACACAGACCTTTGAAGGGAGAATGAACAGGAAATGCATGTGGCTGTATTTACTGCTGCTTTCAAGGACATTTTAATGACAATTTAGCCACAATAAAGTCTGTCTTATAATTTCATATGGTTATTTAACCCCCCTTAACAGCTCTTCAACAGCCTAATGCAGCAAGACTCCTAATGAGAGGTTTGCTGTGCAACTGATTACAGCCCTTTCAGCCGGGGGAACATGTTCAGAATTTGGCTGTAATGTAGCAGGTTTGTCACCATGTTTGCGAACCCTGGGGTTCCAACACTTGAGGTCGTGAACATTAATGAGTTACTAGAAATGCTAAGTTGGAAAATGAAGCAACTATGTCACATAACGGTTTGGGAACTGTGCGAGCAGCTTCATGGATGTCACTCTGATCGAGGCTGGGTGATGTTGCTGCACTAGAAGATAGTAAATCTGAAGTTAAATGTTTAGCTGCATAAATAATTTTACTAAAAACTATTTTATTTGCATGAGTCACCCTGGGTATGTGTCTGCCAAATGCCTGAAGTGGAAAAATAATTTCATCAGTCAAAAATAACTATGGTTGTTTAGACTGAACCTTGAGACTGTTCTTCTAATCTGACTGGTGTCCAAAATGGCTGACATAAGGTGGGGAGACAGATGGGATCAGGGCTGTTCTCACCTTTGATTGTCACCATGAGGAGGCTGGACTACGAAAAGGTTACACGTATCTTGTACTCAGACTGAGTTCTCCTTTGGTATAGTGACCTGGAGAGACTGTAGCGCAGTGTTTCCCAAACTGTGCGCCGCGGCACGCCGGCGTGCCGTGAGAGCTTCCTAGGTGTGCCGGCAGAAAACCTACTTACTGTTTTTTTTCCCCTGACAGCCTAATAATATAAAACGGATGAACTTACAGGGTATAAAAATAACAATTCGTGTCATTGTAAATTCATTCAATTCGGTTTATTAAAATGCCTTCTCTATGTTTCCGCATCGTGTATACAATATTCAAATTTGATTTTGAATATTTGCCCATTTGCATTTGTGCATTTGCGATATTGATGTTAAGTGTGTGTTCTGTCAAAATGAAAATGAGTCTTTTCGTCATTTATTTTATGATTGGATAAAAGCCTGAAACCTGGTTGGAAAGCTCGAGTGGTTGTCTCGCCATTCGGTCGTGCTGCGGAGTAAGTAGTGCAAGCAGAACGCTGCAATATCATAGCGGTGTGCCGTGAGATTTTTTCATGGTTAACAGTGTGCCGCGAGAGAAAAAAGTTTGGGAAACACTGCTGTAGCGATCTGAGAGACGTGAAGCTGGGAGTATTGAACTGAGCCATGACATGCTGTTAGCATTTAGGATACCAACCCTAAAAGGGCAGGAGACAGGAGCTGACTGATAAATCCACAGCCTTCATGGTGCAAACAGACTAACGATTCAACACGAGTGTGTCTTCATCAGAGTCAGACAGACTAACGATTCAACACGAGTGTGTCTTCATCAGAGTCAGACAGACTAACGATTCAACACTAGTGTGTCTTCATCAGAGTCAGACAGACTAACGATTCAACACGAGTGTGTCTTCATCAGAGTCAGACAGACTAACGATTCAACACGAGTGTGTCTTCATCAGAGTCAGACAGACTAACGATTCAACACGAGTGTGTCTTCATCAGAGTCAGACAGACTAACGATTCAACACGAGTGTGTCTTCATCAGAGTCAGACAGACTAACGATTCAACACGAGTGTGTCTTCATCAGAGTCAGACAGACTAACGATTCAACACGAGTGTGTCTTCATCATAGTCAGACAGACTAACGATTCAACACTAGTGTGTCTTCATCAGAGTCAGACAGACTAACGATTCAACATGAGTGTGTCTTCATCAGAGTCAGACAGACTAACGATTCAACACTAGTGTGTCTTCATCAGAGTCAGACAGACTAACGATTCAACACTAGTGTGTCTTCATCAGAGTCAGACAGACTAACGATTCAACACTAGTGTGTCTTCATCAGAGTCAGACAGACTAACGATTCAACACTAGTGTGTCTTCATCAGAGTCAGACAGACTAACGATTCAACACTAGTGTGTCTTCATCAGAGTCAGACAGACTAACGATTCAACACGAGTGTGTCTTCATCAGAGTCAGACAGACTAACGATTCAACACTAGTGTGTCTTCATCAGAGTCAGACAGACTAACGATTCAACACGAGTGTGTCTTCATCAGAGTCAGACAGACTAACGATTCAACACTAGTGTGTCTTCATCAGAGTCAGACAGACTAACGATTCAACACGAGTGTGTCTTCATCAGAGTCAGACAGACTAACGATTCAACACTAGTGTGTCTTCATCAGAGTCAGACAGACTAACGATTCAACACTAGTGTGTCTTCATCAGAGTCAGACAGACTAATGATTCAACACGAGTGTGTCTTCATCAGAGTCAGACAGACTAACGATTCAACACGAGTGTGTCTTCATCAGAGTCAGACAGACTAACGATTCAACACTAGTGTGTCTTCATCAGAGTCAGACAGCACAAAGACACGAGGCAAATAAAACCTTAAGTCACTGTAGGCAGAAGACACGAGGCGAGTAAAACCTAAAGCCAGTGTACGCAGAAGACACAAGGCAAAAAAAACCTAAATCCAGTGTACGCAGAAGACAGGAGGCGAAGAAAACCGAAAGCCATTGAACGCAGAAGACACAAGGCCAGTAAAACCTAAAGCCAGTGTACGCAGAAGACAGGAGGCAAATAAAACCTAAAGCCAGTGTACGCAGAAGACACAAGGCAAAAAAAACCTAAAGCCAGTGTACGCAGAAGACGTGAGGCAAATAAAACCTAAAGCCAGTGCACGCAGAAGACAGGAGGCGAAGAAAACCGAAAGCCATTGTACGCAGAAGACAGGAGGCGAGTAAAACCTAAAGCCAGTGTACGCAGAAGACACAAGGCCAGTAAAACCTAAAGCCAGTGTACGCAGAAGACAGGAGGCAAATAAAACCTAAAGCCAGTGTACGCAGAAGACACAAGGCAAAAAAAACCTAAATCCAGTGTACGCAGAAGACAGGAGGCGAAGAAAACCGAAAGCCATTGTACGCAGAAGACACAAGGCCAGTAAAACCTAAAGCCAGTGTACGCAGAAGACAGGAGGCAAATAAAACCTAAAGCCAGTGTACGCAGAAGACACAAGGCAAAAAAAACCTAAAGCCAGTGTACGCAGAAGACGTGAGGCAAATAAAACCTAAAGCCAGTGTACGCAGAAGACAGGAGGCGAAGAAAACCGAAAGCCATTGTACGCAGAAGACAGGAGGCGAGTAAAACCTAAAGCCAGTGTACGCAGAAGACACAAGGCCAGTAAAACCTAAAGCCAGTGTACGCAGAAGACAGGAGGCAAATAAAACCTAAAGCCAGTGTACGCAGAAGACAGGAGGCGAGTAAAACCTAAAGCCAGTGTACGCAGAAGACACAAGGCCAGTAAAACCTAAAGCCAGTGTACGCAGAAGACAGGAGGCGAATAAAACCTAAAGCCAGTGTACGCAAAAGACAGGAGGCGAATAAAACCTAAAGCCAGTGTACGCAGAAGACAGGAGGCGAATAAAACCTAAAGCCAGTGTAAGCAGAAGACACAAAGCCAGTAAAACCTAAAGCCAGTGTACGCAGGAGACAGGAGGCGAGTAAAACCGAAAGCCACTGCAAAAGACACGAGGTGAATAAAAGCGAAAGGCAGTGTATGCAGAAGACACGAAACAAGTAAAACCGAAAGTCACTGTAAAAGACACAAAGCGAATAAAAGCTAAAGCCAGTGTACGCAAAAGACACGAGGCGAATAAAACCTCAAGCCAGTGTACGCAGAAGACACAAGACGAATAAAACCTCAAGCCAGTGTACGCAGAAGACATGAGACGAATAAAACCTAAAGCCAGTGTACGCAGAAGACAGAAGGCGAATAAAACCTAAAGCCAGTGTACGCAGAAGACAGGAGGCGAATAAAACCTAAAGCCAGTGTAAGCAGAAGACACAAAGCCAGTAAAACCTAAAGCCAGTGTACGCAGGAGACAGGAGGCGAGTAAAACCGAAAGCCACTGCAAAAGACACGAGGTGAATAAAAGCAAAAGCCAGTGTATGCAGAAGACACGAAACAAGTAAAACCGAAAGTCACTGTAAAAGACACGAAGCGAATAAAACCGAAAGCCAGCGTACACAGAAGACATGAGGCAAATAAAACCTCAAGCCAGTGTACGCAGATGACAGGAGGTGAAGAAAACCTAAAGCCAGTGTACGCAGAAGACACCAGGCGAATAAAACCTCAAGCCAGTGTACGCAGAAGACACGAGACGAATAAAACCTCAAGCCAGTGTACGCAGAAGGCACGAGGCGAATAAAACCTCAAGCCAGTGTACGCAGAAGACACGAGACGAATAAAACCTCAAGCCAGTGTAGGCAGAAGACACCAGGCGAATAAAACCTAAAGCCAGTGTACGCAGAAGACACAAGACGAATAAAACCTTAATCGAGTGTACGCAAAAGAGACGAATAAAACCTAAAGCCAGTGTACGCAGAAGACAGGAGGCGAATGAAACCTAAAGCCAGTGTACACAGAAGACACGAGGCGAATAAAACCTAAAGCCAGTGTTCGCAGAAGACATGAGACGAATAAAACCAAAAGCCAGTGTACGCAGAAAACACGAGGTGAAAAACACCTAAAGCCAGTGTACGCAGAAGATAGGAGGCGAACAAAACTGAAAGCCAGTGTACGCAGAGGACACAAGGCGAATGAAACCTCAAACTAGTGTACGCAGAAGACACGAGGTGAATGAAACCTTAAATGAGTGTACACAGAGGACACGAGGCAATTAAACCTAAAGCCAGTGTACCATGAAGACAGGAGGTGAAGAAAACCTTAAGCCAGTGGACGCAGAAGACACGAGGCGAATAAAACCTAAAGCCAGTGTACGCAGAAGACACGAGGCGAATAAAACCTAAAGCCAGTGTACACAGAAGATAGGAGGGAACAAAACTGAAAGCCAGTGTACGCAGAGGACACAAGGCGAATGAAACCTCAAACGAGTGTACGCAGAGGACACAAGGCGAATGAAACCTCAAACGAGTGTACGCAGAAGATACGAGGCGAATAAAACCTAAAGCCAGTGTACACAGAAGATAGGAGGCGAACAAAACTGAAAGCCAGTGTACGCAGGGGACACGAGGCGAATGAAGCCTAAAACGAGTGTACTCAGAAGACACGAGGCGAATGAAACCTAAAACGAGTGTACGCAGAGGACACGAGGCGAATGAAACCTAAAACGAGTGTACTCAGAGGACACGAGGCGAATGAAACCTAAAACGAGTGTATGCAGAGGACACGAGGGGAATGAAACCTAAAACGAGTGTACGCAGGTGACGCGAGGCGAATGAAGCCTAAAACGAGTGTACGCAGAAGACACGAGGCGAATGAAACCTCAAACGAGTGTACGCAGAAGACACGAGGCGAATGAAACCTCAAACGAGTGTACGCAGAAGACACGAGGCGAATGAAACCTAAAACGAGTGTACGCAGAGGACACGAGGCGAATGAAACCTAAAACGAGTGTACGCAGGGGACACGAGGCGAATGAAACCTCAAACGAATGTACGCAGAAGACACGAGGCGAATGAAACCTAAAACGAGTGTACTCAGAGGACACGAGGCGAATGAAACCTGAAACTAGTGTACGCAGAGGACACGAGGCGAATGAAACCTAAAACGAGTGTACTCAGAGGACACGAGGCGAATGAAACCTAAAACGAGTGTACGCAGAAGACACGAAGCGAATGAAACCTAAAAAGAATGTACGCAGAAGACACGAGGCAAATGAAACCTAAAACGAGTGTACTCAGAGGACACGAGGCGAATGAAACCTAAAACGAGTGTACGCAGAGGACACGAGGCGAATGAAACCTAAAACGAGTGTACGCAGGGGACACGAGGCGAATAAAACCTAAAACGAGTGTACGCAGAAGACACGAGGCGAATGAAACCTCAAACGATTGTACGCAGCAGACACGAGGCGAATGAAACCAAATACGAGTGTACGCAGAAGACACGAGGCGAATGAAACCTAAAACGAGTGTACTCAGAGGACACGAGGCGAATGAAACCTAAAACGAGTGTACGCAGCAGACACGAGGCGAATGAAACCTAAAACGAGTGTACTCAGAGGACACGAGGCGAATGAAACCTAAAACGAGTGTACTCAGAGGACACGAGGCGAATGAAACCTAAAACGAGTGTACGCAGAAGACACGAGGCGAATGAAACCTCAAACGAGTGTACCAAAAGACACGAGGCGAATGAAGCCTAAAACGAGTGTACGCAGGGGACACGAGGCGAATGAAACCTAAAACGAGTGTACGTAGTGGACACGAGGCGAATGAAATCTAAAACGAGTGTACGCAGAAGACACGAGGCGAATGAAACCTCAAACGAATGTACGCAGAAGACACGAGGCGAATGAAACCTCAAACGAATGTACACAGAAGACACGAGGCGAATGAAACCTAAAACGAATGTACTCAGAGGACACAAGGCGAATGAAACCTAAAACGAGTGTACGCAGAGGACACGAGGCGAATGAAACCTAAAACGAGTGTACTCAGAGGACACGAGGCGAATGAAACCTAAAACGAGTGTACGCAGAAGACACGAGGCGAATGAAACCTAAAACGAATGTACGCAGAAGACACGAGGCGAATGAAACCTAAAACGAGTGTACTCAGAGGACACGAGGCGAATGAAACCTAAAACGAGTGTACGCAGAAGACACGAGGCGAATGAAACCTCAAACGAGTGTACGCAGCAGACACGAGGCGAATGAAACCAAATACGAGTGTACGCAGACGACACGAGGCGAATGAAACCTAAAGCCAGTGTACGCAGAAGACAGGAGGCGAATAAAACCTAAAGCCAGTGTACGCAGAAGACACGAGGCGAATAAAACCTAAAGCCAGTGTTCGCAGAAGACATGAGACGAATAAAACCAAAAGCCAGTGTACGCAGAAAACACGAGGTGAAAAACACCGAAAGCCAGTGTACGCAGAAGATAGGAGGCGAACAAAACTGAAAGCCAGTGTACGCAGAGGACACAAGGCGAATGAAACCTCAAACTAGTGTACGCAGAAGACACGAGGTGAATGAAACCTTAAATGAGTGTACACAGAGGACACGAGGCAATTAAACCTAAAGCCAGTGTACCATGAAGACAGGAGGTGAAGAAAACCTTAAGCCAGTGTACGCAGAAGACACGAGGCGAATAAAACCTAAAGCCAGTGTACGCAGAAGACACGAGGCGAATAAAACCTAAAGCCAGTGTACACAGAAGATAGGAGGGAACAAAACTGAAAGCCAGTGTACGCAGAGGACACAAGGCGAATGAAACCTCAAACGAGTGTACGCAGAGGACACAAGGCGAATGAAACCTCAAACGAGTGTACGCAGAGGACACGAGGCGAATGAAACCTCAAACGAGTGTACGCAGAAGATACGAGGCGAACAAAACCTAAAGCCAGTGTACACAGAAGATAGGAGGCGAACAAAACTGAAAGCCAGTGTACGCAGGGGACACGAGGCGAATGAAGACTAAAACGAGTGTACTCAGAAGACACGAGGCGAATGAAACCTAAAACGAGTGTACGCAGAGGACACGAGGCGAATGAAACCTAAAACGAGTGTATGCAGAGGACACGAGGCGAATGAAACCTAAAACGAGTGTACGCAGGGGACACGAGGCGAATGAAGCCTAAAACGAGTGTACTCAGAGGACACGAGGCGAATGAAACCTCAAACGAGTGTACGCAGAAGACACGAGGCGAATGAAACCTCAAACGAGTGTACGCAGAAGACACGAGGCGAATGAAACCTAAAACGAGTGTACGCAGAGGACACGAGGCAAATGAAACCTAAAACGAGTGTACGCAGGGGACACGAGGCGAGTAAAACCTCAAACGAATGTACGCAGAAGACACGAGGCGAATGAAACCTAAAACGAGTGTACTCAGAGGACACGAGGCGAATGAAACCTGAAACGAGTGTACGCAGAGGACACGAGGCGAATGAAACCTAAAACGAGTGTACTCAGAGGACACCAGGCGAATGAAACCTAAAACGAGTGTACGCAGAAGACACGAAGCGAATGAAACCTAAAACGAATGTACGCAGAAGACACGAGGCGAATGAAACCTAAAACGAGTGTACTCAGAGGACACGAGGCGAATGAAACCTAAAACGAGTGTACGCAGAAGACACGAAGCGAATGAAACCTAAAACGAATGTACGCAGAAGACATGAGGCGAATGAAACCTAAAACGAGTGTACTCAGAGGACACGAGGCGAATGAAACCTAAAACGAGTGTACGCAGAGGACACGAGGCGAATGAAACCTAAAACGAGTGTACGCAGGGGACACGAGGCGAATGAAACCTAAAACGAGTGTACGCAGAAGACACGAGGCGAATGAAACCTCAAACGAGTGTACGCAGCAGACATGAGGCGAATGAAACCAAATACGAGTGTACGCAGAAGACACGAGGCGAATGAAACCTAAAACGAGTGTACTCAGAGGACACGAGGCGAATGAAACCTAAAACGAGTGTACGCAGCAGACACGAGGCGAATGAAACCTAAAACGAGTGTACTCAGAGGACACAAGGCGAATGAAACCTAAAACGAGTGTACGCAGAAGACCCGAGGCGAATGAAACCTCAAACGAGTGTACCAAAAGACACGAGGCGAATGAAGCCTAAAACGAGTGTACGCAGGGGACACGAGGCGAATGAAACCTAAAACGAGTGTACGCAGTGGACACGAGGCGAATGAAACCTAAAACGAGTGTACGCAGAAGACACGAGGCGAATGAAACCTCAAACGAATGTACGCAGAAGACACGAGGCGAATGAAACCTCAAACGAATGTACGCAGAAGACACGAGGCGAATGAAACCTAAAACGAGTGTACTCAGAGGACAAGAGGCGAATGAAACCTAAAACGAGTGTACGCAGGGGACACGAGGCGAATGAAACCTAAAACGAGTGTACTCAGAAGACACGAGGCGAATGAAACCTAAAACGAGTGTACGCAGCAGACACGAGGCGAATGAAACCTAAAACGAGTGTACTCAGAGGACACGAGGCGAATGAAACCTAAAACGAGTGTACGCAGAAGACACGAGGCGAATGAAACCTAAAACGAATGTACGCAGAAGACACGAGGCGAATGAAACCTAAAACGAGTGTACTTAGAGGACACGAGGCGAATGAAACCTAAAACGAGTGTACGCAGAGGACACGAGGCGAATGAAACCTAAAACGAGTGTACGCAGGGGACACGAGGCGAATGAAACCTAAAACGAGTGTACGCAGAAGACACGAGGCGAATGAAACCTCAAACGAGTGTACGCAGCAGACACGAGGCGAATGAAACCAAATACGAGTGTACGCAGAAGACACGAGGCGAATGAAACCTAAAACGAGTGTACGCAGCAGACACGAGGCGAATGAAACCTAAAACGAGTGTACTCAGAGGACACGAGGCGAATGAAACCTAAAACGAGTGTACTCAGAGGACACGAGGCGAATGAAACCTAAAACGAGTGTACGCAGAAGACACGAGGCGAATGAAACCTCAAACGAGTGTACCAAAAGACACGAGGCGAATGAAACCTAAAACGAGTGTACGCAAGGGACACGAGGCGAATGAAACCTAAAACGAGTGTACGCAGTGGACACGAGGCGAATGAAACCTAAAACGAGTGTACGCAGAAGACACGAGGCGAATGAAACCTCAAACAAGTGTACCAAAAGACACGAGGCGAATGAAGCCTAAAACGAGTACGCAGGGGACACGAGGCGAATGAAACCTAAAACGAGTGTACTCAGAGGACACGAGGCGAATGAAACCTAAAACGAGTGTACGCAGTGGACACGAGGCGAATGAAACCTAAAACGAGTGTATGCAGAAGACACGAGGCGAATGAAACCTCAAACGAATGTACGCAGAAGACACGAGGCGAATGAAACCTAAAACGAGTGTACTCAGAGGACACGAGGCGAATGAAACCTAAAACGAGTGTACTCAGAGGACACAAGGCGAATGAAACCTAAAACGAGTGTACTCAGAGGAGATCACACTGTATTTTGTGACCCATCCGATCCTGTGCTCTGCAGCGCTGGAAACTTCTCAGATTCTTTGCTTCAGAAAAACTGTCCATACCACAATATAAAGACAAGTCTTTACAGTAAAAATCTTGCATATATAATCCTACTTATTTTAAAGGATCAAAGTATTACCAGCTGAATGTACTTAAATTGCTTTTGCAAACGTACTCATGTTGGAGAAAATTGGGCCGTGATTGAGATATAATTAAGTTTAACTGAGCACCTTGTTAAAACTGCTCAGTCAGCGCACGTGCGGCATTTAATTATTTTATGCTTCAGACTGACCAATTCTCAGTAAATTTAGCATCAGTGTGCTTCACCCAACACAGTATGTCCCAGAATCTGATCGGTCTCTAAATACAGTGTAAAACACAAACGGAACTGCATTCAGCAGAGGAAAGTTTGCAGGCCTGTCTAATACATTGACTTGTACATCACAGTATGTAGCAGCTCCAGCCGGTGTAGAGTTCACACAGCCTGGCCTGACGATTTAGGGCTCAGCGCCCCCTCCTTCTCAACTCCGCCCCGCCTCCCCACCCTGCAGAGCATCCACCTGTCCTTCCTGCGGACAGTCCCGCCGTATTCCCATCAGGCGCACGTGTGGTTCGACATGATGCGCGAGTTTCGCTGGAATCACATCATCCTCATCGTCAGCGATGACCACGAGGGGCGGGCCGCCCAGAAGAGACTGGAGACGCTGTTGGAGGAGAGAGAGACGAAGGTGAGAGGATCAGAGGGCTGTGTTTACCGTGTGTGTGTGTATGTGTGTGTGTGTGCGCACACTATTCCTGTTAACTATCTCAAAGCTGTTCTATGTATGTAAATGTGCTCCTTTTCTGTTGTGTGAACATCTCTCTCTCCATTTGTAACACTGGCTAACATTATATGAGAGGCATCTACAGCGTCTTTTAGTGGCTCGATCTGACAGAACTGTCTTCTCATCCTCCATGTTGCTTTTTGTCATAGTCAAATTCTCCTCTGTGTCACTCCACAACTGGAGCCAAATACAGGAATTAACCTGGGGTTGGGAATAACATCAATGACTGACCATAGGAAAAGTTACAAAAACGGGGTTTATTAGTTTCTGGGTCATTCCTTTCCCTTAAGTCACAGTGCTGTTGTGATGGAAGCGTCAACTTTGGGAACACTTTACTTGAAGGTATCGTCATAAAAGTGACATGACACTATCATAACTGTTATGTGACACAGTCATGAACGTGTCATAAACATCAATGTCATAAACATTTATGACTGTTGTCATTAAGTGTCATTCGGTTTTCGTAATGAGAAGTTGACATTATTTGGGTTGTCTTGAGTCATAAACGTTTATGACATTGGCATAATGTTCATGACACGTCCATGACTGTGTCATGTAACAGTTATGACAGTGTCATGTCACTTTTATGACGATACCTTCAAGTAAAGTGTTACCTCAACTTTGAGATGCTCAATTCATTTCCTTAGCAAGGATCCGTGGTGTTTGCTGGTTGTTTCGAAAAAAGTCTGTTCTCTGATCCACGTTCTCGAGGGTACATTCTGAGAGGTTACATTCTGGGTCGTCCAGGTGAGAATATATCCAAGGCAAAGACAGTGTGTCCTGGGAAAAACTTGCCGCAGACTAAACATTTTGATGAAGAAACAGAAAGGCTCCTGCACAGTTCTCTGGTCCCAAAATCCCAGGTCTTATTTGCTCACGTTCCCTCTCGTCCAGGTGAAAATATGTCAGCAAATAAAGCAAATAAACTGTTTCATGGAAAAAAAAACTCACCAGATAGTAACCAAAGCCTCCTTCTGTAGTCCCAAAATCCCACAGTCAATTTTCTGATGTGTCTCCATGACAACGCCGCAGAGTGGTTTTTGTATGAATACAGACAGCTTTTTTAGTTTCCCTGACAAGAAAAATTAATCTAGTTTTATATTGGTTTTACGTTAAATATGTTTTTAGCATTATTTTGAAGTTGTATATTTCATTGCGAACAGATTTACCTGAAGATTTACCTCTTCTTAGACAGTCTTTAAAGGAATGAACGCGAGCATATTTACTTTTTCAAAGCTGGCTTCTCATGCAGTTGGGTGAAAATAGCAAGCTGGCATACAGTGAAAAAATAACTAGTCCCCACATCACGACTTATTCAATATTTATGAATGTCAGCCATTTGTATCATTCTCATTTGAATCTGTTGAATATACACATTAAATTAAACAGGACATATTGGGTCCACAGGTATGAATTAGTGTGAAATGATCCTGAATGAACTGTCTGTTGGGGAAGTTGGCAAATATGGCTGATAATCAATGCTGTTTCTCTGAAAAGATGAGCCTTCAGTGTTTGCAGTGTAGGCGCATTCTGTCTTTTCATAGAAATACAGCATAACATTTTAGAAACGCACGACAATTTCACTGAATTTCAGATGGAAAACAAAGGTTTCCAGGCAACAGATAACCTTTATACACTGCTTTGAGCTGCACTGACGTAAATGTGTGTGTGAGGAAGGACAGTTCCAAGCGTTCTCAAAAACCAATCACTGAGCCCATCACCTCCTGCTGTGCTGAGATGAATTCACTAGGCACTGAGTCCAAATACATACTGGCATCGCACTCTATGAATGTCAGACTGTCCCAAGAGGTAATGAAATTGCTAAAATCCCTCAGACGCTGCTGTTTACCCTGTGAGCTTAACAATTTAAGCAATGTGCAAGTGCAGAAAGTCTTATTTGCTATGATAACTGACAGAATATTGCATATATACATACAGATGTGAAAACAGATTTTTAAGACAATGAAGATGAACATTAATTTTGTAATCTAATCTGTTATGAATAAGAAAATGGGTTTAGTTATCCTTTTTCCTTTTTATAAGATACATTTCCACTCTGTAACAGACTTAGGTAAAATCAACACTCTCAAACATATTTAACTAAAATCAACACTGTAACATATTTAAGTAAATTTGATTTCTGTAGCAGATTTTAGCAAAATCAACACTCCAAAACTTTTAGAACTAAAATCAGCATTCTAACATACTTAAGTATATTCAAGACTCTTTAACATAGTTAAGTAAATTCAACATTCTATAATGTATTTAAGTAAATCCAACTCTCTAAACATATTAGAGTAAATTCAGTACTATGACATATTTAACTGCTAAGTACAATTGACACTTTGAAGCATATTTCAATAAAATCAACACTTTGACATGTTTAATTTAAATCTACAATTTTAAATAAAGTCAACACTCTGAAACACATTTAAGTAAATTTACCACTCTGAAACATTTCAGTAAAATTAACACTTCACATATATAAGCAAAATCAACACTGTCACATATTTAAGTAAGCTCAACACTGTAACGTATTAAAGTGAAATCAACACTTTTTACATGTTCTAGTAAATTCATCACTGAAACACATTTAAGTAAAATCAACACCTTTAAACATATATAAATAAATTCAACACTGCAACCACTGAATGTAAATTCAACACTCTGTAATACATTTAAGTAAAATATACATTCTGTAACATTTTAAAGTAAATTCAACACTGTATCATATTTACGTAAAATGAACACCCTAGCATATTTAATTAAACTCAATACTCTGTAACATATTTAAGTAAATTCAACCCTGTGACATATGTAAGTAAAATTGACACTAACTTTTTAGGTAAATTCAAGGCTGTAACATATTTAAATAAATTCAACACTCCTAAATATGTATTTAAATGCATTTTAACGCTATAACATACTTCAGTAAATTCAACAACTTTGTAATATATTTAACTAAATTGAACAGTCAGTAATATATTTAAGTAAAATCAGCACTCTGTTAGATTTAACTAAAATTATCACTAACATATTTAAGTAAATTCCACTTTCTGTAACATATTTAAGTAAATTCAGTTCTATGTGACATATTTCACTAAAATCATATCTGGAAAATTCAGCACTGTTACATAATATAAATTCTACTCAATTTCAATTTAATGCAATAAGCTTTATTGGCATGACTGTATTATATACAATATTGCCAAAGCATTTTTGGACAGACGGGTTACCAAGCAGTGAGTTATGATGCACATAAAATAATAAAAATAATGATAAGTAATTAATAAGTCAATAAGTAAATACAAAACCTAAAACCAGTGACGTTGGCACGTTTTGTAAATCGTAAATAAAAACACAAAACAATGATTTGCAAATCCTTTTCAACCTATATTCAATTGAATACACTGCAAAGACAAGTTACGTAATGTTCGAACAGGTAAACTTTGTAATTTTTTGCAAATATTAGCTCATTTGGAATTTGATGCCTGCAACATGTTTCAAAAAAGCTGGCATAAGTGGCAAAAAAGACTGAGATAGTTTAGGAATGCTCATCAAACACTTATTTGGAACATCCCACAGGTGAACGGGCTAATTGGGAACAGGTGGGTGCCATGATTGGGTATAGAAGCAGCTTCCCTGAAATGCTCAGTCATTCACAAACAAGGATGGGGTGAGGGTCACCACTTAGTGAACAAATGCGTGAGCTGATTGTCGAACAGTTTAAAAACAACATTCCTCAATGAGCTATTGCAAGAAATTTAGGGATTTCATCATCTACGGTCCGTAATATTGTCAAAAGGTTCCAAGAATCTGGAGAAATCACTGCACGTAAGCGACAAGGCCAAAAACCAACATTGAATGCCCGTGACCTTCGATCCCTCAGGCGGTACTGCATCAAAAACCGACATCAGTGTGTAAAGGACATCACCACATGGGCTCAGGAACACTTCAGAAAACCACTGTCAGTAACTACAGTTAGTCGCTACATCTGCAAGGGCAAGTTAAAACTCTACAACGCAAAGCGAAAGCCATTTATCAACAGCACCCAGAAACGCCGCCGGCTTCGCTGGGCCCAAGCTCATCTAAGATGGACTGATGCAAAGTGGAAAAGTGTTCTGTGGTCTGACGAGTCCACATTTCAAATTGTTTTTGGAAACTGTGGACGTCGTGTCCTCTGGACCAAAGAGGAAAAGAACCATTTGGACTGTTATTGGCGCAAAGTTCAAAATCCAGCATCTGTGATGGTATGGGGGTGTATCAGTGCCCAAGGCATGGGCAACTTACACATATGTGAAGGCACCATTAATGCTGAAAGGTACATACCGGTTTTGGAGAAACATATGTTGCCATCCAAGCAATGTCTTATCATGGACGCCCCTGCTTATTTCAGCAAGACAATGCCAAGGCACATTCTGCACGTGTTACAACAGCATGGCTCTGTAGTAAAAGAGTGCGGGTACTAGTCTGCCCTGCCTGTAGCCCAGACCTGTCTCCCATTGAAAATGTGTGGCGCATTATGAAGCGTAAAATACAACTTAAGCTGTACATCAAGCAAGAATGGGAAAGGGTTCCACCTGAAAAGCTTCAAAAATTGGTCTCCTCAGTTCCCAAACGTTTACTGAGTGTCGTGAAAAGGAAAGGCGATGTAACACAGTGGTAAAAAGGCCCCTGTGCCAATTTTTTTGCAATGTGTTGCTGCCTTTAAATTCTAAGTTAATGATTATTTGCAAAAAAATAATAATAAAGTGTCTCAGTTTGAACATTAAACATCTTGTCTTTGCAGTGTATTCAATTGAATATAAGTTGAAAAGGATTTGCAAATCATTGTATTCTGTTTTTATCTACGATTTACATAACGTGCCAACTTCACTGGTTTTGGGTTTTGTAAATAAAATGGATTTCATTATGACAATATTCATATTATCTACAATTTCCACAAGCATTTCTATATGTGTATATTAATTTCATACATACAGTATATCCTATGCATGTATTTGTGTGTCTGTGTGTGTGTATGTGTGTCTTGATCACTCACTGTCCCTCAGGTCGTGGCATGCTCTCTGTAACATATTTAGGTAAATTCAACACTATAAAATAATATTTAAGTGAAATCAGCATGCTCTAATCCATGTAAGTAGTATCAATGCTCTACTACATATGAAACTAAAATCAAAACTAATATATTTCAGTAAATTCAACACTCTTTAACTTTTTGAAGTAAAATCAGTTATTTAACATTTAAATTAATTTGAGACTCTGGAACATACTGAAGTAAATTGAACGCTCAGTAACATACTAAAGACAAGTCAACACTATAACACATTTAACCAAAATCAACATCAGATTAAAGTAAGTTCTACACTCTGTAACGGACTTAGGTAAAATCAACACTCTCCAACATATTTAAATAAAATCAACATTGTGAAATATTAAAGACTTTAATTCAAAGTAAATTTGATTCTCTGTAAAAAAAAAAGAAGCACAATGAACACTCTAACTGTTTCAGGTAAAATCAGCACTCTGACAAGCTTAAGTAAATCCAACATTTTGTGATGAATTTAAGTTAATTCAATTTTGTAACATATTTAACTAAAATCAACACTTGACACTTTGTAACATAACATGTATAATATATTTGAGGTCGATGTCTGTCTGTCTGTGTGTATGTACACGTTTTTCTCCTACATTTCTCAACCGATTATCACCAAATTTGGTGTGAATATCCATTTGGACACCAGGAAGGACTTGACGTTGCCCGATTTTTGAAAAACGGTCATGCACGCAAAAAAAATGGCAATTTCACTCCAGGTAGTAGGTAGCAGCTAGTTTTTAAATAAAATCTAATCTTGCTATAAATTTAACTAAATTCAGCTCTGTTACAAATATTAAAAAAAATCAACAATCTGTAACTAATTTAAATAAAATCTAAACTACATCATATTTAGATATATTCAACACTCTGGAACATATTTCAGTAAAATCGACACTGTAACATATTTAAATAAAATCAACACTGTAATATACTTAACTTAAATCAAGAGTTTGTTACATATTTAAATAGAATCAACACTCTGAAATACATTTAAATAAATTCAACACTGCAACATCTTTATATAAATTCAACACTCTGTGACAAATGTAAAATAAACACAAACACACAGATAGATAGATAGATAGATAGATAGATAGATAGATAGATAGATAGATAGATAGATAGATAGATAGAGTAGTTTAAACACAAACACACAGTTAGATAGAGTAGTTTAAACACAAACACACAGATTGATACAGTAGTTTAAACACAAACACACAGATTGATACAGTAGTTTAAACACAAACACACAGATAGAGTAGTTTAAACTCAAACACACAGATTGATACAGTAGTTTAAACACAAACACACAGATAGATAGAGTAGTTTAAACTCAAACACACAGATTGATACAGTAGTTTAAACACAAACACACAGATAGATAGAGTAGTTTAAACTCAAACACACAGATAGATAGAGTAGTTTAAACTCAAACACACAGATTGATACAGTAGTTTAAACACAAACACACAGATAGATAGATAGAGCAGTTTAAACACGAACACACAGATAGATAGAGCAGTTTAAACTCAAACACACAGATAGATAGAGCAGTTTAAAACAAGAAGCAACAAAAATCAATTCCTGTGGCTTGCTGTTCGATGGCATGTATGACCTCGACCACATTAGCAAATAAAATGGAAAACATCCGCCTCAGTTAGAACTGACATCCAGAGGGTGGTCAGGGCATCCTGTTGCCTGCAGTTCAGTGAACACTAATAATTATTCATACTGAGGGAGGCGCTCAAATGAAGAATGAGCAACTTAATAAAATATTATCAGGCCCTTCGTTTGACTGGATCATTAACGTGACAGGTGCTCTTAGCTGGCGTCGTTCCATAAAAGCACTTCATTACAGTAGATGTCTTTTTTTTTAAAAGCAACGAAAGATATTGGATGAGCAGAAATTAAAATAGCCCTCTGGGTCTTTTCATGCAGCGGAGCTGAAAGCCCTGTCGTAAAAACACCATTCAATAAAGCTGTTAGTCGCTGGCAGCAGTGCGGTATATATGAGGTCTGCATGGCCATCATTACCATTAACAACACAGCTGCCTCCATTTTAGTGCTTGTGGTCAGACACTACTGTGGCCCCCTAAACATGAATGAATGGAAAAATGAATAAATCTCACCCAGGTGGGGTCATTAAGATGACTACTGCATAGACCATATACACCAAGGCACGATTAATATCTTAGACAAAAATGGAGTGGAATGTTTTCAGAAACATATTTAAGCAGTCTGTTTACCTGTAGTATGAGAACTTTTGTTAGATAGCTGCCATGCTGAAAACAGTTGAGCCAAAATGAAAGACCACCCAAATTGCAATTACATCACTCACCAGCCGGAGCCTTTGGTGGTTCATTTCACCCCAATTCATACAGGCTGGATTTGGTGTGTTCGCACCTTAAAGTACCTGTAAATACGTGCTGTCAACTATCTATGAAGTATCTTTTTCTCAAAGTGGCGAGAGAGATCAAATGTAAACTGCACATTAAAAAATTCACAACGCCGCTCATCTGATTGCTTTTCTCATACATACTTGCTTACCAAACAGATTGGACACTTACTGACTTGCTAAAAACGACATTTATCATGACCACAAGAGCCCTTACTCGAGATCAGCAGAAAAATGTGGTGTCGCTGCAAAAGGTTAACGAGGAAAATATCTTTTCAATGATCACGCAAAATACAGGGTGTTTCAAAAAAAAGTATACCCGAATAAAATCATCATTTTTTAATGAAAAAAACGTAAGATTTTTTAAGTGTAATATGTCGTTGGAAAGGGCTGATTGAGCTCTTTCCAATGATGCCTAGAACATGCAGTCATTTCCACGGGTGAATGAGCAGCAGTGCATCTTTTGAAGGGAACCCAGATCCTTACTGTACCAAATGTCGTGTTCTTCATTATGAAGAATTGGGAAGAGAAATCAAACAAAAAGATTGATGAAGATTACTCATTTATTCAGTGAAATGTTCCCCAGAGTAAATTCATGGCCCTGGCCCCTCAACATGACTGCCCTCCCTTATCTTTCAGATAACCCCACAGGAACCCCCAGATCTCCCCCTGTGACTTCTTCCTGTGGGGTTATCTGAAAGATAAGGTTTTCACCACACTTCCAGCAAATCTGGATGTTTTAAGGCAGAAGATCACACAGGCAGTTGACAACTTGCGCCATGATCACCAAATGATCCAACGAGCTGTCCGCGACATGGTCAGACGATGCCAGCTTTGCATTGATAGGGAGGGCGGTCATGTTGAGGGGCCAGGGCCACGAATTTACTCTGGGGATCATTTCACTGAATAAATGAGTAATCTTCATCAATCTTTCTGTTTGGTTTCTCTTCCCAATTCTTCGTAATGATGAACACAACATTTGGTACAGTAAGGATCTGGGTGCCCTTCAAAAGATGCACTGCTGCTCATGGACCCGTGGAAATGAATGCATGTTCTAGGCATCATTGGAAAGAGCTCAATCAGCCCTTTCCAACGACATATTACACTCAAAAAAATATTACGTTTTTTTTCATCAAAAATGATGATTTTATTTGGGTATACTTTTTTTTAAAACAACCTGTACATTCCTTGCAGTAATCCAAAATGCTCTTTCACCAATACAGATATCTGGCCAATAAAAGACCAGAGGCAATTAGGACAATCGCATTTAGTAAATGTAAGTGATTTTGAAAATTCCAATCCTGGAGTGTTTTAAGTCTGAATAGTACACATTTTCACAAGGCTTTCAGTGCTCTTGAGTATGAAATGAAAAGTTAAGCTTTCTCCCAAATCCCAGAATGGAGCAGTATTCTAATTTCATTCATCATTGCGCCTGTAACGTGCAGTCGGGGGTTCGTTTGGTGAGGCAGAATCCTCCCCTTTGCTTGATTAGCAATCAAACGATTAACTAGTTTAGTAAGACTATTCGGCAGAATGACGGGCCAGTTTAAGTTTCCGCGGTGTTATTACTCAGTAGGCTACATCAAACCTGAAATGCTCACGAAACTGCAGATTTGCGAGTATTTGATTGCTAATCAAGCAAAGGGAAGGATTCTGCCTCACCAAACTAACCTCTGACCGCACGTCACTGCGTTGCTCTTACACATCATGCAGTTGCAGTGATCAGTTAGTATTGAAAACCCTCACAGGCTCACCTCACCCGCCTAGTCTCTCTCTGCCAGTGTCGTCGACCTGCTAGGCACCTTGGATGAGGCTAATTTGCACAAAACTGTGCGGAGCTTTCTGTGCTGTTTATAAATAGATATGGATACATCCGACACTAGTTCAGTTCACATTGAACATTTATATGTATCAGACATATTAATTACAAAAATTCTGCCCTCGTTTGACTCTCCGGACCGTTGATCGTCTCCACAACTGCTCATTGGGTCTTCGCCTGAAAACAGAGCTTGTGACTTCTCAGTATTAATGGGACACACGCAAGCACTCCTTGGACCAATTACCAGATAACAAACCCTGCAGTGATGTTAGATCAGAGCCGTTCTGTGCGCACGCGCAGGGGGATATCGGGGCCAAAGTGTTGCGTTCATTACTGAAAGATGGCAGGAAGTTGATGGTCTTCGAGACGGGAAAAGATGCTCGTCAGAAGTGGGAGTGGTTTGATATGGACGGAGCAAAGCGCGGTGCAGTTAGGGAGGCCGTGGAGCTCCGGCGGGGGACGGGCAGCCGAGCCGCGGGGGTCCTTGATGTGTTTGCCAGCCCCAGCGTTAGCGATTCCAGTCAGGAGCAGGAAAGTGGAGGTTTGTTGGAATGCTTTACTGCCACCATTTTCAACTGTTTATAATATTTTTCTGTGTCTGCATATTTTCTCTGTGTACATCACTCATCAGAATAAAAAAAGGAACTATGAAAGCACCGACCAACTGTCCTATGACAACAAGAGAGGACCCAAGGTATATTTGCATGGTCGATGCACGCCGCCCCAACAGTTCTCCAAACGTAGAAAACTAGAAACCAGTCAACTAGTCTCCAGCCGACCCAGAATTGTTCTGATCTTGGCAGCACGTCTTTTTTTCTCTAAGACATTTTTCCATGATTTGAGTAGAGAATGTTTTTCAAAAGAATTATGATTTTAATTTTTATAAAAGAACTCAGCTTCTTATTTTTATACATGGATTTGCATGACTTCAGACTTGGAAAAAGAAAACGATTGCAAGTATGTTCGCTTGGTGGCGATCAGGAGTGGGTCAGACACCACCCAGACTGTCACCACCTCCTCTCTCCCGTTCCAAAAAATACATAAATCTGTTTGAGGTTTTTCTTTGGGGAAAAAACTCTTCCTAACTCCTAACCCCCACTCCCACCCCCTACCCTCCCACACACCAGTGTTTATTATTTCCGGCTGCATCAATCTTTTTCTCCTTCTGTCTCTAACATGCACGTATTTCTCTGGAGCCTTGATAACCCTCAGTTTGCATGCAGAAATGCAGAACTTTTTGAGTCCAACGCTTTAATTTTTTTAGTTTATACTTTTTTTTATCAGTTTGAGCCAGTTATCTTGGATCTCCTTTTTTCTCTTTTTCCAACCGAAAAAAAAAAAATTGAAATAAAAAAAGCGAGCGAACAGAGCGGCAGCGGCAGGCGGCGTGGGTTCGGGGGGTAAGTAGCCTACTTGATGGCTTTTGTGCCCCCAATCGCAGGCGGAGAAGGTTCTTCAATTCAGCCAAGACACTAACTTGACTGCGCTACTCCTGGAGGCGAAAGAACTGGAGGCGCGAGTCATCATCCTGTCTGCCAGGTGAGGCCCCGCCCAGTAATGAAAAGTTTATATCACTATAATTAGTGCAATAAGATGATCAAGCCTTCGCCAATGATGAGTTAGTAAATGTCATATTATTACAGCCATTCTATTTGGACGATTAGGATTTATGAAAGAATGAGCAGTTGTCGCCATACTGTCAGTCAAGAGCAAGTGCCCAGAAGTAGACACATGTGGTTCCTTGAGCATGTGTGCTGTACCAGCTGGGAGGTGGGAGTGTTGAGACAGAACCAGACACACGTGGTTCTGGATATGTGTGTGCTGTACCAGCTGGGAGGTGAGAGGGTTGAGACAGAACCAGACACGCGTGGTTCTGGATATGTGTGTGCTGTACCAGCTGGGAGGTGAGAGGGTTGAGACAGAACCAGACACACGTGGTTCTGGATATGTGTGTGCTGTACCAGCTGGGAGGTGAGAGGGTTGAGACAGAACCAGACACACGTGGTTCTGGATATGTGTGTGCTGTACCAGCTGGGAGGTGACAGGGTTGGGAGAGAAGTGGACACATGTGGTTTCTCGTATACATTTGCTGTACCAGCTGGGAGGTGACAGGGTTGGGAGAGAAGTGGACACATGTGGTTTCTCGTATACATTTGCTGTACCAGCTGGGAGGTGCGAGGGTTGGGAGAGAAGTGGACACGTGTGGTTTCTCGTATACATTTGCTGTACCAGCTGGGAGGTGAGAGGGTTGGGAGAGAAGTGGACACGTGTGGTTTCTCGTATACGTTTGCTGTACCAGCTGTGAGGTGAGCGGGTCGGGACGGTGCAGCGCAGACCTGGGGACACTCGGGGTTTGTGAGCTGGGGTTGCAGATGATGTAAAACTGTGACCTGCTTACGAGGGGATGCTTGATGATTCATGATGGATTCTTTTCACATGGACTGATCCTCATATACTGGGTAAGACGACCGTAACAGGAGGATGACAGGATTTACAAACAAGTCATAGCTGGCAGTATTTATTGACTGAGCACAATTATGGTCCTGAACAGTGTAGTGCCCTTCATTAATATTGGCACCCTTGCTTATGAAATAATGCTTGTTTTTTTTAGCTATCTGATATTCAATTCAAATATTAGCAAGAAAAAATACATAAAAATATTTGATATTTTGCCTTAAATACTGAAATAGAATTATTGAAATAAAAAATCATCTTGAAGCTAATATTTTTTCTCAAATATGTGCTCCATTGTCATTAGATCCTTCATTTTCAGAGAAAACTTGCCACTTGTATCACAACTCAAAAACAATGTCTTTGGGACATTGCAGGGGAAAGCTGGTATTTGCATCCAGCCTACAGCGCCTCCTGGGGGCGATATTTTCAGACTTTTGATGTTGAATATGAAAATACTACCACTGAGATTTTACTAATGCTGTAATGTACCCCAAAGGGACTGTTTATTTAGATAATTTCAGATCTCCATCTCGCTGGTTAAACAAAATAATGCCACCTAAACATCAGCACAATCTGCAATGAAATGGTCCATTTTAAGTTTTCCTCCAACTTTGGCTTCGTCTAGCTTGAAAGTGTAGATACTACCAAAGAAATCCTTAGTATTCCTGAAAATGGAGCTCCAAAAGGACAATAAACAGCATTAACCACAATAGTTCATATCTGGGTTATTGAGAAACATACCGCAAACATGCACCAGAAATCAATTTCAACCATCTTTCAGGCCGTCCATTGCACTAACCCAGCAGGATACCGAGGTACTATTCACTGAAAATGATTGTCTTGTTGTGAGTAAACACATAATAAAGCATTTCTTGATTGGTTTATGTCTGGGATATTATTTTATTCCCATTCCTATTTTCAATTTTTATTGTTATTTCTCTAATTATTCGGCTCAATAATGTAGTTACCCAGCTTGGCATCTGGATGGCGCTGATGTCAATCCGTACTTGAAGTGTCACAGGTCATGGTAAAAGTGTAACATATTTGGTACTGTGGACCCTTAATATCTTCAGTCTCATTGGAACTTCCAGAACCAAATAATTCCAATTTGTAGGCCCACAAGGTTATTTTTTTGATGCCAGTTTTTTCGGGCTATCCCCCAGAACATTTCTCTTTAGTGCACATGGCACATGATATTTTGGATACTTTTGGATCCTGCGTCTCTTATCTAATAGACATTTGTGAGGCTCTGACGTTTTTTGTGGCATCACGTTTAATCATCTTTAATCATTGCTGTGATCGTGGTGATGGATGACTTTGGGATATATTTTCCATATTTGCCAGGGAAACTGAAAGTCATTCTTGATCAGTTATGTTTTCATTATTATTATGGTGAATGTGAAAAGTAAAATATGAATGTAATGGGAATATGCTATTACAATTAAAGGGCTAAAACCAGAGCAGTCTAACCCACAGAGCATGTTGTCCTCAGCTATAATACACAGCATGATTCTAGTTTTGTATATGAGTTATCAACACCTGTCACAATGTGATCCAAAATCTAATTTTTGAGTTTTTGGGGTTAGACCATTCTGGTTCTCATACCTTCAATTGTATTTTTAAAATAATTTATGCTTTATATTGAAGATTATGTCAGGAAAATTTATTGGAATTTAATTTCAGCAAATCAAAATTCTTTCCTACAAGAGGAAAACAAATTGAACACTGATTACTAAAACCCCACAAGTCAAGTCAAGTCAAGTCAAGTGTGACTTATGGGGTTTTAGTAATCGGTGCTTCAATTAATTGGAACATGGTATCAAATTTCCTCATGAAAAGAATACGGAGAATTCAGAAGGCGCCTGATAATTCCATGGAAAAAAGATGCTTTTATAATATAGTAGAACAAAATCAAGGTCATAATTAGAACATCAGTGATCTGACATGAGCAAAGGTAAATACTCAAACGTAATGTTAGCTTCTCCTTTCCAAGAAAATTAGAACTGATTTCAATTAAAATTGAAATTAAAATAAACTCACAGTGAAGAGGGATATTTATTTTACAGTACAACACGTCTGCAGCTTTTATAACGACTGGAGAATATGCAGTACAGTGGGCCTGTCCGATCGAGACAGTGTGCAAGGCGGATGACTGCTCAGTCAGCAGAAGACGGAAGTTTCTGGAACTCTCCACTTTCTTTCCTGCAGGCTTCTTTCAGGATACTGATGTGTGATTTATTATCGCACTGTCAGTATGACTGGTAAAAAAAATAAATACATGAACAAATAAAAATAATAATGAATAAATAGTTAGCCACGTGTATACAATGGTCAAAATTCAAATTATGAAATGTGTTATTTGATGATGTGAAACGTGGGATCATTCAACTGAATCATCTAAAGCCTAACATCTCAGACCAGCTGGAAAATGAAGTTTGTCAATAAAGGTACTTCATTATAGTTCACATTTTTTTATGTGTGTGTATGAAAATGTATCGCACATTTATGCGCCAAATAGTTTAGCACCAGCCTGTATTTTTAAAGTTTTGGAATAGAGAGGGAAAAAAGACCAGACATATTATGTTTGAATTGTTAGCGCAGCACGTAAGAGGAGCGCCAGCTAAACTGTCCCTGTTCGCCCCCAGTGAGGAGGACGCTGCGGCGGTTTACAAGGCTGCCCGTTTCCTCAACATGACGGGGTCCGGTTACGTTTGGCTGGTCGGCGAGAGAGAGATGTCTGGTAAAGCGCTCAGTGAAGCTCCAGACGGTATGTGAACGAGCTGTTCGCCCGCGCGTTTCGGTCACCGTCAAAAACGTCGGAAAAAGCCTTGCGCCGTGGCATTTTTCTGGAGTCGTGTTTCTTATTGTTTTGCAGTGAGAGGAAGAAAAGATCAACATTCTCTTTGATCTTTGGAATTTATGTGTAGTTCAACGTTTAAACGTTTAAGCATTTCAATGTTTAAAGGTTTTAAACGAATCTGTCGCATTTTTAAGCACAGTTCATTTACAGAGATGAGAACTCTGGGCACAAAAAGGCTTTTATCAGTCTGAACAGCAGTAATTAATTCAATAACCTTTGTATTACATGTTTTTTTTTTCCCAAAAGAGAAGCTGGGTTATTTATTTGTCTATTACAGAAACTGGAAAAAGCCTCACACTTCTGCCCAGCAGCGAGATCTTTTTGTTTTCGTCCCCTTATGGATACAGTAAAATTCAATTTGTTGTTGTTTCTTTCTATAAATGATTGTTATTTGATAACCATTAAAATGTTTAAGCACTTGAATGCTTAAAGGTTTTAAATGTGCCACTATAAGTATACACAATGACAGTTTTAAAATGAACCCAAATGTGCATCGATTTCTTTTTAATCAAAACATACTCCAGTCCTTTAATTAATATTTTTTTCCAAAGCAGCAGCTCGGATCCGCCATCCATAATTACCATGTGCCATAAATGTGTTATTCTAATGATATGTTAATAGTTTGGTTCTCATGAATTTATGAAGGGAGTTTTGCAGTGTTTCTGATGTAATGGTAAGCTACAACTGTCTTGTTTCCTGTCCTGGCTAGAGCACCCGTCTATGTAATTTTTCACTTCATATTCACGTATGAAACAGCCATTAACTAGGCACTTAATCACAAACAAACCTTTTAGAGACTATTCCCTTGTTTGTCCGTGGGCACTTGTTTAAGTCCTTAATGCACTTTTTTCCTTGCAAACCGAACCTTTTGTCCCCGAACTCCTTCTCCACTCCAGTGGCGAAAATCGGCTCAGTTGCAATAAAAAAAACCCCCAAAACTTTATCCCAATTTTCTCCCTCCTGAACATATGTTAACACTTCCACCAAGTCATGGCACAACCTTTAGAAGAGCTATTTACATCCTGACAGGACAAAAGCTATAGTCAGGTAGACTGGTGAACAGCTTGAACTTTTCTGATTGGATTGAGGATGGAGCAGCGATATGGCCGCCATACAAGTTACGACTGGCGGGGCCTGTAAGACGAGCCTGAGCCCTGACTCGATGGGAGAGTTAATGTCTGACTCCCAATAGCCTGGCTTCTGTACAAATCCTGGGCAAATATCAATCATTTACTTTTTTTAATTTTATGGTGTTTGATGTTATTGCCCTGAATTGCCTGTCAAGTACAAATACCTTATAGATCAGCATTTCAAAAAACACCATCAAACAGCCAGTAACTACATTTGATATTTGCCCCACAATGTGACAATATAGTCCCTCCAAATGAAGATATTTTGAAGCCATTTTTTTCATTGCAACTTGGCCGCACAAATACGAGGATAAGCGGGACCTGACTGTGCGTTTCCATGTCGACTGGGACAGGTCTGATTGGCCTACAGCTCATCAACGGGAAGAACGAGTCAGCACACATCAATGACGCGGTTGCGGTGGTGGCACAGTCGATCCAGGAGCTCTTCGAGAAAGAGAACATCACCGAGCCCCCCCGAGGCTGCGTGGGCAACACCAACATCTGGAAAACCGGGCCTCTGTTCAAACGGTGGGTCCAGCTCACTGCCCAAACTGACCGCACGAGCGTCCGTTCAATCGGTGGGTACAGCTCACCGCTCAAACGATGCACAAGCGTCTGTTCAAGCGGTGGGTCTAGCTCTCCGCCCAAACTGACTGCACGAGCGTCTGTCCAAGCCGTGGGCCCAGCTCACCGCCCAAACTGAATGCACGAGCCTCTGTCCAAGCCGTGGGTCCAGCTCACCACCTAACCTGACCAAACGAGCCTCTGTTCAAGCGGTGGGTCCAGCTCACCGCTGAAACTGACCGCACGAGCCTCTGTTCAAGCGGTGGGTCCAGCTCACCGCTCAAACTGACCGCACGAGCCTCTGTCCAAGCCGTGGGTCCAGCTCACCGCTCAAACTGACCGCACGAGCTTCTGTCCAAGCGGTGGGTCCAGCTCACCGCTCAGACTGACCACACGAGCCTCTGTCCAAGCCGTTGGTCCAGCTCACCGCTCAAACTGGATGCTAAGATTTGGTGCAATGCTGCAAGCAAAGCGTAATATTAGTACAAACCTGAGTATGGAACCTGCCGTCTGCAGTTTGATTTGCAGGCAGGACCCTGCAGTTGTATCCTTAGGCAGGATACTTTCCCCAAAGTGCCCATTTACACTGATATTAAAGGGAATGCCATGCAAAACTAGCATCACACCGCACAGACCCACGAGGAGTAATGCGGACACCCTCAACTAAAAATCGTCTGTGCCTTAGCGACTGAGAGAGTGAGTGGGTGAGGGGTTAATGAGAGCGTGAGTGAGTGTGAGAGTGTAAGTGGATGAGTGAGTGCGTGCGTATGTGAGTGAGAGCATGAGTGAGGGACTGATGTTGTCACTGAGTGAGTGAATGAGTAAAAGACTGAGTAGGAGAGTGAGTGAGTGTGAGTTAATGAGTGAGTCTGTGAGGTAATGAGTGCGTATGTGGGTGAGAGCATGAGTGAGGGACTGATTTAATGACTGAGTGAGAGAATGAGTGAAAGACTGAGTCAATGATTATGTGAATGAATGAGGGATTGAGTGAGTGAGCAAATGAGTGTCAGTGTGAATGAGTTGTCAGTTTGTAAATGAGTGAATAAGTGTGAGTGAGTGAATGAATGATAGTATGAGTGAGTTAATGAGTGTGTGTTTAACTGAATGAGTGAATGACTGAGTGTGTGTGTGTGTGTGTGTGTGTGTGTGTGTGTGAGTGAATGACTTATTGAGTGGCTGAGTCAGTGAATGAATGAGTGAGTGAGTGAATGAATGACCGAATGTGTGAATGGGTGACATTTGATGACGCCACAAAGAAGTATTTTCACTTAAAGGTTTTCTGTTTACCTGAGGAACATCTGAATCACCTGTTACTCACACACCTGTTTACCTGAGGAATATCTGAGTCACCTGTTACACACCTGTTTACCTGAGGAACATCTGAATCACCTGTTACTCACACACCTGTTTCGCTGAGGAACATCTGAATCACCTGTTACTTACACACCTGTTTCCCTGAGGAACATCTGAGTCACCTGTTACTCACACACCTGTTTACCTGAGGAACATCTGAATCACCTGTTACTCACACACCTGTTTACCTGAGGAACATCTGAATCACCTGTTACTTACACACCTGTTTACTTGAGGAACATCTGAATCACCTGTTACTCACTCACCTGTTTCCCTGAGGAACATCTGAATCACCTGTTACTCACACACCTGTTTACCTGAGGAACATGTGAATCATCCGTTACTTACACACCTGTTTACTTGAGGAACATCTGAATCACCTGTTACTCACACACCTGTTTACCTGAGGAACATCTGAATCACCTGTTACTCACACACCTGTTTACCTGAGGAACATCTGAATCACCTGTTACTTACACACCTGTTTACCTGAGGAACATCTTAATCACCTGTTACTCACACACCTGTTTACTTGAGGAACATCTGAATCACCTGTTACTCACTCACCTGTTTACCTGAGGAACATCTGAATCGCCTGTTACTCACACAGCTGATTACCTGAGGAATATCTGAATCACCTGTTACTCACTCACCTGTTTACCTGAGGAACATCTGAATCACCTGTTACTCACTCACCTGTTTCGCTGAAGAACATCTGAATCACCTGTTACTCACTCACCTGTTTACCTGAGGAACATCTGAATCACCTGTTACTCACACACCTGTTTACCTGAGGAACATCTGAATCACCTGTTACTTACACACCTGTTTACTTGAGGAACATCTGAATCACCTGTTACTCACTCACCTGTTTCCCTGAGGAACATCTGAATCACCTGTTACTCACACACCTGTTTACCTGAGGAACATCTGAATCATCTGTTACTTACACACCTGTTTACTTGAGGAACATCTGAATCACCTTTTACTCACACACCTGTTTACCTGAGGAACATCTGAATCACCTGTTACTCACACACCTGTTTACCTGAGGAACATCTGAATCACCTGTTACTTACACACCTGTTTACTTGAGGAACATCTGAATCACCTGTTACTTACACACCTGTTTACTTGAGGAACATCTGAATCACCTGTTACTTACACACCTGTTTAGTTGAGGAACATCTGAATCACCTGTTACTCACTCACCTGTTTCCCTGAGGAACATCTGAGTCACCTGTTACTCACACACCTGTTTACCTGAGGAACATCTGAATCACCTGTTACTCACACACCTGTTTACCTGAGGAACATCTGAATCACCTGTTACTCACACACCTGTTTACCTTAGGAACATCTGAATCACCTGTTACTCACACACCTGTTTACCTGAGGAACATCTGAATCACCTGTTACTCACACACCTGTTTACCTGAGGAACATCTGAATCACCTGTTACTCACACACCTGTTTACCTGAGGTATTACAGGTATTTTTTCTGAGGATTATAGTGATTTTCCAGTATTTCCATCTCCCTGTACTCGCTCACAGCCAGCATCAAATCCAGAATTTGCCAATATTTACAAAAATCAATGCAGTCTGTTTTTTATGCCTCTTCCTTGAGGGAATTAAGTTGTAAAGTACTTTATATCGCAAAGCCTTATTTTAAAGCATCATGAGTCTAAAGTTAAATAACCTCACTGAAGTGAGAAATTTTTCATCACTGATGATAAGAGATTCTCATCCTTTATTGGTCCACATACAGGTACAGGTCATTTGCCTATATCCCAACTCGTTTTTTAGTGATGCAACCTGACCAAACGTTTATATATGACACAAAAGGAGGCTTTTGGTGTCCTTGTTTGATGCCAGTGAGGTGGCATCGCTATATGACGAGTCGGGATGAGACTGGGCTCTTGCCTTCATCGTCCAGCAGGATGTGTGAGTCCTGAAGATGAACCCCAGGGATAATCTGAAATACGGGGCCTGACATGTCTACAATGCACTCACTTAACCCTGATTAATTATTCGCCTTATGAACCAATCAAACGCATGCTATTCTGCATAGCAAGTGCAATTATTGGTCAAATATTGAGACATTCAGCGTCCTGTACAAAGCGGCACCCGTTAGTAGTTTCATGAGAATGGTATCTCTTTTGTGGCAGGGTGCTGATGTCATCAAAGTACCCGGAAGGTCTGACGGGACGCGTGGAGTTTAACGATGATGGAGACCGGAAGTATGCGCACTACAGTATTCTCAACTACCAGAAGAGCCGACTGATACAAGTGGGCATTTACAACGGCACGCAGGTACTGAGGCTGTTTGTACTCCATCTTGACTTTGACGGCTGTAATGTGAAAAAAGCCACTAGATGGCAGTATTGGTTTTTTTTTGTTAAGCCCTGTCTGGAGCTAGGTTTGGGCATGTCCTGGGCATGTCTGAGAGGGAAAGTCCCAGAGAATAAAAAAAAAAAGTCTAAAGGTGGGAGGGGTCTGGAAAAGAGTATATAAGGAGAAAAATTGAGAGAGTAAAGTAGTAGGAGACATTGCAAGGAGAAGGATACATTTGACCAGACCTGTCACTCTTTTCAAGACCGGTGAAGTTTTTTTGTGGATTTTTGCCTGTGTTGGAGCATTTCCCTGTCCCAGGACATCACAAAGCAACCCCATCTCAAGGGACTATGAATATTTTTTTTCTTGTATATGTCGATCTTGGTCAGTAGATTAGATTGTAAATTAGTTCAGTTCTTTGGTTTTATTAAATCTGTTAAAGTTTGTACATTTTTGTCTGTAATCCCTTGCTGTCCGATGTGCCTTAAAAAATTGGGGCCATAACATGGCACAGAGGCATTGAGGCCGTTTGGACTCCATCTTGACATTGACGGCACACAGGTATTGAGGCAGTTTGTACTGCATCTTGAGTGACGGCCCACAGGCATTGAGGCCGTTTGTACTCCATCTGAAGTTTGATGGCACACAGGAATTGAGGCTGTTTAATTGTCTTAATAGGCTTAATTGTCAATGCTAAAATTCAATAGTAATTTAATTTCCATTAACATCTAGCAGCAATAATATAACCACACGCTGAAGGAAAGGCGAGTTTTGACCTGGCAGAGGTTGGATTCAAGCTAATATTCAGGCAATATTCAGACAACAAGATGCACTTGTTGAAAATATATATCTAGGTTTACTATGTTTCATTAGCAATGAACAGGCAATCAATACCACTTCAATAAAACAATAAACGCACAGGAAGGATTAAGTAGCGGTTATATAGTGAAACAACGTATACAGACAGACTAAAGGTAGGATGGGTGAGTGTGTGCGTATGTGTGTGTGTAAGCCTGAGTACCAAAAGGGAGGGGTTAAAAAGGCAGACTTGGTCTCAGATCTAAAATGGAGGATTTTGATCTAAGAGGGCGGACTCAGATCTAAGAGGGTGGACTGATGATGTGGCAGTCTGAGAACCACGTGTGCTTGAGAGTAGAGGAAGTGAGAGGGAGAACAAAGAACTGGATGGCACAGGCGGGAGAATTAGAAAAAGACTCCTGTTGTACTGGTTGAAAACTTCGGTATGTAAGAGAATTTGTCTGGAAATCGCGGATATTTACTCTATATTACTGCATTGCTGAGCTGTTAAAAATCCGATCTTTGAGTGAGTTCATTTAAAACTGCTGATTGTTTGTTTTACATTGTTGAGAGTTTGAACTGAATTGGGACGTTTGGGCTTGTCGGACTAATTGTTCAGCCCGCTGTGGATTGCTACTCAATCCTGTTAGACTCTGCCTGCACCTTCTTTTCTGCTCTTTCTCTCTCTCATCCTCTCACTCTCTCTCCACTCTCATATTCTCTTTTCAGCTAATGTCTGTACACTACACTCTGCTCACTGAGTGGGAGACACTCAGTGCAGTAAGATCCAGTACATTAAAAACAGCAAGCAAATAAAAATACAGCTCAGCGTATACAGTAATAATTACATTCAAAAATCAACAATTAGCATAGAACTGCGCATTTCATATTCTAGCTAAATCTGCCCAGATGCAAATAGCCTGACTTGGGATCACTACCGGGTGAGTGACCCAGTCCTCCAGTGTCAGTGACTGTGTCCAATAAAGGCTTCGGGTGTCAGTCCCCTTGTTTCCAGAGCTCGACAGCAGACAGGAAACGGTGTCAGCTCTTCAAGGCACAATGATGCCCGAGAGGGATGCAGAAAGTTCTTCGACTTGTTGATCGGGAAAAATAGCAAAAAGGGAAGCTGGTCGCCTTTTTCGATTCTTCCTAAAGTTAAAGATGTTGAAACAAAAGAAATTCCACTGTCGTCTCCCAGTGTGAATTCTTTTACCGGTTCTTGAATAAATGCACCTATAGGCAACTTAGGTGATAGTGGAACAGAACGTAGTTAACTCTACGTCGTAAACTCTAACTCTAGAGTTTAACTCTACCGTGGAAAACTGGAGAGGTCCGAAAAACTTTCTTCTTTGTTCTCTTCCAAGGAAATTTTTCAGTCAGATAGAAGTGCACCCCTTGATCTCTATTAACCCCACCGTGGCAGAAGTCCTGAGAGAGAGAACAATGGGTTGCCTGACTTTTTATAGAGGTTTGACGCCATTAGTTTTAATTGCATTAGAGATAATACTTTTGGAGTTCTGGGTAATGTAGTTTAAATGGCTGGTCTTTGTGGTGTGCAGCCATTTTGGCGGGCCTTGGCCCACAGCCCGAAGTGAAGCAGCCCATTTTTGGTTCACCTTGTTCTGACTCTGCTGGGCTGCTGGCAAGAGGTGGAAAATCCAGGTGCTGCGATCTGTTAAATCTGCTCCACTTTGTCCCAGTGACCTGGATTCACTAAATCCCTGAATTTTCCATGCAGGTGGTGAGACTAATTACTGAAATCCTCTGGCTGAATTCCTGAGTGGTGGCAGCACACAGAAGGAGGTTTACATCTGCATTCCCGGTTGTTACATCTCTGATCAAGCCGATATAGGGCATCTGGCTAAAAAGAAGCATCAAGATCGGTCTGGGTTTTCTAAGAAAATAAAGTTAAAATTTTGTGCAGCTTCCTCTCATCCAACCCAATGTTGTGGGTTCAGCCTTACTGTCATTACTAATATTTCTGTTTAATTTTATCTTACCTGCATTTTTGCTGTTCTGGTTACATTTTTCAAATGAACCCAAATATTGTCCAAACAAATGGACTGCATGATGCTGAAAAATATGGCAATTAAAGTTTACTGGAACACAGACCTGTAATTTGGCCCCAGATAACTGATTCTTCATGACCCATCTTAGGAAGGGCATCAGTCTTCAACTCTATTCAGTTGTTTCTCATGGTGAAAACCAAGTGATAAATTAAAATAAACCTCTCACAATATATTATTGTTCACATGTTTTTTAAGCAAGTCAGAAGTTAGGAAATATTTTTACTTGTATGAATCTACAAACTACATTTCTCTGCTTTTTGAAGAATTTTAAAATAAATTTTCCAACATTTTCATTTGGTTTGGGCTCTTGGGACCAGCCTGTCACGCTCATTGTGAAAAACTGACTCACATGCCATCCTGCTGCGAGGCGACGTGACCCCTGATACTCTGGTTTAATTCCTACAGCCTCCTGCGAGGAAAAGATCAGTCAGGGCAGTGGAGAGGGAGTCCTCTGTCTTTACGGACCCCCCTGCGGCCCCGCGTGCCCTGGCCCCCTTCCATTCCCACAACATACTAATGATCACACCTTTACTATGGCTGTCATTTATATGCCTTTAATCCAACTGTGGGTGCAGACAGCTGAGGGGGGAATGAGAGATTTCCTCAGGCCAGTGATGATCAAGAGAGGTGAGCAAGACCAGTCTACTGAAAAAGACCTTTATTCTTCATTCAATTTAGAGCTCAAGTATCGAGTGTTTAAAATACTGGCCAAATGTATATACCATGGGTTCAAATGTGTGGACATCTACCATTTTATTAAAAAACTGGGGAATTAATAACCTGTTGGTCCCTCTTTGCAGTTATACCAGCACCACCTTACTGGGAAGGCTCTCCATTAGATGTTTGAACATTCCTGCAGGGATTCCACTCAAATCAGATAAGCTTTGGTGAGATTGAGCAGGAATGTGGGGCGATTAGGCCAGGCCTTATGTCAGCTTTCCAGCTGAGTGGTGCCCAATGGAGTCAAGGTCAGAGGTCTGCGCAATTTTTCCACAAAAGTAGTCCCCAACACTCTTCAATCCTGCAGACCTCCCGGGACCTTTGGACAAACTCCTCTTTCAGGCAGAGCGAGTCAAAAAGGTCACTGCCTGACTGTTTATCGATGCATGTGCAAATCATATCACAGGTTTTGTATCTGGAGCAAAATTGTGCAGGTGACTGCATATATCGCTCAAGCCTTTGATCAAGAAAAGCATGGTGATGTAGCCCTCAGGAGATTTCTGGACTTGTGTGGTCATTCTCCAGTTGCGTTATGAAGACGTAGTAAACTCCATCATCCATCAGTGTTGTCTGTCGCCTGTTGTCCGAAAACAATTTCACTTGTAACCTCTCGTGGACACAAAAATTGGTGAAATTTGACAAAACTTGGTATGCAAAATCTTCAGCGCATAAACTACTTTCAGGTCACATTTCACCGGTACATCCCCAAAAGTGAGCGTGGCAGGATGGTCACATTAAAAAACTTTAGTGTCCATTTTCAACATTTCCAAAATAGATAAAGAGCTTAGAATTAGTCTAAGTTCTAAAGACAGATATGTCGCAACATATTAATGACAGGTTTTGACAATTTCTGAAAAAAATGGCCATTCTGTGACCTTGGACATCCCTTCAACTAAAGACACATTTGAATGACTAACACTCTGCCAGTCACA
The DNA here is from genome assembly GCA_029721435.1 of Gymnothorax reevesii. Lineage (NCBI taxonomy): Eukaryota > Metazoa > Chordata > Actinopteri > Anguilliformes > Muraenidae > Gymnothorax > Gymnothorax reevesii. The sequence continues at coordinate 91,760,897 of CM056583.1, forward strand.
AATCCAGATAAAGTTTCATGAAACTTTGCAGAGAACATCTTTAGAAGATAAACTAGTTTTATATTTCATTTCAGCCTTGTACCCCGCTCCAAACTGGGTGTGGCTGGGTGGCAGACCAGTTGAGTGTCAGGTTCATTAGAACCTCGAGTAATGCAAGACCCCATTCACTCCTCAAAGGCACACTAAATCTATCTGCATAAAGCTCAAAGTTACACTGAATCAATCCCTACAAATCTTACAGGTACAATGAATACCTCCTCACAGAGGTCACAGGTACACCAAATCCCTCCCAACAGAGCTCACAGTTACACTGAATCCCTCCTCACAGAGCTCACAGGTACACTGAATCCCTCCTCACAGAGCTCACAGGTACACTGAATCTCTCCTCACAGAGCTCACAGGTACACTGAATCCCTCTTCACAGAGCTCACAGGTACACTGAATCTCGGCCGGCTGCTCTGTTTGGCTCTTTAGGTTGTGCTGAACAATCAGAGGAAGATCATTTGGCCCGGAGCAGAAACTGTAACACCAAGAGGATTCCAGATGTCAACAAGACTCAAGGTAAATCCATGGCATGAATATTCAAGACCAAAAAATCTGTCCTCCCCTCCTTAGGAGAAGTCAGTGGTCAGAGCAGAACCTGCTCACAGAGCTGTTTTTTTTGAAAACCTGACAGGCGGTCCTGTTCACTCTCCTGTCCGCATTTCTGTACCACCTGTGAGGGTGTAGGGGCTGGTGAGCATGTGCACAGATGTAAAAAATGTGCAGGATTATGGTCTATTTCTGTTGGAAACCTGGCTCTGAGAAATAAAAGGAGAAAAGTAATCAATTATTTTCTTTCCTGTCTAATTTTTAGATCGTTACCATTCACCAGGAACCCTTTGTGTATGTCAAGCCTACTTTGCCAGATGGAACTTGTATGGAAGAAATGACACTTAATGGAGTTTTGATTAAAAAGGTGATCTGCACAGGTCCCAATGAGACCATCCCAGGTAACAGCACAGGGACGCTCATGACATCTCTACATTCTCTACCTCCGTCACCCCTCCCTCCCTTCATGCTGATTTTTAGGAGAGGATGTCTCCTGTTTGAAAAGGGGACGTGCATAGATTTACAGCACTTTTATACAGTTTGTACAAAACCCAAAACCAGTGAAGTTAGCCGGTTATATAAATCGTAGATAAAAACAGAATACAATGATTTGCAAATCCTTTTCAACTTATATTCAATTGAATACACTGCAAAGACAAGATGTTTAATGTTCAAACTGAGAAACTTTATTTTTTTTTTGCAAATAATCATTAACTTAGAATTTAAAGGCAGCAACACATTGCAAAAAAGTTGGCACAGGGGCCTTTTTACTTTCGCCAGCGACTTCGCTGACGAAGGTAATGTTTTGATCCCCGTGTATTTATTTGTTTGTGTGTCTGTCTGTATGTGTATCGAATAACTCAAAAAGTACCAAACGGAATTTCATAAAATTTGGTGGGTTGATTTGGCATGACCTTAGGATCAATCGATTAGATTTTGGGAGTGATCAGGTCAAGGTCAAGGTCAAGGCCACGAAAAGGTCAAAACCGACTTTCGGCCATATCTCGGTCAATTTTTATCCGATCGGCATGAAACCAACACCAGTGGCGAGGGATTCAGTGGCGTCGGCGAAGGTATGCGCTCCACCGAGTGCCCGTTCTAGTTTGTTTGTGTGTCTGTCTGTCTGTGTGTATGTATGTGTATCGAATAACTCAAAAAGTACCAAACGGAATTTCATAAAATTTGGTGGGTTGATTTGGCATGACCTGAGGATCAATCGATTAGATTTTGGGAGTGATCGGGTCAAAGGTCAAGGTCAAGGCCACGAAAAGGTCAAAACCGACTTTCGGCCATATCTCGGTCAATTTTTATCCGATCGGCATGAAACCAACGCCAGTGGCAAGGGATTCAGTGGCGTCGGCGAAGGTATGCGCTCTACCGAGTGCCCGTTCTAGTTACCACTGTGTTACATCGCCTTTCCTTTTAACAACACTCAGTAAACGTTTGGGAACTGAGGAGACCAATTTTTGAAGCTTTTCAGGTGGAACTCTTTTCCATTCTTCCTTGATGTACAGCTTAAGTTGTTCAACAGTCCGGGGTCTCTGTTGTTGTATTTCACGCTTCATAATGCGCCAGACATTTTCAATGGGAGACAGGTCTGGACTACAGGCAGGCCAGTCTAGTACGCGCACTCTTTTACTACGGAGCCATGCTGTTGTAACACGTGTAGAATGTGGCTTGGCATTGTCTTGCTGAAATAAGCAGGGGCGTCCATGAAAAAGACGTTGCTTGGATGGCAACATATGTTGCTCCAAAACCTGTATGTACCTTTAAGCATTAAAGGTGCCTTCACATATGTGTAAGTTGCCCATGCCTTGGGCACTAATACACCCCCATACCATCACAGATGCTGGCTTTTGATCTTTGCGCCTATAACAGTCCGGATGGTTCTTTCCCTCTTTGGTCCGGAGGACACGACGTCCACAGTTTCCAAAAACAATTTGAAATGTGGACTTGTCAGACCACAGAACACTTTTCCACTTTGCATCAATCCATCTTAGATGAGTTTTGGCCCAGCGAAGCCGGCGGTGTTTCTGGGTGCTGTTGATAAATGGCTTTCGCTTTGCATTGTAGAGTTTTAACTTGCACTTGCAGATGTAGCGACTAACTGTAGTTACTGACAGTGGTTTTCTGAAGTGTTCCTGAGCCCATGTGGTGATGTCCTTTACACACTGAGGTCGGTTTTTGATGCAGTACCGCCTGAGGGATCGAAGGTCACGGGCATACAATGTTGGTTTTCGGCCTTGTCGATTTCTCCAGATTCTCTGAACCTTTTGACGATATTACAGACCGTAATCCCTAAATTTCTTGCAGTAGCTCGTTGAGGAATGTTGTTTTTATAGTGTTCGACAATCAGCTCTCGCTTTTGTTCACTAAGTGGTGACCCTCGCCCAATCCTTGTTTGTGAATGACTGAGCATGTCAGGGAAGCTGCTTTTATACCCAATCATGGCACCCACCTGTTCCCAATTAGCTCGTTCACCTGTGGGATGTTCCAAATAAGTGTTTGATGAGCATTCCTCAACTCTCTGTCTTTTTTGCCACTTGAGCCAGCTTTTTTGAAACATGTTGCAGGCATCAAATTCCAAATGAGCTAATATTTGCAAAAAATTACAAAGTTTACCTGTTCAAACATTAAGTAACTTGTCTTTGCAGTGTATTCAATTGAATAATAGGTTGAAAAGGATTTGCAAATCACTGTATTCCGTTTTTATTTACGATTTACACAACGTGCCAACTTCACTGGTTTTGGGTTTTGTATTTACATACCTATGCAGCCTGTGAGTGTAAGAGATAAATTTCCGCATATAAATGTATTTGTCTGTTAGCCTGTATTTCTGCCCATACACACACGAGAATGAATACGTGATGGACTGTACATGTGCATGGCTGAATGAGACATTTTATAGATGTGCAAGAGTTTGTTTTCCTTTGAATGTATGCAGGAACATTTTGATACTGGCGGCACTTCCTTAAAGGGACGTAGAATAACAATAATTAAATCCTCACACAGCCCTCTGTTCCTTAAGTGTTTACTCTTCCTCCTCATCTCTGGACTGAGTAAAACATCAAAATGCATCATATTCATATTCATTAAGACGACGTGCCAGAGAGAAAAATCTGCATAAGTTGACTTAAGGTCCGTGCAGGCTCTGTATATGAATATTAAAACAGCTGTTAGCCAACCACAGCTTCACAAGCTAAGGAAGCTGAGAAAATGGAAGGAGCATGTATGGTGCATGCCCTGGCGAATGGTAATGCTGTGGGTTAGCCCTCTCTGATGCCTTTGCAGGACGCCCAATCGTACCGCAATGCTGTTATGGCTTCTGCATCGACCTTCTCATTAAGCTGGCGATGACCATGAATTTCACCTATGAGGTGCACCTCGTCGGCGACGGGAAGTTCGGTACGCAGGAGCGGGTGAGTTACCATGGAGACAGGGGGAAAACGAAGGCCTACTGGGTGTTGCGCTGTAACTCGGTCTGGCAATAAACGTCATTGGTTGAAATATCGATATACATACAGTGCTGTGAAAGTTTTCACCAGGTTCATGATTTCCCACATTTAATTCTTTTATTTCCTCAAATAAAATTAAATATAAGATGAAGAAAACTGAAATAATCACCAAATACAGTTTTAAATATTCATTTCTCCTGAAGAAAAAAATACTATCCATGGTTCTGGGTGGAAAAGTAATTGTCCTTTCAGTTTCAGTTCAATTAGCCAATTACCCAAATGTAATTATTATTGGATTAAATTAGACGAGATGCCTCCAGTTCTGAATTCTGCCAGCCCTGTTGTATTTAAACTCTTAACCATAACCTTTCCAGCAATGTGAAGTAGGCTAATCAGTCTGAACAAGCAGCAAATTATGCCATAATCAAAAGAAATTCCACTGCAGATGTGGAAGAAAGTTATCCTATATGAGCTTGGACAGGGTCACAAAGCCATTTCTAAGGCCCCAGGACTTTAATAAAACACTTTTAGAACCATTATTGTTGAACTGGGAAAACTGGGAACGGGGTGAATCCTTCCAGGAATGGCCAACCTAACAAAATTCCCAACTGATGATTCATATTCAGGCTTACATAAGCTTGCTATAAAAGGTTTCATCTTATGAAAATCATATTTTTCCTTGATCATACACATATACCAGATTGTCAAAGAGTTGTTGCTGTAGCGCCCTTCCTAAAAATCTCATTTGAAAGACCCGTTTTGATTTTGTGTCCTATAATACATCATAATGGTAGTTCAATAACAAAGACTCCGGAATTAAAGGAGAAAAGATTTATTGAAGATGAAATGAATTCGATATTATCTTTGGCGATGACTCCGTCCGTGAGGATCCTTCAGCGAGGTGGGGTGCAGATATGCCGGCGTAGCAGGCAGTGGCAAAGCCATCCCCCAAAAAGAGAAGGATCTTGAGGACAGGCGAGTTATCGAGATGAGCTGCCCTAAGAGACAATTTGCATTAGAAAATTTAAGGAGCAGTGGCGCTAGAGCAGATGCAGAGCACCACTGCGAGAGCATGTGAGGCAAATACTAACATAGCATCTCTGATCATTTGCCGGTGAGGCAATAAGCACCTATAACCCAGCGCTAGCCAAGCGCTCGTAAACACAACCAGTGCGAGTGGACGAGGGGAATACATCAAGTATCTGATTAATTACCAATCTAGATACTTATCGCCGCAATCCTGACCTAAATGCATGAGCAGTGCCGCTGCTAGTGGACGTGACATGGAAACATCAAGTATCTGTTATAAACTACCAGTATAGTTACTTAGTGTCACAACCATCATCTAAATGCATGAGCACTGCCACTGTGAGTGAACGTGAGGTAGATACTTGCGTAGTATCGATGACCGCTTGCCAGCTAGGCAAGATGTGCCCATAACCAAAACGCTAGCCAAGCACTTGTGTGCTGTGCCACTGCGAGTGGATGTGACATGGAAACATCAAGTATCTGTGATTACTTACCAATATAGATACTTACTTTCACAACCATCATCTAGATGCATGAGCACTGCCACTGCTGGTGGAAGTGAGGTAGATACTTGCGCAGTATCTGTGACTGCATGCCAACTTGGTAACCCATAACCAAAATGCTAGTCAAGCGCTTGTGAGCTATGCCACTGCGAGCGGCCGTGATGTCGATATGTGAGTAGTATCCATAAAGGCTGGCCAGCGGGGCAGCATGAGACCTTGGTGCTGGGGTAGCGCACGTGAGTTTGCCCCTGCGTGTGGACAAGAAAATATGGCATAGCATTTGTAATGATTTGACGACTTTGGAATAAACATTGCAATCATTCAACAGCATCATTATTGTATGACACTTAATTTGCAAAGAACACATGCCTTGCACATTTAACATTTGAAAACCATGCTATTCTGGCATAGATAATGCCCAACAACAGTTCACACTCATACCTCAATTGGACCACGCACATTGAACGCATGCAAGCAAGCAACCTCCCACTTATGTAAACTTAGGATGTTGATTTGATGAGGCCATGAGAACTGCACATTGATTATCGTTGATGCTGAGGGCTGCATTTATGAAATGCCCACAGATGACCAACCCCCATGCTTGTAAATTGGAATGTCCCATCTGCATTGAGCTGTGGATGAAGCGCTCAGGACCTGACTGAATGTCCCGAGTTGGTAGAATGACACAAAGGCATTAGATTACCACTTGTAAGCTGAGCCATACCTAGTGAAGGAGAAAATGAAATCATAGCGTAGCATTCGTATGATTTGGCAACTCGAATTGGATAACTGTGCTCTTTGACAAGGCACCATCATTGGATGACAATTCATTTGCAAAGTGCAAACACATACCACACACATTTATAACTTGCAAACCATCCAATTTCAGGAGACAATGACTCATGCAATTATGCTTCACCCAAAACCTAGTTAAGACTTTAATGAGTATGAACAAAGTATGAACATTGAATGGACAAAAGCAAAACCCCCACCAACCCAGATGTGAGGTACGGACACCAGTCTGATGAGGCCACTGAGAGCTGCACCTTGACTATGGTTGAGGCAGAGGGCCGCGCACAGAGACCGATGCCCATTATTTCCACATTTCATCACATTTAATCTGCATTGGAAGGTTTGAATTAAAATTAAATTCCTTAATTCACAAACAATGAAACCCAATAACAGATTGGGAGTCTACCAACTGGTGATAACAGACTGATTTTGTCTCAATTCTGGAGCAGGATAGAAACCAGGCCCCCAAAATGAGGGTCGAACCTTGAAATGAGACTCCCAGCCCAAGCTGTCCGACAAGGCTGCAATGACACCTTCTGCCAGTGGATGCCAATGTTGAGCAAACAAGTTTTTAAATGTTTCATAACGTTTAAAGAGGCAATTTCTCTTATCCACTCTTCAACATGTGAAAGACAAAGGAACACACCATTCAAGTAAGGCAGATGTGTGTCGACCTTCATAAGTCAGGCAATGACTACAAGATAATAGCCACTTGCCTGCACCAGCCCATATCTTCTGTCAGAGGAATCATTAAGAAGTTTAAAACAACTGGAACAGTGGTAAACAAGCCCGGGCGAGGACACAAGGTTATTTTGCCACCACGCACAGTGAGGAGAATGGTAAGAGTGTCATGGTTTGGAGGTATTGAGAGCTTTCTTTGTTGCTCTCGTCCAGGACGATATCGTTTGCTCCCTATCAGATTCCTAGGCCAGCTGGCATTGATTGGGGGCGTGGCCCGGACTCTATTTAAGCTCTTATTTCGCCTCGCTCCTGTTGCTAGTGTCAGTGCTTCTTTGGTGCTTTAGCCGGTAAGGTCTCTGGAGAGATATTTTCAGGCACTTAGTTGCTTAGCAGAAATAGTGTTAGTGAGCAAGGGAATCTTGGTTTATTTCCCTTTTCTTTGGTCTTTCCTCGAGCTTGTCTGTTTTCTGCCATGGACGGCGGCAGGTCTGTTGGTAATAATAATAATAATGCATCAATTTTATATAGCGCTTTTTTGGACACTCAAAGACGCTTTACAATGGAGGCATTATTCATTCACACTCTGATGGTGGTAAACTACGTTTTTGTAGCCACAGCTGCCCTGGGGCAGACTGACGGAAGCGTGGCTGCCAGTATGCGCCTACGGCCCCTCCGACCACCACCAAACATTCACACACAGCCATACAGGAGGGAGGGAGGGTTCCTATATTGCATGTTTTGGATGGGTGGGGGAAACCGGAGTACCCGGAGGAAACCCACGCGAACACGGGGAGAACATGCAATCTCCACACAGAAAGGCCCCAGGCCGGTTTCGAGCCCACGGCCTTCTTGCTGTGAGGCAGTAGTGCTAACCACTATGCCACCATGCCGTCCGCGGTAGCGCGAGTCTCATTATTTTTATCTGTTTTTAGTCTCTCAGCATGTTGTGAGTGTTGCCTTTTATTTCTGGCCGCTGCTCTTGGCGTCCACTTCCAGCACGTGTCACAGTGAGAGATAAAAAGTTCTCCAAAGCTCACTGTTAAAGAATTGCAACAAATGGTAGCATCTTGGGGTCACAATTCTCCAAAACAACCATCAGGCGCTATCTACATGTCAACAAGCTGTTTGGGAGGCATGCACAGAAAAAATCTTTTCTCACTCACAATCATAAACGCAAACGTCTGGAGTTTGCTAAGCGGTACTGGGACTTCAACTGGGACCGTGTGCTTTGGTCAGATGAGCCCAAGATAGAGCTTTTTGGTGGAACACCGAAGATGAGTATGCAGAAAAGCACGTCATGCCCACTGTGAAGGATGGGGGAGGATCGGTGATGCTGTGGGCCTGTTTCTCTTCCAGAGGCCCTGGGAACCTTGTTAGGGTGCATGGCATCATGAACACTTTGAAATACCAAGACATATTAAATCAAAATCTGGTGGCCTCTGCCCGAAAGCTGAAGATGGGTCGTCACTGGGTCTTTCAGCAAGATAATGACCCCAAACATGTGGCCAAATCTACACAGAAATGGTTCACCAGACACAGAATTAAGCTCCTCCCATGGCCATCTCAGTCCCCAGACCTCAACCCCATTGAAAACCTGTGGAGTGAGCTGAAGAGGAGAGTGCAGAGGAGAGGACCCACGTCGCTGGATGATTTAGTGAGATTTTGCTCAGAGGAATGGTCAAAGATCCCTCTTTCTATATTCTCCCATCTTGTGAAACATCATAGGAGAAGATTAGGTGCTGTTTTGTTGGCAAAAGGGGTTTCTACAAAGTATTAACATCAAGGGTGCTAATAATTGTGGTACACATGATTTGATTTAAAAGAATTATTTATTAATGTGGGATTTTTTTCCCCACTGCATAAATGCACTTGAATTAAAGGTTGGATTTTCCTCTTTTTTTCCATTGTGATCCTATATTATTTAGAAAAAAACTTAATTTATTAGAAGCTAAAGAACGCATCTTAACCAGGGGTGCCAATAATTATGGAGGCCACTGTATGCCCATTCGGAAAACAGCAATAGAAATAAAGACCCGACAAATTCCTACCTTGTAGTACTTGAGAAAAAATGAGGATAAATTGATGCACCTGGAAAAATGTAGCCTACCGTTCGATGTCAGGAAATGTGAAAGCCAATGAAGGATGGAAGATACTTGGAAACGCCTGCAGAGTTCCGATTTTGATGCGATGGAACGAGCTGAATGGTTGCAGCTTCTACTGCTGGACCCACTTTGCGATGCTTCCACGATTTTCACCAGGGTTTGGACATTCATGGAGCTAAAACACTGCCTTGACGCAAAACTGAAAGAAAAACTTTGAAAGTTTGAAACCCCGTGTTTGAAGATGTACAAAAGATTTGAAACTTTGGAACTAAGTTTTGAAGGTGAATATAGTGTTTTGAGAGGCTGAAGAAAAGTAAAATATCTGAAAACATTATTTTGTGTTTGAATTTTCATTCCAAATCTCTACAACTTTTCTTTGTCTTCTTCAGAACTGCAGCCCTGTTTTTACAGAGTTTCAACAGCAGATTTTAAGGGTTTCAAATTTGCCTCTGTTCTCCCACAGTATTATTTTGTTATCCAGTTTTGAAAACTTGTAAATGGTGATCTGGAAAAAAACCCTCTAAAAAAATATTTGAAACACTGAAAGAAGATTTGAAACTGAAAAAAAAAACCATCTGAAAGCCCAGGGAAAAAATAAAACCCTGAAGCTCTGAAACTAAGATTTGAATCTCGGTAAAAGAGTTTTCAGTTTCTGAAGCTCTGAAACAACATGAGTTCTGAATCTCTGTAAAAAAGTTTTCAAACTCTGAAAAGAGGAGGCAGGATTTGGTGTCAGCCTTCTCAGCCTATTGGTTGCTGAAATAAGCTTATAGTCCAATGACATACGAAATTGACAGACTGCTCCACCAATGCTGTGACAAAGGAAAAGTAGGAGAGCTCTGAGGAGAGCAGGCCAGTCAGTCACGAGAAGGAAGAAGAAGAGGGAGACAATGAAGGTGCACCTTCTTAGCTGATGTTAGTTCGCTTGCTTAGCAACCAAGTTTGCTAGCCTAGCTGGCCAACAGTTTGGTGCATGGATGTCAATAGAAAATAAATGAATAAAAAAACCCATTATTTTGCTATCTCACTCAGCTAGAGTTGAACCGTGAGCATTTATTTTATACCAAATATAGTTGCTCCCTAGCCTTAATTTGCTTGCTTAGCTTTGTAGTTCGCTAGCTTTGCTAGCCAACAATTTGGTGCGCAGAATTCAATAGAAAATAAATGAATAAAAATGATCCACTATCTCACTTAGCTACAGTTGAACCGTGATCATTATACCAATTCAAACTGCTTGCTAGCTAGCTCTAATGTTAGTTCACTTGCTTAGCTAGCTAGTTCGCTAGCCTAGCTAGCTGAGAGTTATACTGAGTATATCCTAAATGCTCGCTTTTCAGCTAAGTGAGATGGCAAAATAACAGATTTTTTCATTCATTTATTTTCAATTGACTTCTGTGCACCAAACTGTTGGCCTGCTAAGCTAGCGAACTAAGGCTAGGGAGCAGATATATTTGGTATAAAATAAATGCTCGTGGTTCAACGCTGAGTGAGATAGCAAAATAATGGTTTTTTTTATTCATATATTTTCTATTGTCATCTGTGCACCAAACTGTTGGCCAGCTAGGCTAGCGAACTTGATAGCTAAGCAAGCGAAATAACATCAGCTAAGAAGGAGCATTGGTGTCTGTCAGTTTCGTATTACATGACATGTCATTGGACTATAAGCTTACTTCAGCAACCAACAGACTGAGAAGGTTGACACCAAATCCTGCCTCCTCTTTTCAGAGTTCGAAAACTTTTTTACAGAGATTGAAAACTTAGTTTCAGAGCTTCAGGGGTTTTTCTCCAGACTTTCAGAGGGCTTTTTTTTTTCCAGATCACCATTTACAGGCTCTCAAAACTGGAAAACAAAATAATACTGTGGGAGAATAGAGACAAATTTGGAAATGTGTAGTTGAAACAGTAAAACAGGGCTGCAGTTGTGAAGAAGAAAAAGAAAATACAAAATAAAGTTGCACAGATTTGGAATGAAAATTCAAACACAAAATAATGTTTTCAGAGATTTGAAAATTTTTTTCAGCCTCTCAAAACACTATTTTCACCTTCAAAACTTAGTTCCAAAGTTTCAAATCTTTTGTACACTTTCAAACTTTCAAAGTTTTTCTTTCAGTTTTGCGTCATGGCAATGTTTTCGATCCATAGGCATTCAGAACCGGGACACTACACGGAGGGAATGCTTTCTGCAGTGGGCCACTGGACTGTTTTGAATTTAGAACTCCGTTGTAGCGGAGAGGATTCGCGCCGGCATTGGAGAGAGCAAGTAGCACCAGTTACTCCCAACGAAGGAGTTCGAGGTTGATACGAATTTGTCGGTTTTCCAGGGTCATGCGGACTTGTTCAACAAAAGACAAGTATTTGACACTAACGTGTCTTTGTCCCCCGCCACAAACTGTGAAATCGTGTCAAAATGAACAATTTCTCGGTGTGACCTTGACAATGGCGCGAAGGTCACCAAAATGGACTGGCGCCGGGGTATCACCCCAATACATGTTGACATAAGATTTGAAGTAAATCCGTCAATTCGTTCTTGAGATATGTCGCTGACAAGACTATCAGTGTGAAAATCCACAGTCTCTCGTGTGACCTTGAGAATGGCGCGAAGGTCACCGAAATCGACTGGTGCGGGGGTATCACACTAATATATGTTGACATAAGATTTGAAGTAAATCCGTTGATTCGTTCTTGAGATATGTCGCTGACAAGGCTATCAGTGTGAAAATACACAGTCTCTCGGTGTGACCTTGAGAATGGCGCGAAGGTCACCGATATTGACTGGCGTCGGGGTATCACCCTAATACATGCTGACATGAAATTTGAAGGAAATCCGTCAATTCGTTTTTGAGATATCTCTTCTGACAAGGCTATCAGTGTGAAAATTCACAATCTCTCGGTGTGACCTTGAGAATGGCGCGAAGGTCACCGAAATCAACTGGCGCCGGGGTATCACCCTTATACATGTTGACATGAAATGTGAAGTAAATCCGTCGATTCGTTGTTGAGATATCATGCTGACAAGGCTGTCAGTGTGAAAATGCACAGTCTCTCGGTGTGACCTTGAGAATGGCGCGAAGGTTACGGAAATCAACTGGCGCCAGGGTATCACCCTAATACATGTTGACATGAAATGTGAAGTAAATCCGTCAATTCGTTCTTGAGATATGTCGCTGACAAGGCTATCAGTGTGAAAATCCACAGTCTCTCGTGTGACCTTGAGAATGGCGCGAAGGTCACCGAAATGGACTGGCGCCGGGGTGTCACCCTAATACATGTTGACATGAAATGTGAAGTAAATCCGTTGATTTGTTCTTGGGATATCTCGCTGACAAGGATTCGGGATGTATGGACGGACGGACGGTCGTGAATACTATGTCCCGCCGCTTCGCGCGTTCCGTGCGGCGGGGACAACAAAACTGGACAATCAGGAGAATTTCCACAGCGGCAGGCGTTTGCTTGTCTTCTTGGACGATTCACTAAATGAAGAGCGAAATCGTGAGCGGACTGACATGCCAGAGGCTGCGAGATGCGAAATCTCTGCAAACAGCGAGAGGAAACACGTTATGGGTATTTAAATAAATGATCTATGGTTGCGATTGGGTGAATTAAATTGCCTAGGCGTTCCTATGGCTCGTGATTGAACTTTCGTTTACCTTCCTTTTGTTTGAAGAGTACAGTCCATAAACTGTACATAAAGATGGAGGATGCTTCTCCTCTTTCTTGGATTGTACAAAAGTGGAAAAAAAATATCCTTCAGATGGATTCTGCCATCTTGCTCGTTTGTAGTCAGTGTCTTTGCGCTCAAAATCAGAGATTCCGCCCATACAACCGCCCTTTTCATAATCACCTCTCCTGAATCTTTTTTGAGGCCCAAATGGCACCATCTGTAAGCAGTACATGCTGCTTGTAGAGCTCAGACAACAGAATGGTTCTATAAAGGATTTGACCGTTCAGATCTCCCTGCACAGTCGCATGACGTGAAAAAATGTTTGCGGTTTTCCTTGTCCCTGGCAGTTCGTTGCTGAGCTGATGTCCGGTAATGGCTTGTTAGCGAATACATTGATTATGTAACTAGCTGGCTCATACTAACCTACTTTAAAAACCCAAGCTAGCTAACCTTTAAAAATAAGATAAATAGAGTCTATGAATGAATACACTCCCCGCTATCATGGGTATCAAGTCAGTTCTAATGACCTACCTTGCTAACGAGGGTGACTCAGCTGTATCTCATTTTACTAACATTAGTTAGGTAGCAAGCTAGCTAACAGTTTTTTTTTTGGGTAAATTATGCTAGCAACGGAAAATTGATATAAAAAGTCCATCCTCTGAACATAAAATCGCTGTGAACAGCAGCAACATTACGGCATGTTACAAAGAAAGACCTTTATACCTCCAATTTCCATTGCTGTCTGTGGTGACCGATTATAGAATGTTGCCACGCTGGCTTGCTTGCTATTCCTTCCTACCATAGCATTGCTGGTAGTTCGTGACGCTGTGTTTGGAGCAAGGACCGTTTTACTGTCAATTTTTTTTTGTCAGACTTGCAAATCACAATAGCCATATTCATTTGTACTGAGACCTAGCAACTTATGCTCTTGTAATGTCAACATTATATCTCCTCTTGATGGTTGCGCTCCAGCTCTGTTGCCTGTTAACTTACTTCTGGAAATTCTACAACTTCACTAAGAGAAACTGTCAATCAAAGCTGTGAATTATCATGTTACACCCCCTTTTTATTGAATCAAATAAAAAAAAATAAAATAAAAAATTATTGGAGAAAATGAGCAATTGAACATATATGGCATGGTAAGAACTAATTAAAATGATGGAAACCATCTTTGTAAAAAACATATTTGATACGTCCTAAAATATTCAGGCCCATGTCCCATCCACCAACATGGAGGGGGCGGCCGTCTAACCTGTAAGCCACGAGATGATGATCAAGATGTTTTGGCCTCACTTTTGGGAGCTGGTTGGTTGTCCATCTTTACACAGAGCCAAAGGCCCAGCTCAGTACACACAGGTTTCAGCTGCTGTCGCTCACTTTCCACCCCAATCAGGCAGTCAGTCATAGCAGAGCTTCAGCTGAATGGACTCTCTGCCCACAGAGCTTCAGCTGAATGGACTCTCGGCCCACAGAGCTTCAGCTGAATGGACTCTCGGCCCACAGAGCTTCAGCTGAATGGACTCTCTGCCCACAGAGCTTCAGCTGAATGGACTCTCGGCCCAAAGAGCTTCAGCTGAATGGACTTTCGGCCCACAGAGCTTCAGCTGAATGGACTCTCGGCCCACAGAGCTTCAGCTGACTCGACTCTCGGCCCACTCTAAACAGTGCACAGCTAATGAGAGATGAAATCAGTGGAGACAGACTGCAAAAACTGATGTTTTGCTGCAAAACCTTAAATCTTTGTTTGTAACACCAGGATGCTGTTCTAAATGGTCTAAAGTACAATATGGGACCTTCACATGAAAGACGGTGGATACGTAATGCTGTTTGAGGAATGGCTTAGCAGACAGGTGCTGAATGCCATGTCCTGAGGTGTGTGGATTCTGAGCTACGCTTCCCTCCCTCCTCCGTCTCCCTCAGGTAAATAACAGCAATAAGAAGGAGTGGAACGGCATGATGGGAGAGCTTCTGGGCGGCCTGGCTGATATGATTGTCGCGCCGCTAACCATTAACAACGAGCGGGCCCAGTACATCGAGTTCTCTAAGCCCTTCAAATATCAGGGGCTTACCATCCTAGTGAAAAAGGTACGGCCTAATTCATCACAGCGAACAAACAAAAACTCAAATATGAGTCACAAAGGAGCGGCCTCAGTACTCGCAGCTATAACTCACTCCATATATAGTATATAAAAATGTGTGAAGTTTCCTTAATATATCAACTTTTATATTTTAGCAGCAGCGGTAAACGATGACCTAGAGGGTTGAAAAACACCATAAAAATTGAGTGGCTAAAGGGGCCTAATATCAGGGTTCCCATGAGGTGCACAGGGCCCAACTAGAGTTACACAACAGCCCCTGCATAAACAGGTCGCTTGCTGCTCTAAAAGCTAAAGAGCCCTTTAGCGTGTGTGAATGTGTGTGTTCATGTGGGTTATGGTTCCTGCTGTGTGTGTGTATGTGGTCATGTGGGTTATGGTTCCTGCTGTGTGTGCGTGTGTGTTTCAGGAAATCCCGCGCAGCACACTGGACTCGTTCATGCAGCCTTTCCAGAGCACGCTGTGGCTGTTGGTGGGTCTGTCGGTACACGTGGTGGCTGTGATGCTTTACCTACTAGATCGCTTCAGGTACAAGAGAGACACACTCTACACGACTCAGCAGCTGCTGAGCGTTCCTCTGCCTGCCATCTCCAATGAGCACAGTTTCACTTCACTTGCCTGTCCCCGACTCACTTCCCTGCTCCTGACTCACTTCCCTGTTCCTGACTCACTTCCCTGTTCCTGACTCACTTCCCTGGTCCTGACTCACTTCCCTGTTCCTGACTCACTTCCCTGTTCCTGACTCACTTCCCTGTTCCTGACTCACTTCCCTGCTCCTGACTCCCTTCCCTGTTCCTGACTTACTTCCCTGCTCCTGACTCACTTCCCTGTTCCTGACTTACTTCCTTGTTCCTGACTCACTTCCCTGTTCCTGACTCACTTCCCTGTTCCTGACTTACTTCCTTGTTCCTGACTCACTTCCCTGCTCCTGACTCACTTCCCTGCTCCTGACTCACTTCCCTGTTCCTGAGTCACTTCCCTGTTCCTGACTCACTTCCCTGTTCCTGACTTACTTTCTTGTTCCTGACTCATATTCTTGTTCCTGACTTATTTCCCTGTCCCTGGCTCACTTCCCTGTCTCTGACTCACATTCCTATTCCTGACTCACTTTCCTGTTACTGACTTACTTCCCTGTCCCTGATTAATTCCTGTTCCTGTCTCAAGTTCCTGTCCCTGACTCACCTCCTTGTTTCTGATTACTTCCCTGTTCCTGACTCACTTCCCTGTTCCTGACTTACTTCCTTGTTCCTGACTCACTTTCCTGTTCCTGACTTACTTCCCTGTCCCTGGCTCACTTCCCTGTCTCTGACTCACATTCCTATTCCTGACTCACTTTCCTGTTACTGACTTACTTCCCTGTCCCTGATTACTTCCTGTTCCTGTCTCAAGTTCCTGTCCCTGACTCACCTCCTTGTTTCTGATTACTTCCCTGTTCCTGACTCACTTCCCTGTTCCTGACTCACTTCCTTGTTCCTGACTCACTTTCCTGTTCCTGACTTACTTCCCTGTCCCTGATTACTTCCTGTTCCTGTCTCACGTTCCTGTCCCTGACTCACCTCCTTGTTTCTGATTACTTCCCTGTTCCTGACTTACTTCCTTGTTCCTGACTTACTTCCCTGGTCCTGTCTTACTTCCCTGTTCCTGAATTACATCCCTGTTCGTGAGGCACTTCCCTCTTCCGGATTCTGGGGGAGTTCAGGGAAGTGCGTTTTCTCCTCTAGAAATTTCAACTGACATTTTCCTTCTTCTGGATGCAAAATAAATTCTAATTTAAAGCCTAATTAAAGAATCGGTGCAGTAATCAATGCACTTTGAAATTACCGGAGACAGTTCAGTGGGACAGTTGACAAAACATGTTTAAGTAGATCCAACGTTTCGGTGCGAGGTGCGTGCTCCCCCAAGAAGCACCCCATCTTCAGCTTGCAGTTCTGCCATGGAGCTGTAGAGGGCGGAATCTGAATAGTAGTTTTTGTAGTTTTTAGGGGTGTTTCTCCGTTTGCCACTCTGAGCACAGCTGAACTGTTTAGTCTACTGCATTGATCTGCTGTCAGGAGGCAAATGCTGTGACACTTGATTCCACTAGCTTCTGTGATTACCAGCGGTCGATTCTTCTACACAATGCAGTCACATCGCCAATCACACACGGCCTTTACCGTCAGTGGATAACTCAGTCAGGATAGAGTTTGCTCATACAGCTACATGCACCTGCCCGACCAGGACC
The DNA here is from genome assembly GCA_029721435.1 of Gymnothorax reevesii. Taxonomy (NCBI): domain Eukaryota; kingdom Metazoa; phylum Chordata; class Actinopteri; order Anguilliformes; family Muraenidae; genus Gymnothorax; species Gymnothorax reevesii. The sequence goes on from CM056583.1 coordinate 91,778,028, forward strand.
AGGAGTGGTCGCTAGCGAACAATGAGACTTCCAAATTTTTAAATGGCTTAATCATAGACTTTATAAAAAGATGGACACAGCACCCAGGTCTAAAACTGAGGCCAATGTGGAAATCTGTAGAATTTGCATCCTATTTAATGGCCAGCAGATGGCGGTAACAGAAAGAAGTTCAATCCTATAAAAGCCAATGAGAAAATGACCCTACTTTCCCACCTGATTTAATATTTCAATAATGATTTTCCACATTATTTTATGGTATCTATCGCAAGTTTCAAGTCTCTTTTGATATATATGATGTTCATTTTTGTAAATCATGGTCCAATATAGACTAGAATAAAGGATAAGGTCAGAATATGCTTTAGGGGCGTGGCTATCCTCTGGTCCTCATCAGATACAGTCAGATCCACCTGTAGATCCACCCCTCCCTCCTCCCTGGACCTTCAATTTACACTCTCATCCAATACAAATCACTTCCAGTTTCAAATTGACAAAATGGCGCTGTTCAAATTGCCAAATTCCAGGCTTCCAACAATGGGTGATGTCACGTTTGCTTTGTCCGTCTTTTTATACAGTCTATGGGCTTAGTCTCCATAATCCTTGATGACGCTGCACCAATCGTTGCCTCACCTGTGCAGCTCTCCGGCCATAGCCAGTGACAGCCTGCCTGGGATTTTAAAGCTGTACCACAAGATACCAGACATGCAGCTGTGAGTCTCTCAGACGCCCTTCGCTCAATAGTCCTCATGAAGAGAGAGGACCCCTCCCTCCCAGTGTGGACCAGTCTCGTAATGAACGGGGCTCGATATTCTTGGTCAGTTTAACGTAAAAAGTACCAGTTTGCTAGGTGAAGCTCTGACCATTTACCATTTTCTGTAAAACGCGAAGCTCCTTAAGAGTCTCGTCCCACAGGTCTCCGTGAGGTGGGCCAGACCTGCGGAGAAGGCCGCGGGGTCGATATGTTTTAGCAGCACTAAAGAGCAGCTCGTCGCCTCTGCTTCCGTTCACATTTGAACAAACCGACAGCAGCTGCATCCACTTGGGGACGAGGACGCGTGTCCATGTTTTTCTGCTATAATCATGCTGCCCTGTCTGTTTCATAGCCCGTTTGGGAGGTTCAAAGTAAACAGCGAAGAAGAAGAGGAGGACGCCCTCACCCTCTCCTCTGCGATGTGGTTCTCCTGGGGAGTGCTGCTGAACTCCGGGATCGGAGAAGGTAACGGACCAGCCTGCCTGTCCCGCCATCACGGGACAGACCCGCCAGGAACTTTACCATCTGATCCCTTACTTTCCCCCCTTGTAAAAGGCTGTGGTAGCGGAGTATGTTCCTTTATACCTCTCCTCCAGCGTGGGCCTCCTCATTTATTTCCTGTCAGGTGACTCTGCATTTTCCACCCAACCAACTGGCTTAGCTTCCATACTATACATGTAGGACATCTGCTGACCTGGTTTTCTGTGTGTGTGTGTCTGTGCGTGTGAGTGTATGCGTGTGTGAGTGTATGCGCATGTGAGTGTATGCGCATGTGTTTGCCTGCTCACATACCTGTGTGTGTCCGTGCCCATGTGTGTGTACGTGTGTTCCCAGGCGCACCGCGCAGCTTCTCAGCGAGAATCCTGGGAATGGTGTGGGCTGGATTTGCCATGATCATTGTGGCCTCCTACACTGCCAATCTGGCTGCCTTCCTGGTGCTGGACCGACCTGAGGAACGCATCACTGGCATCAACGACCCCAGGGTGAGCGCAGTTACACTTCCCCACCTTTCCCATTCACCCCCTCCCCCCGGCCTTATGGGGTGAGATGTCATTACCTGATCTGTTGCGGAAACCTAGTTTGTTCTCGGCCAGTGCACAATCAGGCCTGACAAAGGCGTTTCACATGACCGTAAATAAAAATTGTATAAATCTGTCTTGTTTCATGCATGGAAATTATGTGCAATGTGTGGAGCTAATTTATCCAAAATTTTGTGGCAGAATCTTGAACGACCTTTGAGATATAGCAGTTTCTTGCAGGCATGTATGACATCACTTTCACTGACTACGGAGACTACATTTTAGACAACTGCAGTGGCTATAATAAAATTAACCAAAGTCCAGTGTCTCCTAAAGTATTTTATTTCCATGGAAAATATCATGAGACAGTTGAAAAGTACATAATATTATTATCTTGTATGATTCTGTTGGAATAATTTTCTGTTGGTGTCCGGAACTCCAGTGGCGGGGGGGAAAGATTCGCCTCCCGCACACCGCGCCCCCCCTGCAATTGCTCTGCGCCCCACACTTTGGGAACCACGGGTTTAAATGCAATACAAACGAAATTTATTTTTATGTAAATTGAGTTGCATAATATATTTGATGAATTCATGTTACTCAAGATCAGTTCTTTTCTCTCTCTGTCACGATATCCATCAATGAAGGTTGTAAAATTACCCATGTTACCCATAACCCATGTTGTAAAAATTTATAAAGAATCAATCAAATTGGGGTTTAAAACACTACTATGGATACTGCATTGAAGAACCAAAACATATTTCAACAACAAAGCAATAATTGATCTTCCTTTTATTTATTATTGATTATTGGCTACTACGGAGACTACATGCTACTACAGAGACTACATTTGGCATATAATTTGTGTTTTAACAACATATGTCAATTGACACTTATATCTCAGTGGAAGTTATTTGAACTACATAATGTACTGAATGTGTGCACAAGTTTTGATACAATTATATTGTGCATTACAGTGGGCTAGCATGCTACTACGGAGACTACATAAAATGGTTGCTAAAATATAGACCTCAGGTTCTTATTCGATAAATCTCATCAAAACCCTTTAGGGTATCTGTGTGCTTTTGATTAGTTAATAAAACATCACAGACAAAATGTTTTCACATTTTTTGTTCCAGTCAAGTTGTAAATTATCAAATTATCAAATTATTATCAATAATAAATTATTACCGATAACAAAAGAAAATCATGAATCAAAATTTAGCGATTTTGATAACGAAGCTCAGGTCCTCAGATTAGTCTGGAAATCAATCCAACCATACAGACTGCATTTGAAAAACACTGAAGGAAACCTTTATACAATAATTACTAGATTATATTCTGCAATAAAATGCATATTTTGCCAGTGATACACTATTTAAAAACATGCAAGATGTCAGTGAAACACTAAAACACGCCAAAATTCACCGTTTTTATGCATATAGCTGCCATTTCGCGGAAAATCAACCGATTTACACTCTTCAAAATTTGACTTGATTTACATCATAACTCAGGGCAGTCACTCACTACATAAATAGAAAATTTCATAAAATACATAATTTTGAGATTTTCATAGATAACAATCCATTTTTGAAATGTCAGGCCTGATTGTGCACTAGCTGTCTGCGCGTGTTTGAAATGCGGCCACTTCCAGGCGCTGCCATTGTTCTTGTTTCACATCGCTGTTGAAAAAAGTGTTTTCTTCCCGGCAGCCATGGGGTTGTGAAAGTGGACAAAAATAAAGCGCAAGAGTAAAGTTGTGGCCCGAGATGGTGTACGTTGTGTTTAGTGGGATAATATACGCATTTCCTTAAAATCACGTGAAAATGAAACACTCCGTGTCCACAAAATGTGTATGTTGCAGATGATGTTCTATTATGAACACTGAGTACCTGAATATGAGACGGGCCCAAGTCCATAATTTAGCAAATTTGAGTTAAACATAAAAAATTCTCATTTACACACAGGACTACCTTGTGTCTGAATGATGCATCCAAATCCACTCTCACAGTACCACTACAGCCTGCTAGAAAACTGGCATGTATGAAAGATGGGCCCAACTCCAGAACTTGGGTCTTTATTATACACATACAGATAGCGCCCTCTGTTGACGAACGTCTATGCCACACATGTTCAACATGAAAGACTTCACAATGATGATGAAATTCATGGGAAAAAAACATAAAAATGAGAAATAATGGAAGGCAAGTAAGAGGAAAAGTTACACAGAATGCCGGTAAGTGAATTTAAATAAATAAAATTATTCAAAATGAAGTACCAATATGTTGTATGTGTATATTTTCAATAATAAAGTCTCCACATACTGTTAATTTTAACTTCAACAAGGAATATATGATAAAAACTCAGTAATCCAATGTTTTTCAATAATCTGATTATAAGAGAGGCCCAAATCCATCGTATTGAATGCGTCCCCGCGGTGCAACTGAAGTGTGTATAATCATGTACTGGGCCATTTTACACTAAGACATGAATACATGAGTTGTCATATTTAAAATCAATGCCGTCAATTAATAATTCAACAAAATATGATGTTTTTTAAAATTTTCTCGAAACACTATGCTGAGGACATGGGTCCCTCTCTTATACAGGTATTCAGTTTTTTTTTAATTATTATTATTATTGATTTATTTGAAAGGGGCAATGTATATTAATGAACATAGTTACAATAACCATGTGAATATACCAGAGGTAGCATATTGCTAATTTGCATCTTCTGTCCCCTTCTGCCCCGGTCATTGAACTGTGAGCATTCACAACCCCTGAATGAGCAGGTGATCTGAGAACTGTGAGCATTCACAACCCCTGAATGAGCAGGTGATCTGAGAACTGTGAGCATTCACAACCCCTGAATGAGCAGGTGATCTGAGAACTGTGAGCATTAACAACCCCTGAATGAGCAGGTGATCTGAGAACTGTGAGCATTCACAACCCCTGAATGAACAGGTGATCTGAGAACTGTGAGCATTCACAACCCCTGAGTGAGCAGGTGATCTGAGAACTGTGAGCATTCACAACCCCTGAATGAGCAGGTGATCTGAGAACTGTGAGCATTCACAACCCCTGAATGAGCAGGTGATCTGAGAACTGTGAGCATTCACAACCCCTGAATGAGCAGGTGATCTGAGAACTGTGGGTGATGTAGTTACACATTACCTCAACCTTAGCATGTCGATAGGAATATTCACCTTTCCAGAGTATGTCCATGACAGGACCAGGCAGGGGCGGCACATGGCATCTCACCGATTTTGATGAAACTTGGGCAGTTTGAACGAGTCCTCCCAACGCTACTGCGGGCTAATTTTAAGGAGATTTGGATATAACCGAGTTTGGGCCGAGTTTGGGGGCGCTTCTGACGCTTATGTTTCTTTAAAAGGTGATCGTAATCGAGTGAATATGCTTTATCTCGAGCTTGTTTAATGACTGAGGGCTTATAAGCTCTCTCCCTAAAATGATTGGCAGTTGCTACGGGTTCGGCAGATTTTCAATGCATTTCAATGTGGAGTACCACAGTGGAGAGGTACGGCAGCCCTATTTCAAGCCCTGCCCTAACCTAACCCTAACTCTAACCTCTAACCCTTTCCCTAACCACAATCCCAAATCCTTATCCTAATTCCTTGAAATCGACTGCCATAGCAATAAAAACTGCTGTGTCTCTAGACACTACGAAAATGATTAGACAGATCACCGACTGCTTGAAGAATACCTCACTCTGTCTCAGATACAACGTAACCGCTGAAACTGTCCAAAAGGAGTATTATTCTTAAGGTGTGTAAGGTGAAAAGAATCTGCTCTCAAAATAGTATTCCGGGACGTTTTCTTCCTAAAAATGTCCGTATGTAGAAACCCCTCTCCATCCTGCCTGAAAGTTGAAGGTGTATCAGAGAAAATGTTAGGTGCTCGTGGGATAAAAAAAAGTTTCCAAGAAAATATAAAGCTGGTGCTCTTGGAAGTGTGGGAAAGGAGAGTGAACCAAACGTGAGAATTCGATTTGAGAAATTCAAAGATTTTGTCAGTATTACAGTAGAATTGAGTGTGTGACGGCCCATGAGACAGGACTTGTAATTTATGTCAAAAAATGGGATATAGTGAGAGAGGCTGGAGGTTGAGAATAATGAGGGATGGAATAGGTGAGCTAAGAACGACTAATGCAAAAGGTAGTAAAGCATTGTGAATGTGACTGTTATTGTATTTCTATTTTTTATTCATTTATTAAATTTTTTTGTGTGCGTATTTTGTTTTGTCGGGTGATGTAGGAGGAGTCATACACAATTACACACTGCTCAAAAAAATAAAGGGAACACTTAAACAACTCAATGTAACTCCAAGTCAATCACACTTCTGTGAAATCAAACTGTCCACTTAGGAAGCTACACTGATTGTCAATCAATTTCACATGCTGTTGTGCAAATGGAAGAGACAACAGGTGGAAATTATAGGCAATTAGCAAGACACCCCCAATACAGGAGTGGTTCTGCAGGTGGTGACCACAGACCACTTCTCAGTTCTTGCGCTTTCTGGCTGATGTTTTGGTCACTTTTGAATGCTGGCGGTGCTTTCACTCTAGTGGTAGCATGAGACGGACTCTACAACCCGCACAAGTGGCTCAGGTAGTGCAGCTCATCCAGGATGGCACATCAATGCGAGCTGTGGCAAGAAGGTTTGCTGTGTCTGTCAGCGTAGTGTCCAGAGCATGGAGGCGCTACCAGGAGACAGGCCAGTACATCAGGAGATGTGGAGGAGGCCGTAGGAGGGCAACAACCCAGCAGCAGGACCGCTACCTCCGCCTTTGTGCAAGGAGGAACAGGAGGAGCACTGCCAGCGCCCCGCAAAATGACCTCCAGCAGGCCACAAATGTGCATGTGTCTGCTCAAACGGTCAGAAACCGACTCCATGAGGATGGTATGAGGGCCCGACGTCCACAGGTGGGGGTTGTGCTTACTGCCCAACACCGTGCAGGACGTTTGGCATTTGCCAGAGAACATCGAGATTGGCAAATTCGCCACTGGCGCCCTGCGCTCTTCCCAGATGAAAGCAGGTCCACACTGAGCACATGTGACAGACGTGACAGAGTCTGGAGACGCCGTGGAGAACGTTCTACTGCCTGCAACATCCTCCAGCATGACCAGTTTGGCAGTGGGTCAGTAATGGTGTGGGGTGGCATTTCTTTGGGGGGTCGCACAGCCCTCCATGTGCTCGCCAGAGGTAGCCTGACTGCCATTAGGTACTGAGATGAGATCCTCAGACCCCTTGTGAGACCATATGCTGGTGCGGTTGGCCCTGGGTTCCTCCTAATGCAGGACAATGCTAGACCTCATGTGGCTGGAGTGGGTCAGCAGTTTCCGCAAGACGAAGGCACTGATGCTATGGACTGGCCCGTCTGTTCACCAGACCTGAATCCAATTCAGCACATCTGGGACATCATGTCTCGCTCCATCCACCAACAACGTTGCACCACAGACTGTCCAGAAGTTAGCGGCTGCTTTAGTTCGGGTCTGGGAGGAGACCCCTCAGGAGACCATCTGCCACCTCATCAGAAGTGCCCAGGCGTTGTAGGGAGGTCATACAGGCACGTGGAGGCCACACACACTACTGAGCCTCATTTTGACTTGTTTTAAGGACATTACATCAAAGTTGGATCAGACTGTAGTGTGTTTTTCCACTTTAATTTTCAGTGTGACTCCAAATCCAGACCTCCATGGGCTAATAAATTGGATTTCCATTGATAATTTTTGTGTGATTTTGTTGTCAGCAGATTCAACTATGTAAAGAACAAAGTATTTAATAAGAATATTTCATTCAATTCTAGGATGTGTTATTTTAGTGTTCCTTTAATTTTTTTGAGCAGTGTATAACTGACTGAATTAATAAAGTTGTCCTCCAAAGCAGATGGGTGGTGGCGGAATATTTAAAAAAACAAAAAAAAATGTGAGGATTCCAGGCACTCACAAAATAGTTTGATCAAAAAGAAGCAAGAAAAATAAAAAGTCTTGATTATATCATGGCTAAACAGTTTAAAAAGCCGACATGTTTCCTGGCACATTGTTTCCTTATCGGATCACTGGAGGGAAGGCCGTATTCCCAGAGGCCTCAATGTCTTAAAATTTCCTGCCTTTGGACATGACAGCGATACTTTTAAAAACAAATAGGAATCCATTCTAAATAAGTGCTCAAATGACCTTATGTTGCTCTTGATTAAAGACGCTAAACAATAACGGGAGGAATTAAAAATTAAGGTGGACAGTATTCGGTCAGCTTTATTTTTGGAACAACAGCAGCAGCAATCTGCCCAACAGCGAATCGAGGAGGAGCTGCAGAAATGTGAAAACACTTCAACAAACTAAGCTACAAAAATTCAATCGGGACATTGAGGATTACAAACGTGGCCAGATCTATCGTTGGCACACGGTACTCGTCAGTCTCAGGAGCGACGCCCCAGATCTGTCTCCTTTAATCCCACAAGTACTGACGAACTTGCATCCAGTATTTCCACTGACCAGGAACAGCATTTTTTAGAGGGAGATTTGCCCGGCCCACCCAACCCCCGCATGGCTCAGAGGCCAAAAGCGCGTCGGGGCACAAGAAGACGTGCATCAGCAATTCACAATAACAATGAACAGCTCCACAGATTTCCTTAATTGGCGTTTATGCGTTTACTCATACGATGTTGTTTTCTTTTGTCATATTTGTCCATTTAAACATCTCATCCCCACGCTTGTTTTATCTCAGCATCCCTTAACTTAGCACTAGTTGTTCAGGAGTTACATGGCAAGAGGAAGTGCGATGTTGGAACTTACGTGCTTGTTTGCCACGCATTGCAACAGAGATTGTGATCATTGATCATTGAGATTTCCTGGACGCATGCAAGTCTGCCCTCTGAGCACATGCATTAGCGATGTGAAGGCTCTCCTCAGAACGACCCAATCATGCATTTCACCGAAATTGGAATTTATCCTCCCCCGAATAGGTCGGTTTAATGAAGACTTGCACGATATTACATTATGTCCGAAACATTGCACCTTACTGGGTGTCAAATTCTCTCCTTCGCACAAATGCCAGCATCCCTTACATGGATGCAGAAAGAGCATAGTGATACACGGCATCAATCGGCAGATGTCGAGGTAAATCATGGAGACGTGGCACGTTCTTGTTCCAGTGGGTTCTGTTGAACTTTTCTATTGTGTTTACTTACTCGGTAATGACCGTTTATCACTATCAAAAAGCTCTTCTGTTTCGTTAACAATTCAAAAATGTTGTTTGGTCTAGTTGGTCACTATTATGCTCTGCAATACCGACCTGGACTCATGTATTTGACTGCATCGAGATCAAGAAAAAAATCATCTCCCTTATGTTTTATCCAAATCTCCTTAAAATTGGACTGCAGTGTTGAATGGACCCCTTCAAACTGGTAAAGTTTCATCAAAATCGGTGCGATAGCATGTGCCGCCCCTGCCTGGTCCTATCTTGGACACACTCTTAAGGTCTCAAAGCCTTTCATTTTTGAAAAGGTGTATTTATCCACATTATCACAATAAGCAAAAGGGTAACACTTTCTTGGCATTAATTTAGTCAGTGTGCTTATTTTCACTAATTTTTGAAAACCACATCCATTTTTCACAGAAACTTTCACAACAACTGAAGATGATAATGCTAACTGGAAATGGCCACTTTTTCACACATGCGTAAAACAAACTGAGTTTCCGATATGGAACAGTTCGTGACATGGCATTTAGGCAGCGCTGTCTGTGGCGGCAAACCCAATTGCCTCATGTTGCCATCTTCCCTCCTCCAGCTACGCAACCCGTCCGACAAATTCATCTACGCCACGGTGAAGCAGAGCTCTGTGGATATCTACTTTCGGCGGCAGGTGGAGCTGAGCACCATGTACCGCCACATGGAGAAACACAATTACGAAAGCGCGGCTGAAGCAATCCAGGCGGTGCGCGACAAGTGAGTCATGACCGGGGGGAGAGGAGCCATGGACAGCCTGGCGCCAGTAAAAAATCTGGGTCCCAGACCCCTGAGCTGAGAGAAGGTGGCGGCGTTTTTTCTGTCCACCCTAATCTGGGCAGATGACCATGAGAGAGAGGGAGATCGGGAAAGAGAGAGAGAGAGAGGGAATGAGAGATCATGAGAAAATGAGAATGAGAGAGGGAGAGACTGAGAGAATGAGAGAGCCAAAGAGCAAGAGGGCGTGAAAGTATTGGGAGAGCAGAATGAGTGACTAAGCGAGAGCAAAAGAGAAGAGGAGTGAGAGTGCGGTGGGAGTCGACGCTGGGCCCATCTCGTGGCCCCACTGACCGTGGAGTTTGTAAGGTTACAGGTGAGAGCACCTTCCCGCTGGCAGGATAGCCTGCTAAACCAATCGGAGCTTTTACGTTTCTTTACGGGAATCCAATGGGGGAAGAGCCACCGCGTCCGGCATTGGATTCCAGTTTGGCCTGATGTTGATGATGACGATGATGATGGTGACCGTTACTGGTAACAACCAAAAAACCCGCCTTTGCCATGTTTTTTTTTTTTTGTAACTCACTGTACTGTACAACGGTAACCCCCCTACCCCCAACACCCCCCCTCCCCCACCCAACCCCGCCCACAGCAAGCTGCATGCTTTCATCTGGGACTCTGCGGTGCTGGAGTTTGAAGCCTCGCAGAAGTGCGACCTGGTGACCACGGGAGAGCTGTTTTTCCGATCGGGGTTTGGCATAGGCATGCGCAAGGACAGCCCGTGGAAACAGAACGTGTCCCTGGCCATTCTCAGGTCTGTCCCAGCCGAAGCAGCAACATCCTGCGCTCTGTCACCTAACATCGTCGTGGCTTTTCTTATTTTCGTTTGTTACTTCGAAATGCGTGTACATCTCGCCTCCCCAACCCACCCTTCCTCCTGTTTTGCCTTGTGTTCTACCGCTTTGCCATCTAGCTGTTCATTGAGCTGTCTGGCTGAGGCCAAGGTTTAATTTATGAACTCTCCCTGACTCACCTACCCCCCCAACCCTTCCCACACCATACCCCCCCCCCCTTTGCAGTTCACATGAGAATGGCTTCATGGAGGACCTGGACAAAACCTGGGTGAGATACCAGGAGTGTGACTCCAGGAGCAATGCCCCGGCCACACTCACCTTTGAGAACATGGCAGGTAAGGTCAAGGTCCGCAGGAGAAGTAATGACAATGATTGGACAAAAACTGCAGTGGTAACCAAGGTAACTGTAGACCTTTTTGTCCAATTCAGTTTTCTGTTTTTGACCAATGGAAGTGCCTAGAAGAATGTCTCTTTATTTACATGTTTTCAGTGCAGCAGTCCAGGATGCGGAGCTTTTTTTTTTAAATTTTTTTTTATTGACAATGCTATGTAAGGTTTTCCCTGGTGGCAGGGAAGAGGAATTGTGGCTTCGTGGTCAGTGTGAGTGGTTCATCGGAGAGCACTCCGTAGGCTCCTGGAGTTGCTGATGTGGTTCTTTTCTCCCGGACAGGTGTGTTTATGCTGGTTGCCGGAGGCATTGCGGCAGGAATCTTCCTCATCTTTATTGAGATTGCCTATAAAAGGCACAAAGACGCCCGCAGGAAGCAGATGCAGCTGGCCTTCGCGGCCGTCAACGTCTGGAGAAAGAATCTGCAGGTAAGGCACGACTCTAAACCCCAAACCCTGCCCCTGGGCCCCAGTGCCTCCACAGGGAGTCCCATGAGGGTTTAGGCAGGGAGTCCCGTGAGGGTTTGGGGTTTGGGCAGGGAGTCCCATAAGGGTTTGGGCAGGGAGCCCCATGAGGGTTTGGGCAGGGATGGGCTATGAGGGTTTGGGCAGGTAGTCCCATGAAGGTTTGGGGTTTGGGCAGGGAGTCCCTTGAGGGTTTGGGCAGGGATGGGCTATGAGGGTTTGGGCAGGGAGTCCCATGAAGGTTTGGGGTTTGGGCAGGGAGTCCCATAAGGGTTTGGGCAGGGAGCCTCATGAGGGTTTGGGCAGGGATGGGCTATGAGGGTTTGGGCAGGCAGTCCCATGAGGGTTTGGGCAGGGACGGCCAATGAGAGCAGGTCCCTTGGGTTGCGAGGATGTAGCAACCAATTTTGCGTCAAGGTGGCCGCAAGCTCCTCCCCATCTTGTGATAGTTTGGGTCAGAAGTCAGAAGGGTTGCGTTCTACTGTCATTCCTTTGTCGTCTATAGAAGTCAAAATGGCGAACGGGGGTGCCTTTAGTGGCTTGACTGTTCTTCGGCAGCTTCTCAGATGCTACTTATCATCACTTTAGCCATTGCCGTTTCCCTGGTGACCGAACAGCACTTCAGAGGGAGCCCCCTTCCCCTTTAGTCCAACTGGACCCCTGTCTCTTGTCTGTCCCTGCAGGACAATAAGGAAGCTTCAGAGATTCAAGTTGAGGGCCCGTCCGGGAGTCCGACATTAGTATGTACAAAAGCTAACATTAGCATCTCGCTGCTGTTAGATACAGACCAATTAGGTATCAAATAAGAGCAACATTCCCGTTCATGGCATGCACTGAGAATGCGCTTCTGTAGAGCTATTAGCGTGACGCATCACCTCCGTATTCAAAAAAATGAACCACGTGAGAGTCCTGTCATGGACACGTGGTGAGAAACATAATAGTTGAAAACAGACAACTTAAGCGAAAAGGCATTTCATTCTGAAACATTCTGCAGTAACACTTAAAGGGATATTTCACATTGGTACAACGCAAGCTATTTTGCGCGGGTTACCCTGCATTATATCAGTTGAAAGAATGCTAGCGAGAGCATCTTCCTCTGCCAACCGTTCACAGTGTTTTTGTATTTTCCATTTTCTGGCTCCCAATTCTCTTTGTTAATAAGTTAACGTTTTTATTTGCAAAGAGAATTGTGAATAATGAATCCCCATTACCATTTAATGTGATGAGCACCGCAAAATCTCTTTTGTTTAACCAAAGCAAAATATCCCTTTAAAGGCTGTTCCATTCTGGGGCAAAACACTAATTCAGCCATTTTCTTTTTTTTTCCTTTTTTTTTTTTATATTGTGGTGATATCAATAGTAGGATAACTGTGGGCAATCATGGACTAAGAAACCCGCCAAAAACAAATTACGATATTTCTATTTAGAGGAAGGTTCTGTAACTGCAATAATCTGTGATGACAAATAAATGTATGATTTTGAAATTATGGGTATTATTTTAAAAGGTGATTTGCAAATTGGATGCCCCAAAGATTAGCCCCATAAAGTGACCTTAGACAAAGGCTCAGAGCCTTGTAAAAATGGGAACAATGCAGTGTTCTAATGTCATTAAGCAAAAAGCAAAAACCTTTAACCTTAAATCAGGATGGAACAGCCCTCATAGATTTTTAGTCTTAAGAAAATGGCTCTTAGGTTACCAGGCCGTCTGAAGTACAAAGCCACTTAGCTGACTTCATTGCCGGAGAAAGAGTAAAAGATGCGAATGGAAATAATTCAAGTACATTTCCACTGATGTTTTTGCCTGTAACCGCTAATAAGGTAACAGTAGTTGAATGAAATGAAATATTCCTCTAGATCTGAATAGATGAATCCCTGAGCAATAGATCAAGACTCACTGCATTCAGCTCCTCAAAACTGGCTTGGAAAATATGCCTAACCTAAAATACATTTTTACACTCTTTTTTTCCGGACGCGCTTACTGGGGACGTCCTTAAAAAAGGAAGTGTCATAGTATAATATAGTATACAGTATGATACTGTACTGTACTCCATTATACTATATAAAAGTTGCATTAAAGCTAGACTGCACTGTGGGTTTTGCGTACTTCAGTGTTATAATTGAACTCATAGCTCTCTCTGACTCAATAGCCCCTGCACTCCTCTGTAGAGCTTGTAGAAGCAGTAAGTAGGCTTCTGCTACCCCTGTCGACAGTAGGGCTGCCATATTCATCTGTACTGCTGGGGGTTGGGGGGAGGGGGGGGGTCATGTAGGCTGTGATATTTTCACTGTTGGAGTTCAGTCCGCTTTACGCTGGGCTGCCCTTTTAGCACAAAAGCCGCGGCAGCCCGTGCTGCCGGACACAGGTAAGAATGGTGTCCTGTCCCGTGTCGGCGATGTCAGTGTCCTCCGTCACATGGTACCATCCGTCATCTACGTCTATACGCCGCAGCTGTCCAGCGTGTGTTTATATCTGCAGGCTAATGACTGCAGTCAAAACCATGGGAGCTCTAGATAAAATTACTGCCAATGTCTGGATCCTTCTCTGTGTTGGCCTCCGTGTGGAAATCGTTTCTGAGATTGTGGACAGGCCGTGGGATGGGTGAAGTTCGTTCCCATCAGGGAATGGTGGGAAAATCAGTTTGAATTAAAAGAATGAACAATTGTCTGCCTTCCTGCTGAATGTTAAATGCCTAGCGAAATTCTCATATAGCTAACCTCAAATATCAATACAGTAGTGCGGCCCTTAACCACAGCCCAGTCCATTAAGAGACTCCCTGACGAAGGCAGTTCACCTGCTGCTCCACATGCCTTGTGGATCCCTGTCGTCCAGCAGGGTTTGCTAGTGAGCAATGAGCCGTTGCCCCGGGTAACAGAAATCCTCCCGCTACTCGACCAGACAGGAGCTGACTGTGATCCTGTGTCGCTGTCAGTCACAGCCTCGATTCACGCGGACCAGGTTAAATACCAGACTGTCCAGTACTGGATTGCAGTGTGGTATAGCTTGGAAAGGGGCTTGTAGCCTTGAAACGGTTGGCTCGATTCTCTGGAGGGTAATTGCTGTTTGCATCCGTAATCAAAATATCGCCCCATTACCAAAAAAGTTGAAATGCTGTGTAAAATGTTAATGAAAACAGATGGCAATGATTTGCAAATCATTTAATCTCTACATTTAAAACAAAACGAAGACAACATATCAAATGGCGAAACAGAAATTTTATTGATTAAAAAAAAATTGCTCATTCTGAATTTGATGCCAGCAACACATTTTTTAAAAAGTTGGGATAGGGGTAACAAAAGACCAGAAAAGTAGCATAATCCTAAAAAATACACCTGATGGGACTACTCTCAATTAATTAGCTTGATTGGCCACAGGTCAGTAACATGATAGGGGATATAAAAAGCATCCTAGAGAGTATTTCTGAAGCAAAGATGGTGAGGCTTCTCAACACTGTAAAAGACTGCATGGGCAAATAGTTTAAGAAAAAATTTTCTCAGTGTAAAATTGCAAGGAATTTGGGGATGTCATTAACAATGCTACAGAAAAATCATTAAGAGATTCAGAGAATCCAGAGAAATGTTTGGATGCAAGGGACAAGGCCGAAAACCAATATTGAACATTTATAATCTTCAGGCCCTCAGGCAGCACTGCATTAAAAACAGACTCGATTTGGTCATGGAAATCACTGCATGGGCTCCAGAATACTTCTGAAATCCACTGTCAGTGACCATAATTCATCACTGCATCCACAAATGCAAGTAAAAACTCCTCCATGTAAAAACGAAACCATATCTAAACAAGATCCAGAAACGCTGCCACCTTCTCTGAGCTCAAGCTCATTAAGGATAGATGGAGGCAAAATGGAGAACTATACTATCTGACCAATCATAATGCAAAATTCTTTTGGAAAACTTGAACACAGCGTTCTCTGGGTTACGGAGGAGAGGGAGTGTGTATTAAATGACTGCACAATGTTAATTGCTACCCTTACTGATGTCCAGAATTGACAGATTTTTTTACTTATACCTCAATCACCAAACTCAACTCTTGTGAATTTAATGTTCCAATATAGTATCCAAATGTACTGAAATAATATGTTGCCTACCTCTGTTTGAAACCTTAAAATTTATCTTGTGCCAGTACCTCTATGGGCACCTCCTATCTCTGTAAGTCGTTAAACCAGCTAACTGCCAAAGCAAAATCAGTGTTTTTGCTGTGTGTGCATTGCACATATTTCATTTCTAGAGATTTCTCTGTGGCACGTCTGGCTGATATATTTTTGAACATTTGTCCTCTTATGTCCAGACATTGGCAGAGAGCGCCATAAAACTTCCTTTGACATGTTAAAATATCCTGAAAGGGCTGGAGACTCAGTTAAGTTCGAGGCTCTATCTTCTTGGTTAAAATTTTTATGGGCCCCTGAACATCACTGCAAATAGGCGAATTGGAGCTTTTTAAAAAATGTCTGTAGCCGCTGCTCCAAGATGGACCGTAGTGCCAAAGATGTTTCTGGTGTCCTTTGTTTAGCCCAAAGGAAGGTTCATATTAATCGTCTACCCATCCCCACAGGTGTCTGGATATTAATGTTAATCCACAGTACAAACAGGAAAAAATTAGCCCGCACCTAAATTTGGACGTAAATATCTCAAAAAACCAAAAACAAGCCAGACTAAATACCTCAAAAATTTTCTCACCTTTATTGTCTGAAAAGGAAACGGGTAAAATGAATTTTCCACTGGTCTGGTTTAAAAATTAAAATAAGCCTGAATTCATTAAAATACTTTTTCCCGTTGCACACAGATTTCTTGTAATCGTATGGATAAGCAACACGATCACCAGGTGGCACTTTTACATTTTAAAAATGTGGTTATTCCAGTATCAAATACAATCAGAACGTTGTGGGACATTTAAGCAGTTATCCACAATATTCCTTCAAAAATGGGTATTTTTTCTCAAAAATGCTCAATTTGGTACCTGACTTGTCAACTTCAAGGTGGCGCTGTAGCCATATTGATAAAAATTGTGAGCTCAAACTCTGGGATTTTCTGTTACACATATATGGGCACCATTCCGTCAAATTTCATGCAATTCTGAGATGCCAACTCCACCAAGTATCTCAGAAGGGCTGTTCTCTCAGAATATGTCTCTTCAATGATTTGTAAATCATTGCACTCTGTTCGTATTTTCATTTTATACCAACTTTTCTGGAAATGGGGTCGAATTAAAATGGAGTGTCTGTCTCAAAACTGAGATTAAGTGCAATTAAACTCATCAAATTCAAATGAAATTGTTTCTAATGAATTGCAGTTTGAATAAAAAATGTAAGAATAATAAGTGAAAATATGAAAGTGAGTTGCTTTCCTGGAACTTTGATTCATCTGGAGTGAATGTTAGGAGTATAACTTCCATCAGATAGGAGTTTCTGCTCAAAGCTCATAATGAAAAATATCAGCCATGTGCCAGCCAATAATATGCCAGTCCACTCAAATATATCCCATGTGATCTCTCAAATCTGCATATTTTTAAGTCCCTGATGCTGCCATTGTTTTAACTGTTTCTATGTTTGTTTTGTTTGTTACTGAATGTATGTGTAAATGTAGAAAAAAATGTGCGCATATTTCCAAAACATTAACCCCAAAAGTGGTGTACTCTTGAATAACTTGCCATCAGAAAACTGCCGTTGTATCTCATGTGCTACCTTTCCCGCAGTTCCACCTCTCTTCCTGTTTTTTTTTGTTTGGTGGAAAACTTTTGGTCAGCACTACCCTGCGAACAGTCAAAGTAATTGTCTTTGGTGGCAGATTCATTTAGCACGAATCAGCTTTTCGAGTCTTATTTTTTCTGACCGCAACATTATTCAAGGAAACACCGTCTATTGAGGTTAAAATGGAGAGGTAAGGTTGCTATGGAAGCTGCAGCAAAGAAAGGCACGGGTGTGCAGTGTTGTGGAATGATGATAATGAAGAGCGGCATGCCCCCTAGTGGTGGCAGGGAGTACCGCCGTGTCAGAGCTCCTGCATCGGCATTGAGCCGATGCTGTTCACCTCAGCATGTTGAACATAGCTGGGACAGTACAGTCGCAGGACTTCACCGGGGCTCAGTGTTGCACATAATGAGAGGACAAAAAATACAGTGTCCCAACAGTCTGAAAAAATGGAGATAATAGAGGAAAAAAATGTCCTTTCTCAAGCCTTCTTCTTCAAATCCAATAATGCCGAATCGCATCATTAACAAATTGCAAATCAGCAAATCGCGAGGGCCTCTTGTTGAAAGTGTGAATCGGTGCGAATTTCATTCTTTTACGTGTTGATCAGAGGTCAGTTTGATATGTGTCAATCTTCTGCTCATTTCAAAAGAAAAAAAAATGGAGTTCTGAACAGGTTGGTGTTCTTCTAAAAGAAATCTGACTTCAAAGTCCCCCCATTCCAACACAGCCTTTTCTGACCCCAACCCCCTAACTGTGGTACAAGTCATTGCTCTTTTTCCAGTTTACTTTAAAAAGAAAAATCACTTAGTACCTGTGATGTGAACCGAATCCCTGACCCACAGCAAAATAAGGGTTACAAACTACGAAAACAATGGCGGAAGGCGTAGGGTCTGTTTTGGCGGGGAAAAAGTCCTTATTCAATGTGGTATGAGAAGGGGTCAAAGGTCAGAGTGGTGTCTTGGGTCAAACTGTGGCCCGATCATGTGACCTGACAAAGGGGAGGTTCTGCAGGACAGTGCTGGCCTGAGCAAGCTGTCAATCATCTTTCCGCTTCTCCTCTCAAACTCCGCCCCCCACCCTGCTGCATGTCCTCAAAGCAAAATTCACACCACAGTTCCCAGCGTTCCCACCAAATCCCTCTCCTGTGTGGAGTGAATTTTCATTATACTGGACTGCTCCTCTGGTATAATGCAGAAATAGATGTTATTACTTTTGTTTGGTCTTATGCTCACCTGTTTGGTCAGTTGTTCTTCAGCCCGTGATCACATGCCTTTCCATGGGTCGCCTTCCCTCTTAAAAGTATTATACTGTAGCCTTGCGGTAAATGCCTGGCTTTCGGTGTATATTTTGTGAGCTGTTTCCCTTTCTGACCATTTCTTTTCGGTTTGTGTGTTTGCTTTTTTGACTGTAGAAGTGAAATGACCTTTTTTATAGCAGTGGATGGATATTTATTTATTTTTCTTTTCTCCCCCCCTACGCAGCCATCTTCCTCAATAGAGAAACAGGATGTAAGGACCGTAATATACGCTCCATATACAGACACACCCACTGTTACTGTGTACCTTCCTGTCTTTACCTGCAGGGGGCGTTAGATTAGCTGGGGGAGGGGAGGCTGAGGGATGTCAAGGCTGAGAGATTTTTGAGAAACGTGATCAGGGTCAGTGACTTTGTTCAGTAGCACACAGTTTCAGCAGTTAATTGATTCCCAGTTAGAGGACGACCTCATTAGTGTGGTGCCAGTGCAGTGGTGTCAGTAGTGAGACGTGAGGAGTGATGAACCCACTCAACAGAAACAGACTGAGCAACATACTGCTCCGCCAGTTAGGAGGGGAAATTCTTCAAATATCATTAAATCCCTGAATTCATCCTCCTGCTAAAACACAATGCTCAGTTCAGTTTAATTTTCCATCTCATAGCTGAATTATTAGTATAAGTGCTGGCTACTGTTCAACGCAGAATTTGATTTTATGCAGAATATCGTGATACACATATCATCACACCGCCCTCGTGTACAAACTACAATCCGACACTGACTACACAGAGGCGACCATGATGCTCAAACTATCATCAGACTACCATCATATACAGACCACCATCATTCACAAACTGTCACATCACACAGACTTCCATCACAGACCAACATCCATCACATGATTGCAAGCTAATTTCACACACAGGCTACCATCAAGTGCAAACAACCATCGTACGTAGGCTACTATCCTTAGTGGACTATGATCGGATGATCATGCGTAGGCTATGAGGTTCATCCTTTGAAATGCGCATGGTTTTAACTCTACAACCCAGCAATCGCAGCCACGTGGTCATAGTGGCAGTGCATTACTGAACACGTAGGATGCAAAATGTGTGACCAGGTGTCTCCCATTTCAACACTGAGTGCTGGACACCAGCTGGGGGTGCATGTTAGCGCTTTAGGAGGGTTCCTTTGACCCCTTGTAACGAGATGCAAAGACCTTCACACAGAGAGAGAGAGAGAGAGAGAGAGAGAAAGAGGGTGGAGGGATCTAGGCATGCATGCCGGCAGAAGTTAAGGAACTGAGGTCTGCTAGGACCTGATATGAGACCTATGGGGACTCTGACTATAAAACTACCAGGGTAGATATGGATTGATGGGTCACTGCAGTTTCCTTTAGAGGAATGAAGGGATGAAGGTTATTTCAGCGAGTGAATAGATGGGGAGACGGATGTAGAAGGTGGGTTTCAGAAGTTCTTGATGTTGGGGAGGGCGGGTGTGGGGGGCGGGGGGGACCAAACGCCTCTATTCCTGAGAGCAGCAATAATTGTTCCACATATATATTTATTTTAGGATAGGAAAGGTGGTAGAGCAGATCCCGACCCCAAAAAGAAAACCTCTTTTAGGTCCATCAGTACCTCCTTGGCCTCCAGCATCAAGAGACGTAGGTCCTCCAAAGATACGGTAAGGAGATGAAGATACAAAGCTCTCCCTGTTTCTCTCTCTCTTTCTCTCTCTCTCGATCTGCCTTTACTGTATCCTCTATTCCATCTCTCTCTCTTCCCTCTCTCCTCTTATCTTTGTCCTCTCACTCTCATCTCCCTCAGCCAGACTGTTCCCATTCCAGAGTATCTCCACCCACCGTCACACATGGAGTTAACAGCCATGGTCTCATGTCTGTCCGCGCAGCCATTCATCCTGACATCTGTGGGCCGAGTGCCCCTCAGGAGAGTCAGGTAGCCAGGAGGACTCAGGGCAGGGCTGGGCGAGGAAGATGATGCTCGCTGAAGGAAAAGGGCGATCCTTGCTTTAGGGGTAGGGCGATGCTCGCTAAAGGGATAAGACAATGCTCCCTAAAGGGGTAGGGCGATGCTCCCTTGAGGAATAGGACGACGCTCACTCGAGGGATAGGGCGAGGCTCGCTTGAGGAATAGGACGACGCTCACTCGAGAGATAGGGCGAGGCTCGCTTGAGGGATAGGGTGCTGGGTGTGGCTACGCTGAATAGTGGGTGTGGTTTAAAATCCTTCGGTGAGGGGATGTAGGTTTTGATTGACAGTTTGGGCGAGGCATCCTTGCCTGTACCTCCCCCGTTTCTCCCCCTCGTTGCTAACGTGAATGTGGTTCCTGCTTTTAAGTTTCTTTTGTTTTCTTTTCCTAATTTATTTTGATTGTGGATGTTGGTGTCGTACGGCTTGGTTGTTTTTGAGTTGATTTCATATGTCCCTGTCGGTGTGGTGTTTGTGCCCCCTGACCCCGACCCTGACCACATCCTCTCCCCTTTAACGGTCAGCATTAAAGGCACACGGCAAAGTTATGGCGGGAAAATTCCACACTCCTGAAGTAACCACTTGCCGAAGGCTAACAGATATGCAATAACTTTTTTTTGAAGAAAACTTTCTATTTCAGGATGGCACCAGTGGGTGGACTCAAATGTAAACATGCCATACACATGCAATTAGTGCATGTAAACGGGCCATATGAGTTCTTGCAGGGTGTTATTATATTTCGAATTGGGATTGCAAACTTGCCTGCTCTTGTTCTCGAATTTTTGTCCATCACTCCAGGGAGTCCTTTTGCTTTGGTGATATTTTCCGGTCTGCTTTAAATAAAAGGTCCATGGGTTTTTCTTGGCTAGCACCTGAGTGGCTGAGAGAAAAAAGTCTACTGCCTGACTTTTTCCAAGTTCTGAGAAAATAAGATTTGCAGTTTTGTTTGAATAGAAAAATCACTTTATTTTACACTTTACATTTTTCTGGAGTCCGTTACGATAATATGCCTATTTTGTTTGTACAAAATAAAGTGATTTTTCTGTTCAAACAAAACTATTTTCTCCGAACTTGGAAAAGTCAGATAGTAGACTTTTGCTCTCTGCCACTCAAACGGACCCCACCTGTTTTTTTTTTTTTAATGGACAGAGCCCTTCAGGGGCTTGTTTCTGTGAGTTTGACTGAAGTGTTGTTGAGGGCAGAGGGGCTGATATAATCTAAGAAGGCTACATTCCGCAGCTTTAGTGTCACAGCACACAGTACATGGCAAACACAGCCCATGGCAAACGCTCAAGCTAAGCATCGCATAGCTCCAGGGAACCTGGGGCCTTTCTGTGCTGGTTTGTGTTCCAACTGCACTTGGAATCCCAAAATTTTGGCAAACAGCTATTATTTCTTAATTAGGATTTTTTTTCATGGTTATATGGATAAGTTACCCTCTGAAGGCACATTATGAGAGAAGGGAATAGCTGAAATTAGCAGAGCAAGTTTGGTCAGGGAATTTCCTGCAGCAGCCTGCCTCTGCAATCACGTCCTCATACTCAACCAATCACATAAATATCCCCACATGTTCTCATGTTCAACCAATCACATACATCACCACACATTCTTATACTCAATCACATGAGCACATCACTCATGAAGCACCTCAAAACTGCAAGTCAGGCCTCTGAGGACCTACCTCAAGCCTGCTATTCTCGCAGCAGGTCACTGCACACCGTCCACCACCGCTGTGTCCACTTGTTTCCGGATAATGCTTCTGGGTACTGGAGCATTTTTGGATTTCCTAGCGTGGAGCCCAGGAGTATCACTGTGCTTCCTTCACAGTGGGTACAGCAAGTTTGTGCCTGCAGGGCATATTTAAAGCATTCAGTGTAAAACCAACTCAGTGACACAGCATGTTCATACATTTTACTGATAATACCAGAGTTATCTGAAATGTCAGAAACGGCTATGCCTGCAATGAGGAACAAATATTCACACCCGCTTAATCCCTTGTCACTCTGAGGGCTCGTCCACGAGCCATCAGGGAAGTTAAAAACAAGAATGGCTTTTAATTTACAATTGGATTGGATCGGGATTTTAGGCAAATGTTACCGGAGTGAGGAGGGGTTAAGGTATCAAAATGCATTTTTTTAACTATTCCCATCAAAAACCAAGGGAAATATGTAGACTGGATGAAGATGGGCGCGAGGCTGCTTAGACCAGAGGTGCACCGTCACGGGAGGCAGTGGTTTCACCTTCTATTGAAGGATTTTTCTCAACTTGTCCCCACATACTTTTCCTGATGAATCAACCTTTTATTTTTTTACTAAATGATTAATACGTATCCTATGTGTGTCATGGTTTTGGGGGGTTGCTGCCTGCTGTGCATTTTCTTCACCACCTGAGGGTGATCCTACTGTGTGATCAGGTGGTTCATTGCTTACTGCTTGCAGCTGTGGAGAGACTATTTAAGAGGTGCTTCTGACACGGTCTGGTGCTTCTGTGTCACTCTGCGAGGTCTACGAAGCCCTGTGCGTATTGTCAAAGGAAACTCCTTTAAAGAGTTTAGGATTTAGTGTCTGTTCATCTTATTTGTTGTTCTGTTCGTCAGAGTTTATGTTCTGTCCTGCTGAAGGCCATGTTTGTTGTTTTCAAATCATGTGAACTTCATAATAGTATAAAGACAATATATCGGAAGTTTAAACTTTAGATATTTGTTCACTTTGTAAGCCTGGGAACTAAGGAGACCATCTGCTGTAGTTTTGAAATCAAATGTTTTCCCATTCTTTCTTTATGTAGGATTTCAGATGCTCAATACAATACACTTTGCAGCCTCCTTTGTCATATTTTCCATTTCATAATCCCACCAATATAGCCAGTGGGTGACCGGTCTGGACTGCAGGCAGACCACTTTAGCCCCTAGACTCTTTTATTACAGAGTCATGTGGTTGTTATGCGAGCAGAGTATGGTGTATGGCATGGTGTTTCTGAAATGAGCAAGGCCTTTCCTTGCAAAAAGGCATCTGGATGACAATAAATTTTGCAACAAAACCTGTATATACATCATTCACTATTAATGGTCTCTTCATGGATGCCCATGCCATGTATTCTAATGGATGCTGGCTTTTGAATTGTTTGCGGATGACAAGCTGGACGGCCAGCCTCCTCTTTAGCCCTGAGGACGTGGCATCCATGATTTCCAAAAAGAATTTCACATTTTGATTAGTCAAACCACAGGGCAGTTTTCCTCTTCGCTTCAGTACATTTTAATTTAGCTCGGGCCCAGAGAATAAGGTAGTGTTTCTGGATCTTGTTTTATGCACTGCTCAAAAAAATAAAGGGAACACTAAAATAACACATCCTAGATCTGAATGAATGAAATATTCTTATTAAATACCTTGTACTTTACATATTTGAATGTGCTAACAACAAAATCACACAAAAATTATCAATAAAAATCAAATTTATTAACCCATGGGGGTCTGGATTTGGAGTCACACTCCAAATTAAAGTGGAAAAACACACTACAGGCTGATCCAGCTTTGAAATGTCCTTAAAACAAGTCAAAATGAGGCTCAGTAGTGTGTTTGGCCTCCACGTGCCTGTATGACCTCCCTACAACGCCTCCTCCCAGACCCGGACTAAAGCATCCGTCAACTCCTGGACAGTCTGTGGTGCAACATGGCGTTGGTGGATGGAGCGAGACATGATGTCCCAGATGTGCTGAATTGGATTCAGGTCTGGGGAACGGGCGGGCCAGTCCATAGCGTCAATGCCTTTGTCTTGCAGGAACTGCTGACCCACTCCAGCCACATGAGGTCTAGCATTGTTTCGCATTAGGAAGAACCCAGGGCCAACCGCACCAGCATATGGTCTCACAAGGGGTCTGAGGATCTCATCTCGGTACCTAATGGCAGTCAGGCTACCTCTGGCAAGCACATGAGGGATGTACAGCCCCCCAAAGAAATGCCACCCCACACCATTACTTACCCACTGCCAAACCGGTCATGCTGGAGGATGTTGAAGGCAGCGGAACGTTCCCCACGGTGTCTCCAGTCACGTCTATCACTTGTGGTCAGTGTGAACCTGCTTTCATCTGTGAAGAGCACAGGGCACCAGTGGCGAATTTTCCAATCTTGGTGTTCTCTGGCAAATGCCAAATGTCCTATACGGTGTTGGGCTGTAAGAACAACCCCCACTTGTGGACGTCAGGCCCTCATACCATCCTCATGGAGTCGGTTTCTGACTGTTTGAGCAGACACATGCACATTTGTGGCCTGCTGGAGGTCATTTTGCAGGGTTCTTGCAGTGCTCCTCCTGTTCCTCCTTGCACAAAGGCGGAAGTAGCGGTCCTGCTGCTGGGTTGTTGCCCCACAACCGCATGTGAAATTGATTGTCAATCAGTGTTGCTTCCTAAGTGGAAAGTTTTATTTCACAGAAGTGTGATTGACTTGGAGTTACATTGTGTTGTTTAAGTGTGCCCTTTATTTTCTTGAGCAGTGTATGTGGTTTAATCTCTACATGGCAGAGTTTTAACTTTCATTTTTGAATGCAGTGATAAACTGCGTTTAATGGAAATACTTAACAGAAGTGTTCTGAGTCCATGCAGTGATTCCACTGCAGAATCTTGTGTTTATAATGAGTGCTGCCTGAGGGTCTGAAAATCACTGCCATTCAAATTTGTATTTTGGCCTCGTCACATGTGTACCAAGATTTCTCTGGATTCTTGGAATCTTTTATGATATTATGCACCATAGAGGATAAAATCTCCTAATTCTTTGCAATTTTAAGCTGAAAATGTTATTCTTAACTTGTTTAACTATACTCTTCAAAAAAGGAAATGCAAAGCCCTATTCCATGGCTTTTGGGTACTCAATTTAATACATATATTACATGGCAGAGAAACTCAATTTTCTATTTACAGTCAATCGATGGCAATCCACTTTGCTCTTATGACAGAGACAGGTCTCAAGGTCATGATGAAGGTCACTTGAGGTCAGTAATGAGTGTGCCCTCCCTGTGGGTGGATGACTGCCTGACACCTCCTGCCAACAGAAGCAATGAGATGACGAGTCACATGCCGGGGAATCGCAGCCCACACAGCCTGCAGTGTGGCAGCAAGCTGCGGCAGAGTCTGGGGTTGTGGTTGTTGCCGACGTGCATGTCTGTGTAACTCGTCCCACAAATGTTATATGGGGTTCAAATCTGGGGAATC
Source organism: Gymnothorax reevesii (assembly GCA_029721435.1). Classification (NCBI taxonomy): domain Eukaryota; kingdom Metazoa; phylum Chordata; class Actinopteri; order Anguilliformes; family Muraenidae; genus Gymnothorax; species Gymnothorax reevesii. Next base: position 91,803,607 of record CM056583.1, read on the forward strand.
CAGAGGGCCAAGGAAGGACATCGACACTTCAGTTCCTAAGGAAAGCTGTGGTGATGCGTGCTGTGGGCGGACAGGTACTGGAAAACAGCATTGGCATTGGCCAGGATGGGGACGACATGTGGACGCAGGATCTCATTCACCTCGCACTGTGCTGTGAGGTTACCCTGGATGTGGACCAGATCTGTCGTGGCATCGTAAAATATGGCTGCTCACATCATCACGCTGCCCCCAGCAAATCTGTCTACTTCCCTCATACAGTTTGCTGCAAAACGTTCACCCCTCCGTCAGTACATTCAAACTGTGCTATCCTGGTGATGGAGCCAAAAATGTGATTGGTCACTAAACCACACTCGTCTCCATGGCGTCTGAGACCACAGACTGTGCGACTAAACCACACTCGTCTCCATGGCGTCTGAGACCACAGACTGTGCGACTAAACCACACTCGTCTCCATTGCGTCTGAGACCACAGACTGTGCGACAAAACCACACTCGTCTCCATTGCGTCTGAGACCACAGACTGTGCGACTAAACCACACTCGTCTCCATGGCGTCTGAGACCACAGACTGTGCGACTAAACCACACTCGTCTCCATGGCGTCTGAGACCACAGACTGTGCGACTAAACCACACTCGTCTCCATTGCGTCTGAGACCACAGACTGTGCGACTAAACCACACTCGTCTCCATTGCGTCTGAGACCACAGACTGTGCGACTAAACCACACTCGTCTCCATTGCGTCTGAGACCACAGACTGTGCGACTAAACCACACTCGTCTCCGTTGCGTCTGAGACCACAGACTGTGCGACTAAACCACACTCGTCTCCATGGCGTCTGAGACCACAGACTGTGCGACTAAACCACACTCGTCTCCATGGCGTCTGAGACCACAGACTGTGCGACTAAACCACACTCGTCTCCGTTGCGTCTGAGACCACAGACTGTGCGACTAAACCACACTCGTCTCCATTGCGTCTGAGACCACAGACTGTGCGACTAAACCACACTCGTCTCCATGGCGTCTGAGACCACAGACTGTGCGACTAAACCACACTCGTCTCCATTGCGTCTGAGACCACAGACTGTGCGACTAAACCACACTCGTCTCCATTGCGTCTGAGACCACAGACTGTGCGACTAAACCACACTCGTCTCCATGGCGTCTAAGACCACAGACTGTGCGACTAAACCACACTCGTCTCCATGGCGTCTGAGACCACAGACTGTGCGACTAAACCACACTCGTCTCCGTTGCGTCTGAGACCACAGACTGTGCGACTAAACCACACTCGTCTCCATTGCGTCTGAGACCACAGACTGTGCGACTAAACCACACTCGTCTCCGTTGCGTCTGAGACCACAGACTGTGCGACTAAACCACACTCGTCTCCATGGCGTCTGAGACCACAGACTGTGCGACTAAACCACACTCGTCTCCGTTGCGTCTGAGACCACAGACTGTGCGACTAAACCACACTCGTCTCCGTTGCGTCTGAGACCACAGACTGTGCGACTAAACCACACTCGTCTCCGTTGCGTCTGAGACCACAGACTGTGCGACTAAACCACACTCGTCTCCGTTGCGTCTGAGACCACAGACTGTGCGACTAAACCACACTCGTCTCCGTTGCGTCTGAGACCACAGACTGTGCGACTAAACCACACTCGTCTCCGTTGCGTCTGAGACCACAGACTGTGCGACTAAACCACACTCGTCTCCGTTGCGTCTGAGACCACAGACTGTGCGACTAAACCACACTCGTCTCCGTTGCGTCTGAGACCACAGACTGTGCGACTAAACCACACTCGTCTCCACTGCGTCTGAGACCACAGACTGTGCGACTAAACCACACTCGTCTCCACTGCGTCTGAGACCACAGACTGTGCGCCTGGCTCCACTAAAGTCATCGCTGACGATACTGCTGCGTTAATATGACACCTTGAAGAGGACGCCTGGGTCAAATGCCTGCCTCACATAAACGGTTGCGTATGGTTTGGTCTGATATCCTACACAAATCTGGTATCGCCGATGTTGTAGCCCTTGCAGTTGTCGTCCTTTGATGGAGGTGACTTAGCCGAATAGAATGATCCTGGGCCGATGTGGTCACACGGGGTCTACCGGATCACGGGAGGTCACGAGTTGATCCAGGCTGCTGATATCGGTCCCATAGTCTCGAGAAGGTACTGGGAGACACAATAAAGCTGGCAACAGAAGATCTGGGTTTGCCTGCTTCCAGTCGGCCGATGGGTTTGTTCCTCTGCGCTTCTGTAATCCTTGGCATACCTGCTACGCCCACAGTCGATTCAGAAAGAATGCAACACAACTGAGAACCTATGACTTACATAGGGCTGTCGTCACTAGATACACATGCACAACATGCACATCATTTGATTTCATGCATTACATTTGGCTGCATTCTTGCAAATTTCACTCTTTTTGGTCTGTTTTCCCAGTCAATTTACTTACTGGGACGTTCAATGTTGATGATGCATGTGGTAACTCATTTGACACTATGGCCGTTATAATTCTATTCAAATTTTACCTAAATCTGCTTTAATTAACGAAAATGTCCTTTTTGCGTTTCTTTTTTTGAAGAGTATATTTCCCCATGCAGTTTTTCCTAGAGTGGTTAAGCCTTCACCATGTTTACGTATGAAAGACTTTTTATATCCAATCATGTTGCTGACCTGTTGCTAAATAATCTAATTGGCCGTGAGATGCTCTGCCAGTTGTCTTTTTGTAGCATCATGTGACTTTTACAGTGTTTTATTGTCCCATCCCAAATTTTTTAAGACATGTTGCTGTCATCAATTTCAAAATGAGCAGATATTTTTCAAAAAACAATTAAAACTGTTTATCAGTTTCGACATTTGATACATTTTCTTTGTCCTATTTAGCTCCCGCCATTCGTGGCGCGGGAGCTAATGTACCAGCCTCCATCCGTGTGTGCGTGTGCGCGTGTGTGTGTGTGCGTGTGTGTGTGTGTGTGTGGCTATGGTATCAGCCTCCATCCGTGTGTGCGTGTGTGGCTATGGTATCAGCCTCCATCCGTGTGTGCGTGTGTGGCTATGGTATCAGCCTCCATCCGTGTGTGCGTGTGTGCGTGTGCGCGTGTGTGCATCCGTCAACACATTTTGCTTTATCTCATCAACGATTTCAGTTACAGGCTGCTAATTTTTGCTGGGCATGCATTGCATAAAGCCCTACAAAAGACATGCCTAAAGGTGACCTTAGCCTATTTTTGGGCTTGGCCGAGCAGCGGCCTGGCCCCTATAAACCCGAATGTCGCTGAGTGAGTGAGTGAGTGAGAGAGAGTGAGAGAGTGACTGGCTGCCTGAGTGATGAAGTTCAACAACTGGCCGGCTGGCAGGGAAGAAGTTCAGCGATTGGTTGGCCGGATGGGAAGCACTTCAATGAATGGTTTGCCGACGACTGGCTGGCTGGCTGTTCAGCGATTGGTTGGCCGGTGGGGAAGAACTTCAACGATAGGTTGGCAGACAATTGGCTGGCTGGCTGGCTGGCCGGGCGTCGACTTCACTCATATTTACTGGTCTGTGTGTTTGCATTATAAATACATGAGTCTCAGAATTTCGGCTTCGAGACATTGCAACAGAAACTGAATACTTTGCTGTCGTTGGATCTAGGATTTGAGAGATTGCAACAGAAACAGAAATTAAAAAGTGGAATTGAACGCGCCATCCTCATTTGTGCGTGTGATAGACTATTGACGTAGCTACACGGTTGAAATGGCGCTGGCACTGTTATGTTTCAGTAGCCTATTTTCAAGAATACTGGAAGAATTCATGAGTTGGTTCGCTTGAACAGAAGCAGTTGTGGTGGCTGCTTTGATTGTATCTATGAGAGCGACAGTAACCGACACTAATGAAAACAATAAATTGAAGGAAATATTAAGTTTAAAAGATCGCGCCGAGCTGGATTGGACACCCTGTCATTGAAGTAGCTATTTCTCCACTACGTTGTTGTTTCCACTACGCCATTGTAACACGACCAGTACTTTAATCCAGTCTAGCAATAGACTGCAATAATTAGGTAAATGTACTGTTAAATTAAAACACATTTTGTACAAATAGAATGTTCACAATATGCAACCATTTTACGAAAATTAATGCGTATTTTCTTTAAATGGACAGCAAAAGGTGGATTAAAATATTTGGATTGTCTAGAGATACGGCAGTTTTATGGGTTCGCCAGTCGATTTGAAGGGATCAGGATAAGGATTAGGGATTATGGTTAAGGGTTAGGGATTATGGGTAAGGATTTTGGATTATGGTTAAGGGTCAGGGATTATGGTTTAGGAATAGGGATTGTGGTTAAGGGTTAGGGTCAGGGTTAGGGTTAGGTTAGGGCAGGGTTTGAAATTGGGACTGCCGTACCTTTCTACATTGAAATGCTTTGGAAAACTGCCATACCCGTAGCAACTGCTTTAAATATTCATATAGCGGATGCATATGATGTGCTTGCCCTAGCTAGATTCCCGGCCTTTTTAAAAGTTCCATTCGATTTTGTGGCATTACAAGCACAACCTGACCATTATTAAGATAATCTATTTTCACGCTGGATCGGTTTGGTTTGTTTCAGTCCTCCATGCTTGTTTTCTCTGGTACCGGTTGAGATTCCATAGAGACAGAGCAACGTAACACATCGTACCAATCTAGCGTGAAATAACCATAACAAAGGTCAGAATGTGTTTTTAATTTCCCTCTTCAATCTAGCAACCGATATGACAGATAACCCTTTTACGCCGAACCTGTCGTCACCGACACATATTTGTGGGTAATTTTGAAAGTACCGTAATTACTGTAAATTTTGCGCAATAGAAAAAAATCCAACTGTTCCTGAAAGCTGAGAAGCTGTGCTTCAGCCCAATTACAGGTTACTATGGTAAACACAGCAGCGCGATTCTCTGCTCGGATTTTGACATTAGGCCTTAAAGGGTTAACAAGCATGGAGGACAGTATTGGTTGCGAGGTTAAATAGGGGAATTAAAAACACATTCCGACCATCTTTCACGGTAGATTGGTACGATGTGTTACGTTCCCCTATCTCCCTTTAGAATTTTGCAGCCGGTATCGGGATTGTTTCCTTAATCCTCCAATTGAATCTCGTAACCGATACAAGAGAAGACAGGTACAATGAAGGTACTTGGGATACATTATCATCAGAGGTGTATAGTAACGAAGTACATGCACTTCGTTACAGTACTTAAATAGTTTGAGGTTTTATACTTCACTTTTTTTTAAACCCTTTTACTGAACTACATTTAAAAGATAAAAAGTATACTTTTACTTTGTTACTTTGACACTGGCCACTTTTTTACTCATTACAAATTAAAATGTGTATGTAATTCATCATTCTAGGATTATCTGGATTTTGCGTGTTTGAGGACAATGGTGCACGGCGGGGTATCTTTCTGCAGATGTGTCTGCCAGCGGACATGGAGCTGCAAATTTATGCGCACAGTTACAATATTCTACCACCAGATGGCACTGTCAGATCAGTTATTGAATAAAGCAAGCAGAGTTCGAACACGGTTTAGAATATGGACAAGTTCACTCCAATCCATGTTTTTTCAGCAGTTGCCTGAATAAAACTCCTCAGCTAAGCCTGATGTGCAAACTGCTCAATATACTTGCGCACAGTATCTATCCAGCAGTTAAAAAAAAAAGTTATCTCTTGCTACAGAGATAATCGTTGTCCTCTGCAGCAACCACTTCAGTTACAGTGAGCAAATAGTATCCCAATTAGTAGTTAAGAAAAATCAGTTTTCTGAAGCAAAAAATCGGCATGGTATTGATACTATGTGATTCTATTATTAATTATAGTCAATTATAGTGGTTTTTAAACTGCCAGTAAACTCAAAGAAGAAGTATACAAAGGAGAGATGGCCTGTTTGTTTTTAAATACTGTATCTTTCATTCACCTGAAAATTGATTAAAGAGCACAAGGAGAGAACAAAGAGTGGTTGCTTTGCTTCCTCCTATGCGTACTATGAAAAATACTTTGTACTTATACTTGCACTTTTCATACTTAAGTCTATTCTTTCGAAAAATACTTTTGGTACTTAAGTACATTTAATGTGAGCTACTTTAAGACTTTTACACAAATAATTTTCTTATGGGTGACCAACTTTTATCCAAGTTACCTTTAGTACGGCTTTTACTTCATTCTTTTTCCCAGCACACTATACACCTCTGATTATCATATTAGCTATGTGACAATGTGCAATACTCGGTCAGGCTGTAACTGTTACTTATGAAAATCGTTCATGCTTTCTTTCCTGAATTCTTGTATTTTATTTAATGTCTTTAAACTACTGAAGCTACTGAAATAAATACCAAACAATTCGCTATTTGGTGACACTATAAATTCCACAACTTTCTTATTTCTCTGCCAATTCTCACGATCTTGGTGTCAACTACAAGGCCTTTTTAAGAGCTTTCAATAGGTCATAAATTAATTCAAATTATTGCATTTCAATTTTTTGGTCACATACTTAACGATATTCAACCATCACCAATATCGTCTAATGCTTGATGTAAACACATGGCAACTCCTTCACTCAAACATATTTACGAAGCGGTTTAACTTCGGATAAATATGAAAAAAAAACTGCGGATTCTTTGTCCATAACATGCCCAAAGAGGAAACATGGGGAGAAAAGGAAACTTTGACGTTCGTTCGTACACCCTCACTATATAGGAACTGCCATGTGTTCACAAAAATGACATCACATCCCCGATTAGCAAAACTGTAATGATAACTTTATTGTTTCATTATGATTCAGGAACATACATACATACTTTATCTGCCATCTACATCTGCTGCTGCTGCTGCTGTCTCTTTCAAATTCACATTCACAAAATCAATAACTGCTACCCTTACTATAGCTCTTTGTCCATTCAAATGTATAACTTGCTTTTGATGCGTTTTCCTTACTCAAGACTCCCCCCCACCTCCCACTCCCTCACTCACACTCTCACTCTCACACTCTCACTCTCCCCACCCACTTTGTAAATAATTTATCAGCTCCAGCTCATTACTAAACTTGCACTTCATATAATTGCATGAGCTTTGCCTCATTTAACACCCTTTTCTTCGGCGCACATTCTCACACAGCACTTGGTGGCCCAGCCGTATACTAGGTTGCACCTAGTCTTGTTTCAAGGTCACTGGCCTATAAATATCACCAAAAACTTCCACATTTTTCTGTGTCTCATCAACTATTTCAGTTACAGGCTCCTAATTTTTAGTGGACGTGCATCTCATAAAGGCCTTCAAATGACGTGCCTAAAGGTGACCTTGGCCTATTTTTTCAAGGTCATTGGCCTAAAAATATCACCAAAAACTTCAACATTTTGCTGTATCTCATCAACTATTTCAGTTACAGGCTCCTAATTTTTTCTGGACATGCAGTTCATAAAGGTCATAAATTGACGCGCCGAGAGGTGACCTTGGCCTATATTTTCAAGGTCACTGGCCTAAAAATATCACCAAAAATTTTGACGGTTTGCTTCATATTATCAACATTTTCAGTTGTGGCACGGGAGCTATGGTATCAGGCTCCATCCATGCGTACGTCCGTCAACAAAACCTTCAGTTTCTTGGCGGAGTGTCACAGATCCACCCTTTTTGAGTGCCCACCTCATGAAATGTGACCCATTCAAAGATTCTGCAGTCTTGTAGCTCATCAAATGACAAATATTCCCATAGGTGTAGATTTGGGAGGGATGATTGGGACATGTCTCAAGCAACTTTTGGCAAGAATGGCAAGAATGTCCCGACCAACTTTTGGTCTTTGGGGAAAATGACAGGAACGCAGAATTGTAAATTTATCATGCTCCAGAAAACAATACCACACATAAAGATCCTGAACAGGGAGAATTGCGATCAGTCTTGCTAGCGTAGCTACATTCCCAATCAATTGGTTTCAATGTCCACTTTACTAGAACTGAATAGGTTTTGTAAGTGTGCATAGATGATTTACACTGGTCAGGTTGCAGAAAGTGAGCAAGTTCCAAAAAAAATGGCTGATATTCAAGTACGTAATGATCAGTGGCGGAAACTCGAAAATACAGGGTGAAGCAACGCAATGGAGACCTATTGACACCTAAACATATGACAGTGGTTCGGAAAAGGATCGCTGTCTAAAGTAAAAGTGAAATCTTTCTTTGTACCAATGACGTTAAATGTAGGATATGGTAAATTTTTTGTCTTAACAGGTTAAAAGTGTTTTTTTTTTGGGGGGGGGGGGGTTATAAAGAGCACAAAAGGCAAATAAATCTTGGAATAAAAGCCAAATAAATCTATGGAAACAAACATTTGATCTGTTATAATAATGTAAATATGAAATGTTTCAGGGCAAAAAGGGATATGTCTCATTTTGCCTCAAAACACTTTATATGTAGGGGCTTCTGTTACACCTAGATAATTAAATTCTTTTAACTGAAGTTCATGGTGGTTCGGCTGGATATTATCTGTCAATATTATGGAAAATGTCCCTCGTCTCACTGCCCTTTTGTGCGAATTTTTGAGAAATATCTTATCATGACCAATAAAATGTCAAGTAGGCTAATTTGATTAGCTAGCAAGCCTTTCTCAGTGATTTTACTGCAAATGCAACATCAGAAACAAACACTGGAAAAGGAGAAAAAAAAAGTTGAGAGGAAAAGGAGACGAGGGTAAAACTGCTGATCTCAGATTTCTATTTTTATGCCCTGCAACAACGTTGTTGCGGGGGGTATAAAAATGTTGTTCGTCCGTCCGACACATTTGTTGTCCAGGCTATAACTTCGAAACTAATCATCCGATTCTGATCATATTTGGCATCGAGGTGTAAAACCACATAAAGGTGTGTCATGAAAAACAATTTTGAAAATATCTTTACAATTGTTTGCGTTTTGGGTCAAAAAGTGTCAGATTTGTGGGAAATCTGTAACGTGTCCTGTCTTTGCTATAAATTTGAAACTAATCATCCGATCGTGATCATATTTCGCATCGAGGTGACATAAAGGTGCGTCATGACAACAATTCGGTATAATTTTCTGAGCATACTCTCCGGCCTGTTTTTTTTGCAAGGAAATTAACAGCTTTGCGATTAGTACAGTTCTTTAGAAATCTAAATGCATATAAACATTCTCTATTCAAAAACGCAATGTTAGTTGCGGGGGATATTGCTTGACATTGTCAGCAGCTTGTTGTCTTATGTGTCGTGCAGCAGAACACCTGACACCTAATAGAGTTACCTCAGCTAGCTCACTTATCACGACGTCCGTTCTGCACTCATCCTGGCATCCGTCCTGCACTCATCCTGGCATCCAACGTTTTTCACATGTGGCTGGTTTATTGATCCCACTTTGTTCCCTGTTGTTCCTATTCCCATTTTGCAACTGAAGGCTGTCGCAAACTGGGTTTAAGTACCTAGTTTGAATCTGTTTTTTGTACAAGGTGTAAGTGGACACTGATTTGATGATTTTGGATTTTTTAAAAATGTGTTAAATGATGAAAAAATTAGTTTTACTAATTAAATTTGTGTGGGTCTGAAAATAAAACTCTGGTTAATTCTAAGAAAAATTCAAAAAGTTCCATTTGTGAACCAGAGTTCAGCTAACAAAACTCGGTTTAAGTAATCCTGCATAGTTAATTTTGTTAAACCCTTTAACATATTTGTAGACCTCTATCAGATCGCCCTGTTACTAAGACTGAAGAGGTTTAGAGTCTTAACCCTCTTCTCTTAGCTTTCATCTTTTATACCTGGAATGAACTTTATGGCTCTTCTTTGAACTTCTAAAGCCACTATGTCGTTCTGAAGTGTGGTCTTGAGAACTTTACATAATACTCTAAGTGTGATCTGAAGAATGCATTGTACAACAAATTATTACCGCCCCTTTAGATTTACACTCAGTACTTTTGGCTACATATCACAGCATCCTATTGGCCTTTTTAACTGCAACAGTACAGTGGCTAGAACCTGTAATCACTCCCAGATCCTTTTCGAGCACATTCCAGTTTTATACCTCCCAAAAAGTAATCCCATTTAATGTTTTTATTTCCGACATGTTGAAGTTTACATTTAGTTACATTGAATTTCATTTGCCAAGTTTTTTTCAAATTCTGAATTTGAGCTGAATCAATATGAATCACATTAGTAAACTCTAAACTGCTTGCCAAACCTTCCAATTCAGTATCTCCTGCAAATATAACTAATTTGCTTTCAGTGTTCCTATCAAGGTCATGAATGTACATGAAAAAGAGCAGGGGTCCCAGAACCAATCTCTGAGGGACTCCACTTCTCACAGATGAGATCCCACTTTTTGTTCTGTCTCATAACCAGTTCCGAATCCATTCTAAAATACATCCTATAATTGCTATGGTCCTAATTTTTTAAATTAGCCCCTCAAGCAGTACTGTATCAAATTCTTTCTGAGCATCCAAGTATATGATATCATGGGCCTTGTTCTGATCAAAAGTCTTGGTGGCCTCTTCAAAGAATTCCAAAAGGTTCGTCAGGCAAGACCTTCCCTTATGGAAACCACTTTGGCTATCCTTATGTTATTATGTTCAAGAAATAATTCCAGCTTGTCTTTAAAGTGCTTATTCATCCAAAAGTAATCTTTAAACCACAAAATCTTTCATATAAAAACCTTGTTTGTATATAGTCATTTCAAATTGTAATCAGCCATCACAAATTCATAAGCATTTCACTGTAGATTGCAATTATCTCAAAAAGAATGTATCTTCGGCTATCTTCAGCAATGACGTTATGGATGGCATCTAGCCAGCGGCAGAAAACACATTGTCAATGTCATTGGACTCAGTGATTTGTAACTGTTGATTAATTCCCTTGGGAAAATTCCATATTTCTGCCTTGTTTACGGCTGCAACAATAAGGCTGATGCAAGCGGAGGCATCATGGTCCATAATTTTCGCCAAAAAAAAAAACCCAGGATTGAAAAGGCAGGGGTGGATTTTGTGAAGAGGAAACGAGTGGATTTCATGGAGCCCGGATCAGGATCTGTGATTTGCTCTGAGCACTTCACTGATGACTGCTGTTATCAGCCTGATCCTGAGTCACAGGAAAGGTCTGGATATCACTGTAGATTAGTAATGACTGAAATCGCTGGTAAATAAATTAAGCCCAAATCGGTATGGTCCCAAATTTTCCTCATCTATTCTATACTCATAAAAGCCAGTAAATAAGCCCAAGCGTCGCTTAATAAGCCCATCTTAAAATGGGTCGAGAAACTATTTTATACAAAAAAAATTACTTGAAATGAAACTAAATCCATCTTGCACCACGAGACCTTGAGTAAAAATGAAACTTCGGCCATAAAAGCGAAGCCGGAATGAGACCAGGAGCTGCAACTGGGCATTGAAAAAAGCATAAGCTTCCTGTCTGTTCAAGTCAATGGGAATTTGTTCGTTAGCATGCTAATGCTTTTTGCAATGAAATTAATATATTCAAGTTTCCATGACAACTGTTTCACGTGTAACTTTAATAATTAAAACCTTTTGCATGCTAGCCAGACAGCTGTGCTAACAGGGCCTCATTTGAACAGCATCGACCCTGTTGTTCGTCGAGTGTGCGCCGTGGAATGAAGGAATGAAGGAATGAAGGGCGGCACGGTGGCACAGTGGTTAGCACTACTGCCTCACAGCAAGAGGGATGCGGGTTCGAATCCAACCTGGGGCCTTTCTGTGTGGAGTTTGCATGTTCTCCCCGTGTTCGCCTGGGTTTTCTCCGGGTACTCCGGTTTCCCCCACCCACAAAACATGCAATATAGGAACACTGTGTGGCTGTGGTCGGAGGGGCCGTAGGCGCATACTGGCAGCCACGCTTCCGTCAGTCTGCCCCAGGCTACAAAAACGTAGTTTACCACCATCAGAGCATGAATGTGAGAGTGAATGAATAATGTATCCTTGTGAAGCGTCTTTGAGTGCCCAGAAAGCAGAAAAGCGCTGTATAAAATTGATGCATTATTATAAGGTTGCGTGTTGTCATCATACCTAGGCTATCTAAAATCAAATTATAACCGACAATAACCGGCCTTCTACAATGCATGTAAACATGTTAGTCCAACTGATATTGTGCTAAATCGAATTTCTCATAGTCCGACTAACACAACCAGATGCAGTTAATAGTCACATTATGCCTGCATGTATATGCTTGAATCGAACCGAACAGGCCTATTATGAAGGTATTTTTGTGTCTTTATCATGCAAGCAAAAAAAAAACTGCTTTGAAACCATATTACGAATTTGTAAGTAAAAACAAGCAAAGTATTGGTTACAGTTTAAGTGGATTTGGTTACAGACATGAGAATTTTGCTTTTGAAACAGATTTTTTTTCTGGTGTTAGAAAAGGTTTTGGTTTTGATTCAGTCCTGATTGTTTGTGAGTTCAAAAGTTTTGGTTACAAATCAGTCCTCTTTGAGCGTTGAACTGACATTATATCATACATATCAGCCCCAATGGTTTGTCCATATTCAGAACGAATTTTGAGTTTTTGAAATAAGAAACAGTGAACTGGTTAAATGGTGCAGAAATTGCGGCTCTCACCCATAGTTTTTTTAAATGCGAAAAGATTGTACAAACATGTGCAAGAAGCAAATATGTCTACTAATGCGGAGTGTCCATAAATTATTAGGGTTTCTCTCCAATTACGCAGAATACGGATTTAGAGAGATAAAGTTTTACAGATTTTTAATCCCAAACATAACATGGTGGATGGACTTACCCTGAGCTGACAGTCAGCCTCTCTTTGAGATGTTCCCCCAAGCGGCATCCCCGAAGCTCACTCCCTTTGCTGTTCTGTAAGCTGTGGCATCCTGACACTGATGCTGATGGGGATGAAACTCTGTGCCTTTTGTGTGTCCGATGTCCTGCTTTGCTCTTGCATGTCAATCAAGTGATGCATTCAACCTGCTGCTAATAAGTGATCCCTGACAGAGACACAAACTGGGTTCGAACCCAGACTTTCAACTTACAACCCTCAACCTTCACACCACTATATTTCTTCTGTAGTAATTTTGACGGCTTCAAAAAATCAACAACAATTTTAAAAGTAAGGTGTTGCGTTTTCAACTTTGTTTCAGTATACATTTTAGTCTCTCCTTTACTTATTCTACTGCAGTACTGAAAGAAGGCCTTGGATTAGTTTTTTCAGTTTAGCAATCTTCTTTTTTTTTTTGACCTAGCAGGCATATTACAACAGTAAAGGGATAGTTTGGATTTTTTCATGTGGGGGTGTGTGAGGTACTTGTACTGTACATAGTCGGTGTTTTGCCTACAGTGGATGGTGGTCAGCAGCCCGCAGTCAGGAGAATCCGGCGAGAGAAAAAACATGGACACTGGCTGTGGGCGGGGCCAGAAACCCCGCCCGGGGCCAGAAATACACTCCGCTTCTGCTACTGTCCATGTTTTTTGTCCCGTCGGATTCTCCTGACTGCGGGCTGCTGACCACCGTCTACTGTAGGTAATACACTGACTATGGTAATACACTAACTACCTCATACAACCCCGCTTCAAAAAATCCAAACTATCCCTTTAAGCCTTTGTATTCTCATTATCCTCCTTTATATACGTCCTAAAGAATACTCTTTTCCCTAAACTTGTCCAAACAGTAGTCATCATTAACAGTGTTTTATACTTAGGTTTGCACCCCCTTGGAATGAATTTAAATTGTGCGTCAAGTAGAACTCCCTTGAATCTACCCTACGTTTCATTCACAATCTCACAATCAAGGGGTTTCTTTCAATCTATTTCACTTAGATATGAGAGCATCCTGTCAAAGTTTGCTCGCCTAAAATTGAAAAGTTTTGTTTTTGAAGACACCTTTTTAACTTCCCATGAAACATCAAAATTAACTGTTGATTGATCACTTGTCCCAAGTGGCTCCAGTACCTCAACATTGCTTATTCTATCTGGTTCATTAAAGAGCACTAAGTCTAAAATTGCCTTCTCTCTGGTAGGTTTATTAACATACTGCACCAAAAAATTATCATTTATCACATCTAGAAATTCTTCCTACCCCCTACTCTGTCCTTTCACCATTTCCCAATCGATACCAGGATAATTTAAGTCTCCCATAATAATAGTCCCTCCTTTAAAATCCTTTTAAAGAGCGTTTCATTGACAATGCTGTCTGAAGCGGGCGGTCAGTAGCAAAGTCCTACCTTTAGACTTGTCTCGTGTTCCCCTATGAGCCTGACCCAAATATCTTCACATGGTGAAAGATGATCGATTTTATGAATTTCCCGCACATTAAGATTTTCATTCACATAGACTGCTACACCCCTTCCCCTCCTAGTGGATCTATCTTTTTAATAAGCTTGTAACTGTCTATATTATATTCATCCCCATCCTCTTCACCCTCTGTAATCCCAACTATGTCACAGTTTCTGCTAATCATAACAACCTTGAGTTCAAGAGAATGTATTTTTATGTTTCTCGCATTGAAATAAAACCATTACAGGCTATTACATCCGCACCTCCTCTCCAGTTCTCCAGGTGCATCCTGCTCAAAGCCCCTGTTTTTGCTTTAAAAAATATCCTCACTGGTGTATGTAGCGCTGTTAGCTTCCATCAGGGCAGTCTGCATTTCTCTATTCATATCACCCTCAAACTTCCCTGCCCCCCAGGTGCCTTGTTTAAATGAGCCTGTGCTACCCTAAACGTGCATTGGCCCAACGCAAAGATACCCCTCCGGTTCAGGTGCAGCCCGTCAGGCTTGCGCAGGTCACCCCTGTTCCAAAAAAGTTCCAGTACCTACCTACCCTTACCTGTGTCATTTGTTTCTAGTTGGACCATGACCCCTAGATCCCTCCCCGCTCTGGCTAGGAGCTTTTCCGCACACTCCAGGAGGTCTCCTACCTGGGCACCAGGCAGGCAACACACCGTACGAGACTTCTTGTTGCGCAAAAAAACTATGCTGTCTACCCCTCGAATAACTTAGTCCCCCACAATTACCAACTCTCTTTTCTGGGGGGAAGAGGCTAACAGGGTGGCCAGGCTCATCAGTCCCTCCACTCTCAGGGCCAGGGGCCGAGTCGAGGGCTGGAATTGATTGAATGCTCCAACCTTTGACTTTATGCGGCCTGCACACCCTTTCCTGTGCTTGGAAACAATTGTGAACGATGTAGAGCTGCTAACTGACTCGAGACCAGCATCTTGCTCTCCAGATGCTCAATCAGCTGGCAGTGGTGGCAGACAAACTCACCCTGGAAATCTATTTCCAGCAGAGCAATCATCCTGCAATCATCACATAGTTTCGGCCACATTTTGACCCCTACCAAATGCCCCATTTCACCCTTAACCGCAGAAAAAAATTATCACTGCCAAGACAAGCACAGAAACCATAATTTATAAACCTGAGAAGCTCTGAGCAGCATTTGCAGCAGAAACCATGGAGAAAGATTTATAAATAAATAATAAGCCTGTTTCACAGGGCTTAGTTCTAGCTAACAACAATTATACTAAATTGGTTCAAATTTAATAGGTAATAAGCACACAAACGGCTCATTAAACTTCATGAAGTCCCCGTATTATTGATATACTAGTCTCTAACAATATAAGAAAACTCAGTCTGAAATTGAATAATCACAGAGTGGCTTTTCCAAGTGACATTCTCGAATGATTGACTTCACATACCCCTGCTGTATAATAAATAGGAAATCCCACATACCAAAAAGAAAAAAAAAAACCGCCAGGGGTTGCTAGTCAGCGAGCAAGACTTGAACGGCCATTACAACTAAGAGAACCCGGAGGACTGAAATCGCCCTCTAGTTAACGTTACTCATTTATTAATGAAACCCAGCTGAAGGAACAGCTCACATAACCATCACCCTCATAACCAAACACAAAATCCTAGAACCCAACTAAAAAATGCTAACGGTCTGCTGTCTAGCTGGTCATGAACAGCAATTACATTCAAGAGAAACCAAAGAAGAGTGAAAACCCTGGTCAACGGTAGTCTTGAATTAATTCTGAATGAACGGCTCACTTACCTTCATCAAAATACGACATCCCAGAACAAGTTCTAGCTAAGCACTCAAATAACGAAACTTGACGTAGAAAAGTTAGCAAACATTCATTAAGTTCCAGCAAACAGGAGAAAATAAATGCTTGAAACTATCTAGCTAACTATGTGTTTACACATAAAAGCCTTCTAGGAAGTGTCAGTCCTTTATTGACCCTTAAAAAAAGCTCCCACATAAGAAACCAATCCAAGTTGTAACTAGATAAGTAATTCAGTAGTTTACTTGACATGGAGTTGCTGGCTAAGATTGGTGGGCTAAATTAGCCACAATGACTAGACAAGATTTTAATTAATAAAGCCCTCAAAAATACCTTTGTTTTAAGTATTAGCTATGTATATACTACGGCGTGCATATCTGGCTGGCAAACTAACATATATATTCATTTCAATTTGCCCTCAAGGGATCGTAAAAGTGAACATTTTGATTACGTTAAAATTAATTACTCCACTGAAAAAACACTCACACGTGAGAACAAAGACTACGTTTTGGATCTGTCCTTACAATATCATGTATATTGAATTTATGTAGTCAATGTAGTCTATCTGTGATCTCTTTTTCATTACTTAAACACTTTAGAATGATCTTAGGTTTATGTATTGTTCTTGATTATTCAGTAAATGAATTGTTTGATTGTTGATCAGGGAATCTTAAACAGGAACCGTTTGAGAGAAATTATGCATGAAAAGCAGAGAGGCTTCAATGCTCCGACAGCCTGCCACAGAAATTCCATAAGAAAAACCGGAAGCGTTAAGTTTTAGCAATTAAGCATTGAAAAGTAATGTATTAATGCCTAATATTTTGTGCTCCTTGACTCAGAAGCCTTGCTGTTGTAAGATGTGCCGTGTGGCTCAGCATTATCTTCCTGGAATAAGCCGGGGTTTTCCATGAAAAGGACAGCGTTTGGAAAGCACCGTATGTTGTTCCATTAATGCTTGCACTCTTATGCGTCAATACTGCTCCCACAGATGTGCAAGTTATTCCTCCTGAGTGCGGTAATGCCGCCCCAGACTGTCACGACTCTGAATTTGGAACATTTTACTGATGGCAGTCGAGAGAGTCCTTCTCCTCTATGACCCTGCAAACATGACGTCCATTATTTCGAAAAATAATTTGTAAAAAGGACTCAGCAGTTATGCATCAGTTCATTTCAAATGAGCTTGAGCCCTGAAAAGCTTTGAAATATTTATGAGCTCGTGTGGTTACAGAAGCATGCTGGTTCTTAACGCAGCGCTGTCTGAGGGCTCAAACATCACGTGCATCCTGGGATTCAGCTTTGTCTCCCACTCAGCGATTGCTCTGGCATCTCTGAGTCTTATCACTGTATTATGGGTTGTCAATGGAGCGATCCCTACATTCTGTGCAATCACATGTCGGGTAATGTTCTTAAAGGGTGATCTGGGGTTAAATGGGCAAAATTTGATTATTTTTCCAAAACATTTTTTTAAAATAAAAATATTCAATAATAACCCATCTTTAATAATCACTAATTGCTACTAGGTTTAAATACTGAATTTTGCCATAAAATCATGATTTAAACTGTGATGATGAAATTTATGCTTTTCTCTCCAGGAAAGTGATGAAGATTTGAATAATCAGATAATACAGTCTGAAAAATGGGTGTAAACCACAGACTGAACTCACTTCAATGCCGTCTAATGCATTTTCCATTGATTTCCTAAGGTATTATCTTTCCACGCTTCTCATGTTTGTGGCAGACATAATATTTTTATTTATCATTGAAAATCAACGAAATTTGGGCTGCAGGTACTTTACTTCATTAGAAATCCAATGACTCAGGGAAATTTTGCCTGTCTGTTAAATACTTTGCAACAACAAGTAAATGTTATTATCCCCCGCCTACACGAAGTGGGAGGGTAAATATAGGTTTGATCTCCGTCCGTGCGTCCGTCCTTCCGTCCGTCCGTCCGAGATAAAAGGGACAGCTGTACTCAGAAACTACTACAGATACACGAACCAAATTTGGTGTGTAGCTTCAGACCATAAAGGCCTTGATGGAGTTCGAAAATAAGAAGCACACGATTGGCGGAGGATGTTGTAGACCATGTCAACTTGCTTCCCTTAACATCTGTTTTGGCAGCAGATACATTTAGGCGCTTGGATTTTAGCTTTCCGGCCCTGTGGGCCAATAAGCTTTCGTCGTGGTGTTGCGACTGTCATCCGTAGCATTTATCTCTTTTTTTTTTGGCCTGATGACTTTTCGTGTAAATTTGCCATAACATACTGGTAGACCAGATCTCCAGACTTTTTTTTTCAGGATTTTTGATTGAATCATTTTTTATGGGCCCTTGAACTTTTGGCTGCAATGTTTAAGATAGGCAATCAACTCACCTTGGTACAGTCAATGTACAGTGCAAGCACCATTTTAATTGAATCGATGAAAGTGGGTCTAGTGGGGGCGCTGTACTTTAACATTGGGCCTTACGGAGAATGGGCAAAATGGCCTGTGGAAGCAAAATGGTTGCAGATAGAGATTAAGTTTGTGTTATCAACATATAGGAAGTCATACATTACCTATATATTAGTTGTGTTAAGGTTGACCTCAGATGACCTTGAAAGGTCAAACTTGAGGTCAAGCAAAATGTTACCATTTTCAAAGGCTACTAGTCTTGAAAATATTGAAGATTGGGGACATATGTGTATTGAACACTTATAGGAAGTCATATCTGAACTTCCATTTGTGGCCTTGAACTTCGGTGACCTTCGAAAGTGAAATTTCAATGACTTCTATCACCAAAACTATTACTACAGGCATACAGGCGGTCATGTATGAAGTTTCATTTGGTGACCTTGAACTTGACCCTCAGCACCCTTCAACAGCCAAACTTTACAGTGAAATTTTAATGACTTCTATTAGCAAAATCGTTACTTACAGATTGAGTGTAGGTTTGTTTTGTAGAAGTATAGGAAATCATGTATGAACTTTCATGTGGTGACCTTCATATTGACCTTCGAAGGTCAAACTTGACGTGGTGAAAGTTCAATGTCTTCTATCACAAAAAAGGTCACACATAGAGCCTGAGTTTGTATCACAGACTTAATGGAAGTCACACAAGAACTTTCATTTGGTGACATTCAACTTGACTTTTGGTGACCTTTGAAGGTCAAACCTGACATAATACAATTGCAATGATTTGTGTTGTCAAAACGGACAGAGATGGAGCCAAATGCAAAGCTGACACTTGCACAACTTTTGGCCACGATTTTGTTGTTGCAAGTCGTGCCATTTTGGGGCACGAACAGGGAGGCTCCCGCACTGTTCACGACTAGTTCACGCATAGTTCACAACGAGTTCACGAATGCGTGCCCATCAGTGTCCACATTGACACGAACTGGCACGACGAGTTCACGCATAGGTTGCGCAAAGTTTGCGCATAGTTTACGCACTTCCCGCATTGGCACGACGAGTTTGCGCAATTCGGACGGTCTCGTGCCGACTTGGGCACGCCATATAAAAAGGGAGCCTCCCCAACCCCTGGTCATTTTTGGATTGACTGTTGAAGAGACAACATGCTGAATTCCAGAGACACAATCATTGCAGAGAAGAGAAGATGCCTATACCTGGCATGTTGTCTCTGTGATATAAGTTGTCTCTTCGCTGGCGATCTCTGGAATAGCGAGCATTGTCCAGGAAGCCCTTTATATACCCCCGCACTGACGCGAGCGCCACTGTCGCGCAGTAGTCGTGAACTGCTCGTGCCATGCGCAAACTGTTCGTGAAGTGCTCGTGCCATCAATGCGTGAAGTACACGTGGCCGTGTCAGTGGGAAAGCACGGCCACGCTGCGACGCGCACCAATTCATGAACATGTCGTGAACTACACGTGAACTCGATGTGAGCTGTTCGTGACAGTCGTGGCATGGGGTGCACTGGCACGCATCCTCCCGCATCGTCTCGACAAGTTCACGATGAGTTTACGAACAGTTTCGCATAGTTCACGACCCGGTCGCAAAATTTTGTCGTGACCAAAATTTTGAACATTTCAAAATTCTCGTCCCTACATGGCACGCAGTCACAACGGGTTTACGCACACTTCACGCCAGTTTACGACTAGTTTGCGCACTGGCACGACTCGAGTCGTGCCAATGCGTGCCACAGAATCGTGCAAGTGTCAGCCTTGCATAAGTTTTTATTAGAGACATATAGGAAGTCAAATATGAGCTTTCATTAGGTGACCTTTGTATTGACCTTCGAAGGTCAAATGTGACCTAGTGAAAATTCAATGATTTTTATCACTAAAGGTGCCACAGATGGAGCCTAGGTTTGTGTAAAAGACATCAAGGAAGTCACATATGAACTTTCATTTGGTGACATTCAACTTGGCTGTCAGTGACCTTTGAAGGTCAAACTCGACAGTGAAATTACAAATGACTTGTATCACCACAATGGTCACAGATTGAGCCAAAGTTTGTATAGAGACAGTTAGAAAGTTCAATATGACGGATCAATCTTATATGAATAGGCTCCAAATCAGGAGAATATTAACCCCTTTGTGCAGATGTGTCCGTCCGCGGACCTGAAGCTGCAAATTTATACACGGAGTTACAATATTCTATCACTAGATGGCACGAAGGTGTGGTGAGTGTTTATATAAGGTTGCGAGTTTGGAAGTGAGAACTGCTTTTCATTGCTGAGTGAATGTTCCTACCGCTAAATAAGCAGTTCATTTAATGAGTGTGTGTGCTGTCTAGTGGGGTTTACACAATGAGATTTTTTAAATCATCATGCAGAAAAGGCATGTTTTGTGTTTGGAGAGGTTACTGGTGACCATTGATATACAACTGCACCTACAGTATATTGATAAATTCATGCTAAATTCAATGAGAAAATCATAACTTCATATTAAATTTCATATGTCAAAAGTTGATTTGCGTTAAATATATGATTACTTTATGATTTGACTGTGCACCATTTTGGGGGATATTAGAGTTTGGTAAGGCACTTGGATAGCTGTCTTATTTGGGTCCTAGAGAGTAGGCAATCTAGAATTCAGCCGTCAGATGACTTGCACTTGTGGTCACGGATTTTATGGTCCGAGAAATGTTTAGTTTTAAGACCTAGCAATTTTTCAATTCTCTGTATTATTTTTTTTACAGTTTCAATTTTGGTGAATTTTCATGAAGATGTTTTGTGTTTGCAGCCCTTTTGTCTCTACCAAAATCATGAATATAAGCTGAAATTCGATGGAATCCTAAATGTTTCAAGTGTCCTGACTCAGTTGAGCCATTCCTTTCCTGTCTGTTAAGCTGCAGTCTTGAATTATAAAGCCTTAAATAAGGCAACACATAAATAGCCAGATTTGTCTTCTGTGCAAAGGGGTTCATTAAGCTCATACTATACTGTGAGAAAAGGTAAACACAGTACTTGTAAACTGATATGAATTTTCTATGGCATGAAAAAAGCAATAGGCATGAAGTAAATGTGAGACTTATGGTATCCATAAATATTACTGACATGAAGTGATAACAAAGTGGTAACAGGCACCTGAAGAATCCATTTCACACAATGCTTCTGAACTTCAAGGCCTTACCGAGCTGAAGTCCTCAGAAATTCCAGGAGAGGAATCTGTAGTGTGCAGGACTGCGGGGTCAGAGGTCTTGGAACTGGTGACATTGGGCCCTCATCAATGGGTGCTCTCTGTTCAGACATTACTCAACTGTCAGGTCATTCAGGCTTTCAGTCTCGAAGTTTACATCTCGGGCGCATTAGACTTCAGAGGGAATTAGCATAAATGTGACAGATGGGTTAGAATAAGTGGAGTCAGACAGTATTTAACTTCACGTGAAGGAAAAATTCAGTTAAAACAATTTGTTTAAATAGGGATATTAATGTTACCATTTTCAAATTGTGACCATCCCTTTTATTTTATATCAGTGTTTATGTTCTTTTTTTATGAATGGATACCAAATGACTCCTTCTATGTGTTTAGTGTCCAGCACTACATGTCACACACTGTCTCAGAGCTTCCGGCCTCACGGCTCCCAAACCTCTCTTTAAGAACCCAGAGGCTGCACGAATGCATTTCACATCCTCCACCTCAGGCAAAACTGAAGCAATTCATCGAAGACCTGGGGGAAACTCATCACATACTGGGGTCTGGCCCGGGGCGCTCACGGAGGGGTTTGGGAACCACTGCTATTCCGAAAAAGAGGTGTCCTTTTTAAGACATGAAGTTGATACCCACGGGAATTAACTTCAGGGACAAGATTGGTTACCCCTAAAGTAACTGATGTATTGCAAAGTCTCCTTAAAAATTCAACAAACATGCCTCAAAACACCCAGCAACCAAAAAAATATCACCACGAAGAAATAACTACCAGCGTATAACTCAGTCCTCACCCCATGAATTACAAACCACACCGACAAAAAACCCAGAGCCAAAGAAATCTAAACTCAATACTTACAAGACTGAGCATTGCAACATTCTTATGATGAAAAATTACATGAGTAATATGTTTTGTGATTTAAAATGACTATTACAGCATATTATTTGCTCGTGCCATTACGTGACCACATTTAGTAGATCAAATTTATCTTTTTCGATTCATCTTTTAGGCTACTTAACCTCTTAAACTCAAATTTTCCCTTATGTAGGTTTAAAGTCGAAAAAAGCATTTCATTCCCTTTGTAGGACAATGTCACGTGGATATCCTGCATCTGCTGGTTGCAGCGCTTCACTGAAGCTACATCACACTTATACCGAGAGAAATATTCAAACCCCGGACGTCATGTTTTTATGGCCACAGCATTTCCTCAAATGGAAAATATCTACAGCTTGTGCATCATTTCACACACATTTCCCTGTAAATCAGCAGGACACAGTTGGGATCATTGGAAACCTCGTCATCTCCACTATAGGCCTGAGGTTTCACTGGCTCGAACACAGCAGTGCATCTGACGGACACATATATGGATCTGTAGGTTTTATGGGTTAAAGAGGATAATTCAGCCATTTAATAGGGCTCATCTTACAACAAAAAGCACATGAGCAAAAAAAAAATTACTTTGCCTTTTGCTGGTCTTTCAAATATTTCAGTCGCATCTTGATTCCGGCATGATCATAATACCTGTGTAGAAGCAAGAATCTGTGCTACTAACCACTCAATAGACTGACTTCATTCATTGCTTTCAACTCCTCCAGACCAAGCAATCTACTAAATGCCATATTAAAGCAAAATTTGCAAAGATGTACAGTTATACAGTTGATACAGTAAATCAAATACTGCCACTACTGTCTGAAGATATATGATGCCATTTTCAAAAAAAAGTTGGGAAGCTGTGTAAAATGTAAATAAAAGCAAAATGCAATGATTTGCAACTCAATTTAACTTAATTTATAACTGAAGTTAGTGCGAAGACAACATATCAGATGTTGAAAATAAGAAATTCTAGTTTTTTTGAAAAAATACTGTATATGTTCTAGTGATGGCGATGGTGTTTAGACGCCAAGAGCAGTGGCCAGAAATAAAAGTAAAACCCAGCAGCGTGCTGAGAGGCTAAAACAAATGTAAATCACAGGGCTCGCGCTACCAACGGACCTGACGCTGTCCGTGGTGGCCAACTGGCGAGCTCTTACACACTACAAAAGAAAAGGGAAATAAATCAGATAAATCCCTTACTCACTAACACTATTCCTCTTATGCAGCTAAGATCCTGCCAATACTCTGTCTCCTCAAATACCTTACCGGCTAAAGCGTCAAGCGCAAAATGACACTCCAGCAACAGGAACGAGGAAGGACAGGAGCTTACATAGAGTCCGGGCAACGCCCCCAATCAATGCCAGCTGGCTAAGGAATCCGACAATGAGCAAAACGATATCGTCCCGGACGAGAGTAACAAAAGGAGCTAACAAAGCTCCCAAACCATGACAGTTCATTTCAAAATTAATGTCAACAACACATTCCAAAAAGGCTGGATTAATAATAATATTAAAAATAATGCTTTATTATCCAGAAGGGGCATTTTTACCCCTGCCCTGTGTTGCATCAATTCTTCCTTTAACAACACTCTGTAAGCATTTGGGAACTGAGGAGACTAATTTCTGTTGTGCTAAAGGCAATATATACTCTTCCAAAAAAGAAACTGCACATTGTTTTTAGCATCAATTTATTATACATGAAATGTTTTGACAAATGTGGAAAACATATTGAAAAGAAAGTGTAATCAATAATTCAATATTTGTGTAGTTCCTTTTTTGGAAGAGTATATTTCAATATGTTTTCCACATTTGTCAAAACATTTCATGTATAATAAATTGATGCTAAAAACAATGTATAGTTTCTTTTTTGGAAGAGTCTATTTCTCATTCTTGCTTGATGTTGGATTATTGCTGCTCAACACTTTGCAGCTTCCTTTATCATATGTTTTGTTTCATAATTGCCCAAATGTTTTCAGTTGGAGACAGGTCTGGACTGCAGGCAGGCCTGTTTTGCACCCAGACTTGCTACAGAGCCATGTCCTTGCAATATGTGGTTTGGCATAGGCTTAATGAAACAAGCAAGGCCTCCCCTGCAAAAGACAATGTCTGGATAGCAGCATATGTTCGTCCAAAACCAGAGTTTATCGTTTAGAATTAATGGTGTCTTCAAAGATGTGTAAGTTACCCATGCCGTGTGCGCTAATGAACCCCCATACTACCCTGGATACTAACTTTTGAACTGTGCGCTGACAAAAAGCCAGATGGGTTCCTCTCCTCTTTAAACCGGAGGACGCGGCATCCATGATTTCCAAAAAGAGTTTTGCATTTTGATTGGCCAGGCCAAAGTACAGTCTTCCACTTCACCTCCATTCATCTTAAATGAGTTCAAGCCCAGAGAATGAGGCAGCATCTCTGGAGCTGGTTTATGGTCTAGGCCTCACCATCTTTACTCCTGAAATGCTCAGCCTCTCTAGATGCTCTTTTGATACCCAGTCATATTACTGACCCACTGCCAGTGAACCCAATCAGCTGTGAGATGTTTCACCAGGTGTATTTTTTTGGATCATACAATTTTTCCAGTCTTCAGTTGTCCCTGTACCAACTTTTTTGAAACGCGTTGCTGACATCAAACTCAAAATGACCAGATATTTATCAAGTAACAATAAAATTACTCAGTTTCAACAATTCATATGTTGTCTTCGTACAGTTTTTCACTTAAATTTTTGGTTTAAATGATTTGGAAATAATTGCATTCTGTTTTTATTTAGATTTAACACAGCACTCTGACTTTATGGGATATGGATTGTACATGTATTATAAAAGATATTTTGTGATCTAAGAAAGTTGCTTTATCAATTTCACACTGTAGATGTCCTGTGATCTGGGAAAAACCTTGTACGTATGTCACTTTTGGTCAAAACTGTTTCACCCTTATTTGCTGTAATCTAGAGTAGTGAAAATCTTAAAACACTTGCTATTTGTGTTATTTGAACTGTCAAAATCAAGTTTCAATTATTTTTTTTTTCGTTTTAGGAAAAGTCCAAAATGTAAAAATGTTTTTGCTCAAATATGAGATCCTTGCCCCTGATAAACTCACCAGATCACAGGAGAGATGTCAAATAAAAAATGCATTAGTGATGCTTTAGCAGTTATATATTATGATAAATGGGTTATGTATAAATTTTTAGCAGGGAATGACTGGGGGAAAAGAATTCTAACAGATATACCGCTAATCTGATCATCTCTGATCAACTAAACATTTTGCAGACATCAAGAACTGGGATTCTGTCCTAAGTCATTTGACTGCTGGTACCAGGAGTTTCCATTTTTGGAAACATTTCTGATGTGATTATACATGATAACTGCACAAATTAATACTGTTCCACTCACAACACTATCCACAACACATGCAAAGTACACAAAGACAGCGTTTTATTGTACTACATAGTTGTTCCATAATAGTTAGGACATATAATAATGTGGAAGCTATACTGCGGCTTTTACGTGGCGCGTCCTTGCAGTGATGTCACAGCTGCTGCTGGGAGTGCTTTGCCATTATTAAATACAGCCACTGGCATCGTAAAGATCACACTGACAGTGAATTACCAACTCATGCAGCAATAAATACAACATGATCATCTTCCAGCTGTAGTTAGTTACACTCTAGAACCACTTATTATTTGAGAAAACCGAATGGAAATGCTGTGTAGTTGCACAGAAAACAACCTTGCAGTGATCCAACACGCATACGTTCACTTCTTTATAAAAAAAAATATATATATATATATATAGAAAGTGCTGAATGTTCTGGCACAAAGTGGCTACTGTGTATTATGAGATATCCTGGAGGGAAGTCCCTCGTCAATTGTGGCTTCCTAGAAAACAGCTTTAAAAATCCGAGGTGCAGCCATTATCACAGACTCTCACCAGCTCCCAGCGATTTAGGTGAAGGTATCAGCCAGGTTAGACTAGCCTCATAATCTCACCGGCTCCCAACAATTTGAGCGAAGGTATCGGGTTAGACCAGCCACACAAGCTCTCACCAGCTCCCGGCGATTCAGACTAGCCTCAAACCTCACCAGCTACCGGCGATTTAGGTGAAGGTATCAGGTCAGCTTAGCCTCACAGCGAACCGTACTTCCATTCTTGTTCACCCTCAAAAACCAATTTGTATTTGTCATTACATCACATGAGATGTTCAATGGGTTCAGTAAAAATGTTGTGTCACTCGTTCACAATTCTCATTGTGTAAACTGAATTAGAACTGACTTTTTTTCTGCTTTACCTTCCATTTCACCAATCAGATGCGAGGTCAGCTTCTGTTAATGAGCTTCAGTTAATTATGGTGGGGTGTAGGAGAAGTCAGGACCTCAGACAGAGGAACCCAGACTTAGTATCTTTCTGTGGGTGGATAAGCGTAAAAATGTGAAAATAAGTGACAGTAGCAGAATATTAGGAATGACACGGCTTCTCTTTCCCTGTGTTTGTGTTCATTTCCCTCTGCAGCAGTACCCACCAACTGACATCACGGGCCAGCTGAACCTGTCTGATCCGTCCGTCAGTACAGTGGTGTGAAAGCGAGAGACAGAGAGAGAGAGAGAGAGAGAGAGAGAGAGGGAGAAAGAGCTGCTTGGACAAGAGAAATGGAGAGATAAGCTAAGGGGGGAAGAGAGGAGACTGAAGGACACTCCAGTGCGTCCCTGATCCAGGTCACCTGATCCTCTTCCCTCCACATCCTGCTGAGGAACTACACCTGGTGCTCATCACGAGTGTCCCAAAACTGGGCCTCAGCAAGCAGATGCAGCGCCGCAGAACCCCCACGAACATTCTGCCAAATGCCTCAAGCCGCTTTCACACCGGACGCGAAACAAATTTTTCGCACGACAGATTACATTCAAAGTCAATGCAAAGGCGCGAATATGCGCATTGCATGGACTTTGAATGTAATCTGTCGTGCGAAAAATTTGTTTCGAGTCCAGTGTAAAAGCAGGTTCACTCAAAGTTTAATGAGAAACCAAACGTCAGAACAACCCAGCTTCTGCCAGTACCCTGACCCAGCATCCCGTTCCTTCGCCCGTTCCCGTTCATGCTCGATATTCTTCATGCCAAAATCATGGCGTTCGTAAGGTTAGTGAGAAAAAAAACGATTTACCTGGTTTTACTTTTCTAAATCTTTTGTGTGTTTTCAAGTAAGATAAACAAATTAAATGTGATGGTTTCTTAGAAAGAAGGAGTTATGCTTACAATACAACTTTCTTTAAGAATTTTAGGCAACGTCTTGGGGTTTCTTCCACCAAAGCTCGCTGCATCTAAATACATGAGCTATTTTTTCGTTACATTAGGGCAAGCTTCTGTATTGGGTGTGTGAGAATTGTATGAGTACAATCACTCTGGTTAACGTTGCAGCATGCACAAAGCGTAATTTTGTTGATGCCAATCAAAGTTTAGGGCATTCGTTCTTTGTTCTAACCGTCGTTTTAACACTTGAAGTACCATTAGGTAAATGCTTGTAGAACTACACAGATATCGCTATTTCCAGTTTATCAGCCGTAACTTGTTTCCTGTGCTTTCCCAGTGCAGTCATTGGTTCACTGGCCTGTCTGTCAGTGGATTATGTGTTAGTCATTTAGGTGGCGGACGTATTTCCCACAGCACGTATTTACCAAGCATGCATGGTCATCTTTTCAAGCAGCTCCCCCCTCTGCAGAACCAGGGTAATTCTTTCTCCAAAGGGGGGGGGGATCTCAAGCCATTTTTAGATACTTTATCGTGTTTCTTGCTGTACTCCCTCTCTCAGAACCGTAGTTTTGTTGGACATGTTCAGCACGGCTGATCTTGCCAGCCCTGGCCGTCGAGATGCTGGCAGTGATGACGCAACAGACTCCAGGATTATTGCGATGAGAGAGTGAGGCCTGCTGAAACCTATGGGCGGGGCTACTGGCTGCTGTCAATCGCCGATCAATCTCAGCCATCTCTGCCAATCAAACGCTCCCCATCGACGCTATGAACCACTCCTGTAAATATCAGGTCATTGGCAGCAGTCAATAGCTCCGCCCCCGGCGGTGTTCTCAAAGCCCCACTCTCCCATCGCAAGGCAGCCTCAGTCACTGGACTGTAGTGTGTTCCTGTTTACCGTACAGTACCGTTCAGTGTATTGTGATGTTGTGATAGAGTCTGTGCAGGTTTAAAATTCTGGTGCACCTCAGTTCTGTTGTTCGGGCCAGACCTCTCTCTCTGTCCAATCCTATTCAGTCTTTCTCAGCTCCAGTTCCCATGGTGCATCAAAGGGCCAGGTTTTTCTTCCAACCAACACTTGATTCTTTCATGTAAAAAATAATCTTAATTAAAACACTACGCACACTTCAAGGAAAACCTTCTCTCAGGCATTCCTCAATATTTTTATTTATTTAATTATTTTTTTACATGAAATGAACACAGGTGATTTTGCAGCTTGGTTGAGTAAACTTTTTTGAGTGTCTGCTTGGTTAGTTGCAAAAACAGGCCGTTTCCAAAGTTCTGGAGCAGAGAAAACTACTGCTGCATGTTTAAAAAAAGACTACCTGATGCGCGTTGTCCTTCTTACAGG
Source organism: Gymnothorax reevesii (assembly GCA_029721435.1). Lineage (NCBI taxonomy): Eukaryota > Metazoa > Chordata > Actinopteri > Anguilliformes > Muraenidae > Gymnothorax > Gymnothorax reevesii. Next base: position 91,832,686 of record CM056583.1, read on the forward strand.
ACGACTGTACCTTTGAGTGAAGACACTGAGCAGCACTTTACTGTCAGGACTTTGGTATGTGATTCTTATGTGAAATAATGAATGAGACAAATGTATGACAAAACAAGTTTGCTTGATCTGGAATGCATTTCAGTTTACTGGCTTTATAAAATGTCTACAAAGCACAAGCTCTGTAAAGTGTTTTATAAAGTGCTCAGTTGATTTCTAAGAAAATGCGTGCACTGAGATACGTGTGCCTCTGCACTGGAGTTTTGCTTGTTAATCTTTACTATTTATTTCCATTGAATGCCAACGTGAAGACAAAAAAAATACTGCTTTTAGGACACTGAAAAAATAATCAAAATATCTGGTTATTTCCCCACTTCCTACCAAATAATGTGCATGAGTGTTTATTTAAATTCTGCTCATTGTGAATTGCTTTAATGACACCATTTGATTATGCACTATACATATTTTGCACAGCTTGATTTTGCTCTCTTTGCATTTTTCTAATGCAGTGTAAATATATACTGATTTGTTTTATGTGGTTTTCAGGGTAGATTGTGAGACATTTATTTATTAAATTGTTGTTCATTCACGTTATTTGATTATGTAAGAGCCATGTACATTCCATTCAAACACAAGAATGCTCCTAGTCTTTCCTAAAAAAAAAAACTGTACATACATGGAAGTGTAAATAAAATGAATTTATTTGTGCCAATAAAAAATTACATTTGCCAATGCATCACAATTCGCTGAATTAGATTCCGAGTCGTTATTGCCTGTTGAGCCACAGGTTGGTTTCCCCGATTTTTCTACTATGTCGACTATAATTCCACATTTAGCACATGAATGTGCGATACCATAAAATCTTCATAAACTTACCTCCAGTAGCATAATTATTGATAGCCTTAATAAAAAATGAAAAATAAGTTTTGCCACATATGATAAATAACAGTTATTGATCCATACATTATATTCATACATAAAGTAAAACTACACTTTAATTCTGAATCGCAATTGTTCTACACCTACAGCACCAGCCTACAATAGTTTTTATCCCTTACTGAGTGACTAAGGGGTCTATTCTCCCATGCGCGTAAGTCGAAAAAAGCGCGTAGCAACGCGCTTTTCAGCCGAAGAGTATTCTCCCGTCGACTTAAGTCTGTGCAGTACGCACCCCGAAGGCAGTTACGCGCTTGGGGCGGAGCAAGGCTGAAATTGGGGCGTTTCCGGGCGTTTCTCAGGCAAATAACACTTACGCGTATTCTCCCCCTGGCTTATGCACTTTTTCTGTTAGGCGCTTTTGAGGGCTGTATTAAGGTCAAGCGCCTACATAAGGCGAAATAGAATATTGCATTTGATGTTGGTTATAGGCCGAATTTTAGCATTAATTTTATTTTATTTAACATGGTAAAGGTTGAGACATTCAATATTCGATTGTTCATCCTTATTTCTAAACTACATTTCTCATAACCATAATTAATTATCAAACGAAATCATCATATTATATTACGCAACTGCCTGTTCTCCAATTAGTTCAATTACAAATGCATAACAAACAATTACAAACATACTGGTGGTCATCAAGGTCACAACTGCGCTGTGGGTCCTGGCATCTGGGTCGTTCCAGAGAGTGACTGGTGATGTCAAACACATATCACAGGCGTCTGTGTCAAGGTGTCTGACATAGTTGGATGACGCTGTGCTGCACCACGTCAGCCACTTTAAAGTTCCCCGGAGAGTTAAGGTGGGGTTCTACCGGGTCGCCAGGTTCCCCAGTGTTGTGGGAGCCATTGATTGTACTCACGTTGCAATCAGAAGCCGTTCCACTAATAAGAATATGTGCAGAGACCATACACGTCAGCACAGCATTAATCTTCAGGTTGTGGGCGATCATGATACGCGTATATTAAGCATCTGCGCCAAATTCCCTGGCTCGGCCCATGACGCATATGTACTGCGCAACTGCTTAAAATGCCAAAAAATACAATAAATATTTGAAACCATATAAAGCTTGTTTCCAATATCTATCGCAGTGATACTTTGAGTATAGGCAAATAAAAATGACAATTTTACGTAACCCTCCTTCATCCGCATCCACTCCAAGTTCTTCTCCATGCACTTCCACTGCAGAAAGAGTGGATGCCACCACCTCCTCCAGTGCAGTGAAATGCACTGGGGATGATGGCTTCCCACCACCTGTTGCGTGTACACTTCTCCGGTGTGCAGAGTGCCTGGCTTTTACAGCGCCCTGCAGATTTTTCCGCGTGTCGGGTAAGAATCCTGTTCGTTGAAGCGTTGCCTTGTCCTTTAGTTGCAAACCTGACATCAGAGTAGTTTGAAATTTCAAGCACACAATTTCTAAATGAGATCATATAAACTGTCTTTCATTGTTATTTTTGTGTGACTAGAATGTTCTCTTTACTTCTTCCCTGTCTTCCACAGAAAAAACAGGCTGGTGTAGGAGGGGCACACTTTCAATGCTCTGATTGCGCTGGTTAAGAAGCGCTAAATTCTTTATTTATTGTTTCGTTATCATGGCAATTTGTTTGTTTGCATAGCTTTAATGCCATGGTGGCTACTATAAGAAATAAAAAAGAGATGTCTCCATTACTCCTTGTAATTGGCACAGACATGCATAGGCCTACTTTTACAGCGGCATATCGTCGGCCTGCTGATAAAACCTTGTATCTTCAAAATGATAAACTTCACAGGAAAATAAAAAAACTATTAAATTCAAAAATTATAGTAAAAGGATATAAATTGATAAATATAATTAAAAATAAAAAAAACGTTTAATTCTGCATGTAAGAATAGTGGACATACGAGTTTTTGTTTCTTATCAGTTTGGAGATACGAGGTTTGATCAGCAGGCCGACGATATTCAAATTTAAAGTCTGGTTTGCGTTTTCCATGGACCACAAATGCGTTTTCATGGTTAATCAGAAAATCCTTGTTCCTTGTTTTCCTAATAACCATAATCAATGAGCTTTGTACAGAGTCTGCCTCTCTTTTGCATTAGTCACACCTCTTTCATAAGACCGCCTACATTCTGAAGTTAAGCGCTGTGGGCGTGATAGAAGCGAGTAGGGGAGAATACGCGTAACTCAAAAGCGCTTAACTCGAAACGCGTAAAAAAGGACTTACGCACTAAAGGGAGAATAGACCCATTAATGAACAAGACTCAAAGGGAGCCGTGTCATAGTTTCTGCACATGCTCTCAATTTTGAAAACAGTAAATCCACTCAACTTCAAGTCGAAATTTAGAAAGTATTTTCTTTTTATGATAACTGGTGATTGCAACCAGCTAGCATTCTTCACATCCATTGGCTAAAGCTTAAAATAGCAATACAAATACTGGAATTTACAGAGAAAGCACCTTAACATAAAAAGCATAATGCCAAAGTAACAAAAATGTATAAATACAATGCAATACGAAGACGGACTGGCAAGGATGGAATCAGATTATGACTCGCGGTAAAGCAGATTCAGTGTGTTGGGACGCGTACGCTGCGCATGCGCAGTAATCGTGACACAGCTCCTTCAGTGAGCCCTATTTTAACAGTCTAAGTGCATGGACTGAAGCGCGTGGTGCAAGTGTGTTTAGGGTGTGCCCAAATCCATTTCTGCTAGTTTAACGGCAGGTATTCTGGGGGCAAAGTGAGGCAAAATGGGGTTGTAGTTAATCTCTTAAATATTCATAGGAGTGTTTAAGGCATAACATGAAATCAACCAATCAGAGTGTCATCTCCCATTCCCTTTAAAAGCCATATGCTTTTGCACTGCGGCGAATTGCTATTATAAGTGTGGATTGTTTAAATGACGGGTTTACTCATGCGGGAAGCGAAGGCATGCAATTGAACCACGACTGAAACGATCTCTGCAATGTCCAAAAATTTTCATTCGAAATTTATTTTTTTCTAAATGTTGCTCAAAATTGTTTTAATTATATTCGGGTGAATAAAAGTTCTTGAATTCCATGAATCCTGGGGTCGCATTTATGCATGTGCATAAGCTTTAATTCAGGGTCGCGGGTAAAAACATAATTATGTGCGGGTAAGGAAATAACCACAAGAAATTAAAATGAGCAAGGAAAATAACATTTTGGGAGAAAGAAATATTAATTTTGTAATTTTGATTACACTACTGTAACCCCTTGAATAATATCCAGCAGGAGTGAAATGAACTTGCTTCAGCTTTATAGACAGGCTGGGAAATAAATAGATCGACTTGACATAAGAACAATATACTGTTGCTGAATACCAAATTGTTGACATCTCCTCCTAGAAAGGCCACGTCTGATGTGCGGGAGAAATTTGGATTAATTATGGACAGTAACTACGGTACAATTTGATCAGTCACTTTAATGGTCATGAAGTTCTGCCTTTTAAAGTTGTTTTTTTGTCAGTTGAACTGTAAATTGTAATAAGCACATTTCAAACGAAATGAGGGGATGTGCATTTGATGTCAGAAGTGGGATGGATGGGTTGTAGGTATTATATTCGTTGATCAATTCAAAATCAAAATTGATTTAGATATAATTGCAGGTAACAGGTCGATCTGTGCCAGACTTTGACCAGACTTATCCAGACATCGAAAGCATTCAAAACATTTTTTCTATTCTGAGCAACCAAAATAAACAAAAATTAATACAACACTGACCAGAAACTAAGAATTTGTGTAATGATTGTAAAAATCTTATTTATTATAAACACATGCACAATTACACTAATTTCTTCAAATATTTATTATCCCTCGCCGCGCGTTTAGCGCGAAGCGTGGGAAATAGTATTCAGCTCTGTCCGTACATCCGTCCGTCCGTACCTAACATTGTCAGTGCGATATCTCAAGAAGGAGTCAACCTATTTCAATTCTTTTTGGTACCAACCTTCTTACTGGGAATGCGCAGACACCAGTCGGTTTTGGTGACCTAACGGCGGGGGATATAGTCACTTTAGTGACAAACTCTTGTTTGTTTTGCAGTCCCTTCTACTTGGTGAACGTTCGAATACATTAAATAACTAATGTTTCCAATTTTTGATTGAACGGAAATTCAAGCAGTTTCAGACATGGTGAGCCGTGTATGTAATGGTGCCCTAACAGTTATCCGTCCAGGGGGGCGATCACCCAGAAGACTGCAGGAATGACAGAGTTCACCAGTATAAAGGAGTCGTGGCTTTATCCTGAACAATTTGCGAATACCTGAATGCGTAATCCTGCAGGCAAATCACCGCAAATCACCGGGATGCTGATGGACAACGTTCCCGCACGATTTCAATAAATCAGAGCCTTCGCTGATGGGGCACACAGTGGCATGAGTGTGCAATTGATTGCACTCGCCATCAATTTTATTTTTTCAAATATCTTGATTCACTCAATAATTATCTTTCACACTGTAATCTGTCTGTTAATCTTTAATCATTGGCACGTCTGTGTGCTGCGGCCCATCCCCGTGTGTAACGAGCAGTGTTTATGCGCGTTGTGCTCTTGTCTACGAAGGCACATAAGACCATCTTAATACTGCACCCTTAAAATCGAAGAGAAGAACAGAAAATTAACTTTACACTGGGCTCAACAGCTTTGCGTAACCTCAAGATAGCAACAAGCCAACAATGTGCCGGAACACGCCTCATTTCGAGACCAACACACCCATGGGTGCTCAGTTTGGCACAAGTACATTTGCGATTAATGCTAACTGGGCACTGGACGGGATAATGGCATTTGTGCTGGTACATCAACCAGCAGAGACACTTGCATCACTCTTTGCGCCACTATGCGCTGAGTGTTAGCTTGAGCAGAAGGATTTTATTGAAATGCACATAATTTTCATTGACTGCTGTGTAATGAAAAAAAGAGAGATTTCTGTGTTTTCACCTTTAGGGGCCATGTAGAGCTATTTCTAAACAAAGTAGAATATTTGGCTGTGAATTTAGTAAGATTGTTTCTTCATGTTCTCTAAAATATTTTAAGTAACTAGAATATCAAAATTATTTTAACATGGCTGATTATTAACACAACTTCATGAAATCAGAGGTAGTGCATCTTTCTCTCTTCTCAACAATCCCAGGCAGTCACCTGCTGACTGACAGCAGAAAGAAAATGACTGATGACATCCTCACTTAAAGGAGCTGTGACACGATTACTGCACATGCTCAGAGCTTACATCCTAATAAAATGAACCTGTTTAACTGCAAGTCACAATCTGATTCCAACCTTGCCTATCTGTCTTTGTTTAGCATTGTATTTGTATATTTTAGTTACCCCAGCATAATGAATTTTATATTACGGAGTTTTCAATGTAAATGGAGGATTCAAAGTGCATTTTAACGCTTTAGCTGAAGGATACTAACAGTGTCACATGGTTTGCCGTCACCAGTAATCACAGAAGAAAAATACCATAATCCCAGAGTAACTAAAATATTTAAACACAATGCAAAAAGATGACGGATTTGCCAGAATAGAAGGAGATTTTGACTTGTATTTCAGCGGATTCGCTGAGTTCAAAGCTGTGAGCATGTGCAGTAATCAAACTGCAGAACTGCTTTCACTATCACTATTAGGCCAGATTTCTATCTGATTGGGTGAACGATCTATCTGAAATAAAGTTTATTTTGTCGCTTCTTCAGTATCACCAGTAATTGGTGAGTAATAAGAGTCCAAGAAGTGGAAAAAATCTCAAATTTGTCCAACTTCAAACACAGTTTCCATGGAAACAAGAACAGACACAACCATTGTAAATGATGGTGGTGCTAGAGGAAGTCTCATATTACAAGTCAATCCAAACCCCAGACCTGTATCAGTAATGGGGCCAGAGATATAAGGGCTTTTATACAGTATGTTTTGAAAAGCGCCCCCTACTGGCCATTTCTTCAGAGGTCCATAAAACCAATACCAGAAGGCGGTTTGCAAAAAAAAATCAGAGATATCCATTACTTGGGCCAAAATGAACAAACGGACAAAGGTAAAGTAAAATCCAAGAACATGATGGCCCAGGTGTGTTTGGACTTGGCATGGAATGACCCAATAGCAATCAGGTAGCAACCAACCATATGACAGTGACACACTCAATGCAAGTCTGCTTGCAATGAAAGACGATCATCTCCAAATGTAATCAGGGAGGCTAATATTTAACTTGTGAACTGCAATGTCAAATATCTGCCCTGTTCTCCTGCAAGGACTGGCATGTTTAGGCACAGTTCAGCGATATGTTATGGTCTTACTCATGAAACTGAAATCTGGTCACTCAGTATAACATATTCTGCTTAAAAAAGTAACTTCTAGAGGCCAGCTGATGCCAACAGTCAGTAACTGACCATCACTATGATGCTACACCAGGTACCCAGACAGTTCACTGTTTGAAAGGTGCCAAAAGATGTGAACATTAATGTAGCTGCCAGGAGGCGAAATGACCTGGGAGAATAAAACGTCTTTTTATGGTGGAACTGAGGTGTTAGAGGCTTAAAAATACATGTGATGCGAGTTGCTGGCCAGTTAGTTCATTATATAAAAAAATTCCAGACAAAAAAGTTGATTCCAATGCAAAATGATTAGGCCACTCTAATTTAGAATAACATGAAGTACGTAACAACTGTTTAACAACCAAGTAAAAGACAACTGTCTAATTCACGCCAATAACAATCTGAAATGGTGGGCATGAGAAACAAGACAGCGTTACTCTTGTGGTGCTCAGGGGGATTCAGAACATAATGTAAACTAACAAAGAGTCCTTGCAATCTGGAAACAACAATTACGGCATGAAGTTATTGTATTATGGTTATGATATTATTGACTTGTCATCTCAGTTCTGTCACACTGAAGACTCTGTCCCAAACGTGTGCAGGTAAGTGTGGGGGGTGGACAACAGACCCGTGTCAGAGGACCGCAGATTCCAGGAAGGGTTATTGGGGAGGAGGAGATCAGATAGGCACTAGGAGGCAAGGGCATGCTGGGAAGTGTAGACGAGGAAGAGGATTTTGTAGGAGATGTAAGACTTGACCGGAGAGGTGTTAAAGAGCAGGAGCATGCGTGAGCTGGCGTGCGCACGTCTCCTGAACACGGGTGCCCCAACGAGCACCTGCGAGCTCGCGCGTTACGCATTAGGAGGTGTTTCTCTTAGCAAGCAAAGATGGCGTCCAGCAATCTGACTCTCGTGGCTGTGATATCGACTAATGACAGTTTGTGCACCAAAGTTTGTGAATATCTGAAACACAATCGACCTGCCAGATACGTAAATATTGTTTACCAAGCAACAAACCCCCTTGCCTAGGTTTATAAAGAGCAAAACATGCGCTTGCATCACCATCCGAATAAGAACAGTCACGGTTATCGGATAAAGCAGAGGGGAGGGCTAGTTCAATTACTTCATGTATGCTGCAGGACGCCATCATGAGAGATTATCAGTGTGCCCGCTGTCGTCCAACATCACATTAACAGGCACACAAAGGCATGAGCACGGGCGTTAGTGATCGTGAACACGCCTCAGGAGGCACGCTGACACTAGCACAGGCGCTTGTGATCGTGAACACGACGCAGGAGGCACGCGGGCACTAGCACAGGCGCTTGTGATCGTGAACACGCCTCAGGAGGCACACAGGCACTAGCACAGGCGCTTGTGATCGTGAACACGCCTCAGGAGGCACACAGGCACTAGCACAGGTGCTTGTGATCATGAACACGCCGCAGGAGGTACGCGGGCACTAGCACGGGCGTTTGTGATCGTGAACACGCCTCAGGAGGCACGCGGGCACTAGCACAGGCGCTTGCGATCGTGAACACGCCTCAGGAGGCACGCGGGCACTAGCACAGGCGCTTGTGATCGTGAACACGCCTCAGGAGGCACGCGGGCACTAGCACAGGCGCTTGGGATCGTGAACACGCCTCAGGAGGCACGCTGACACTTGCACAGGCGCTTGTGATCGTGAACACGCCTCAGGAGGCACGCGGGCACTAGCACAGGGGCTTGTGATCGTGAACACGCCTCAGGAGGCACGCGGGCGTTAGCACGGGCGCTTGTGATCGTGAACACGCCTCAGGAGGTACGCGGGCACTAGCAAAGGCGCTTGTGATCGTGAACTCGCCTCAGGAGGAACGTTGACACTAGCACAGGCGCTTGTGATCGTGAATTCGCCTCAGGAGGAACGCTGACACTAGCACAGGCGCTGGTGATCGTGAACTCGCCTCAGGAGGCACGCTGACACTAGCACGGGGGTTTGTGATCGTGAACACGCCTCAGGAGGCACGCGGGCACTAGCACAGGCGCTTGTGATCGTGAACACGCCTCAGGAGGCACGCGGGCACTAACACAGGCGCTTGTGATCGTGAACACGCCTCAGGAGGCACGCGGGCGCTAGCACAGGCGCTTGGGATCGTGAACACGCCTCAGGAGGCACGCGGGCACTAGCACAGGGGCTTGTGATCGTGAACACGCCTCAGGAGGCACGCGGGCGTTAGCACGGGCGCTTGTGATCGTGAACACGCCTCAGGAGGTACGCGGGCACTAGCAAAGGCGCTTGTGATCGTGAACTCGCCTCAGGAGGAACGCTGACACTAGCACAGGCGCTTGTGATCGTGAACACCCCTCAGGAGGCAGGCGAGCACTAGCACGGGCGCTTGTGATCGTGAACTCGCCTCAGGAGGCACGCTGACACTAGCACAGGCGCTTGTGATCGTGAACTCGCCTCAGGAGGTACGCGGGCACTAGCACAGGCGCTTGTGATCGTGAACACGCCTCAGGAGGCACGCTGACACTAGCACAGGCGCTTGTGATTGTGAACTCGCCTCAAGAGGTACGCGGGCACTAGCACAGGCGCTTGTGATCGTGAACACGCCTCAGGAGGTACGCGGGCACTAGCACAGGCGCTTGTGATCGTGAACACGCCTCAGGAGGCACGCTGACACTAGCACGGGTGCTTGTGATCGTGAACTCGCCTCAGGAGGTACGCGGGCACTAGCACAGGTGCTTGTGATCGTGAACACGCCTCAGGAGGCACACGGGCACTAGCACAGGCGCTTGTGATCGTGAACACGCCTCAGGAGGCACGCTGACACTAGCACAGGCGCTTGTGATCGTGAACACGCCTCAGGAGGCACGCTGACACTAGCACAGGCGCTTGTGATCGTATACACGCCTCAGGAGGCACACGGGCACTAGCACGGGTGATTGTGAGCGTGAACACGCCTCAGGAGGCACGCTGACACTAGCACAGGCGCTTGTGATTGTGAACACGCCTCAGGAGGCACGCTGGCACCAGCACGGGCGTTTGTGATCGTGAACACACCTCAGGAGGCACGCTGACACTAGCACAGGCGCTTGTCATCGTGAACATGCCTCAGGAGGCACGCTGACATCGTGAAAACGCCTCAGGAGGCACGCTGGCACTAGCACAGGCGCTTGTGATCGTGAACACGCCTCAGGAGGCACGCTGGCACTAGCACAGGCACTTGTGATCGTGAACACGCCTCAGGAGGCACGCTGACACTAGCACAGGCGCTTGTGATCGTGAACACGCCTCAGGAGGCACACGGGCACTAGCACGGGTGATTGTGATTGTGAACACGCCTCAGGAGGCACGCTGGCACTAGCACGGGCGTTTGTGATTGTGAACACGCCTCAGGAGGCACGCTGGCACCAGCACGGGCGTTTGTGATCGTGAACACACCTCAGGAGGCACGCTGACACTAGCACAGGCGCTTGTCATCGTGAACACGCCTCAGGAGGCACGCTGACATCGTGAAAACGCCTCAGGAGGCACGCTGGCACTAGCACAGGCGCTTGTGATCGTGAACACGCCTCAGGAGGCACGCTGGCACTAGCACAGGCACTTGTGATCGTGAATACGCCTCAGGAGGCACGCTGGCACTAGCACAGGCGCTTGTGATCGTGAACACGCCTCAGGAGGCACGCTGGCACTAGCACAGGCACTTGTGATCGTGAATACGCCTCAGGAGGCACGCTGACACTAGCACAGGCACTTGTGATCGTGAACACGCCTCAGGAGGCACGCTGACACTAGCACAGGTGCTTGTGATCATGAACACGCCTCAGGAGGCACGCAGGCACTAGCACAGGCGCTTGTGATCGTGAGCACGCCTCAGGAGGCACGCTGACACTAGCACAGGCGCTTGTGATCGTGAACACGCCTCAGGAGGCATGCTGACACTAGCACAGGCGTTTGTGATCGTGAACACGCCTCAGGAGGCACACGGGCACTAGCACAGGCGCTTGTGATCGTGAACATGCCTCAGGAGGCACGCTGACACTAGCACAGGCGCTTGTGATCGTGAACACTCATCAGGAGGCACACAGGCACGCGCACGGACACTTGTGATCGTGAACAGGCCTCAGGAGGCACGCTGACACTAGCACAGGCGCTTGTGATCGTGAACATGCCTCAGGAGGCACGCGGGCACTAGCACGGGCGCTTGTGATCGTGAACTCGCCTCAGGAGGTACGCGGGCACTAGCAAAGGCGCTTGTGATCGTGAACTCGCCTCAGGAGGCACACAGGCACGCGCACGGACACTTGTGATCGTGAATAGGCCTCAGGAGGCACGCTGACACTAGCACAGGCGCTTGTGATCTTGAACACCCCTCAGGAGGCAGGCGAGCACTAGCACGGGCGCTTGTGATCGTGAACTCGCCTCAGGAGGTACGCGGGCACTAGCAAAGGCGCTTGTGATTGTGAACTCGCCTCAGGAGGAACGCTGACACTAGCACGGGCGTTTGTGATCGTGAACACGCCTCAGGAGGCACGCTGACACTAGCACAGGCGCTTGTCATCGTGAACACGCCTCAGGAGGCACGCTGACATCGTGAAAACGCCTCAGGAGGCACGCTGGCACTAGCACAGGCGCTTGTGATCGTGAACACGCCTCAGGAGGCACGCTGGCACTAGCACAGGCACTTGTGATCGTGAATACGCCTCAGGAGGCACGCTGGCACTAGCACAGGCGCTTGTGATCGTGAACACGCCTCAGGAGGCACGCTGGCACTAGCACAGGCACTTGTGATCGTGAATACGCCTCAGGAGGCACGCTGACACTAGCACAAGCACTTGTGATCGTGAACACGCCTCAGGAGGCACGCTGACCCTAGCACAGGTGCTTGTGATCATGAACACGCCTCAGGAGGCACGCAGGCACTAGCACAGGCGCTTGTGATTGTGAGCACGCCTCAGGAGGCACGCTGACACTAGCACAGGCGCTTGTGATCGTGAACACGCCTCAGGAGGCATGCTGACACTAGCACAGGCGTTTGTGATCGTGAACACGCCTCAGGAGGCACACGGGCACTAGCACAGGCGCTTGTGATCGTGAACATGCCTCAGGAGGCACGCTGACACTAACACAGGCGCTTGTGATCGTGAACACTCATCAGGAGGCACACAGGCACGCGCACGGACACTTGTGATCGTGAACAGGCCTCAGGAGGCACGCTGACACTAGCACAGGCGCTTGTGATCGTGAACATGCCTCAGGAGGCACGCGGGCACTAGCACGGGCGCTTGTGATCGTGAACTCGCCTCAGGAGGTACGCGGGCACTAGCAAAGGCGCTTGTGATCGTGAACTCGCCTCAGGAGGCACACAGACACGCGCACGGACACTTGTGATCGTGAATAGGCCTCAGGAGGCACGCTGACACTAGCACAGGCGCTTGTGATCGTGAACACCCCTCAGGAGGCAGGCGAGCACTAGCACGGGCGCTTGTGATCGTGAACTCGCCTCAGGAGGTACGCGGGCACTAGCAAAGGCGCTTGTGATCGTGAACTCGCCTCAGGAGGAACGCTGACACTAGCACAGGCGCTTGTGATCGTGAACACGCCTCAGGAGGCACGCAGGCACTAGCACGGGCGCTTGTGATCGTGAACATGCCTCAGGAGGTATGCGGGCACTAGCACAGGCGCTTGTGATCGTGAACACGCCTCAGGAGGCACGCAGGCACTAGCACAGGCGCTTGTGATCATGAACACGCCTCAGGAGGTATGCGGGCACTTGCACGGGCGCTTGTGATTGTGAACACGCCTCAGGAGGCACGCTGGCCTTAGCACGGGCGCTTGTGATCGTGAACACGCCTCAGGAGGTATGCGGGCACTAGCACAGGTGCTTGTGATCGTGAACACGCCTCAGGAGGAACGCGGGCACTAGCACGGGCGCTTGTGATCGTGAACACGCCTCAGGAGGTACGCGGGAACTAGCACAGGCGCTTGTGATCGTGAACTCGCCTCAGTAGGCACACAGGCACGCGCACGGGCGCTTGTGATCGTGAACACGCCTCAGGAGGCACGCGGGCACGAGCACGGGCGCTTGTGATCGTGAACACGCCTCAGGAGGCACACGGGCACGAGCACAGCTCATCGCTACTGCGCGCAGTGAATTACCATGCGCCTCGCACAGGAATATGCCAGTTGGTTAGTTCAAGAGCAACTGTGCTTTTTTCTGAGCAGCTAAAGTGCTGTAATTTTTTTAAATATAGCGTACAATTTAAATGGTGCATTATTTTCAGGTAGGACCTCTTTTAGGCGCGAAAATACGCTGTTTCTGTGTTTCCGTTCACAACAGTGTATCGCCGAAATTTCCACCCAGCACTATGTCCTGGTGCGGCTACCTGGAGGAGAACAGAGAGCTTTCTACTGCATCTAATGTAAGCAGTGGCCATTTGTAGCTCATACAACCCCACTTCAATAAAAGTGAACAATCCCTTTAACGCAGGCAATTAGCTGCACCTGAGAGGGGAGGGTTACAGTGTCTTTTACCGGGGATGCTGACTGAAAACTGCTCAAGACTAATAAGCAGTTTAAAGACATGTTTTATCGCCTCCTTGTTCTCTGTCCACCGCCCACCATTGTGTGTGTGTATATATATATACACACACACACACAGTCACACGCGCGCGCGCGCACACACGCACACACACTGGATTGAGAACTCACGGAATTTCACGGAAGAGGAGGTCGCTGTTTCTTTAAGACACATTCTCGGCATACACACACAGCTTGGAGTTCATTCATTTCCTTCTTATCTGACAGGAATACGAACACGTGACAAAACATCCTTTTCCTTTCAATAGGCATTGACTGCGCTCCCTTCTCTTCATAAATCCACCCTCCGCGTCAGAAGGGAGGCAGGCTTTGAAAAGAGTCCCGTGATATAAAATATATTTACTCTAATGTTATGGTTGCGACGACAATAACTGGTTGTTAAAACGTTCTGTTTATGAGGTGAACGAGCAACGTCCATAAACAGTAACTGCTTACCTCCGGATAAGTTAACATTATTCCAGCAACACTTGACTCCAGCAGCGGGACCCCGGTGGAAGATAAGGCAACGGTAAGGTGCGTTTGTTCTAATGGCTCTTAGTCTTTGTTTTTTTTATATATATGGTGGGACAATATTTCTCATGCGATTATGAATACCGCTCAACACTATTTGATCATGCAGAGGTACATTTGATATCCGCGAAAAGAGTAACGGTACTCTTATTTACACTGAGTCCCATACGGGATGCCCGTTTCTGACGCTTGTTATTCTGTGTGCTGTCAGCGCACAAGGTCAAGAAAGAAATGGCTCGTTAAAGAATTATTACTCTGTACATTTCAGCGTGCTGCACAAGTTCGGAAATTAACGCCTTCGCAGTTCTGTACCAGTGATTGTTCGGTTCGGGCAATAGGGATGTGTTCTGATGCATGGGCGGAAATCCAGGGTCATTCTACAGCGAGAGCAATCGGAAAGAGCGAGTGTTCAAGAGCGAGTGTTAAAATCACACTGCATCCTGTGGATTTGTGGGGTCGTATTTGGCTTTGAAATCCACTCAGTTTGGGAAAGTGTGGCAGAAATCGTGAGGCAGGCACAGACTCGAAGAAACAGTGTGAAATAACTTGGATTCTGAGACATCTCTTGGGTGTGACTGGGGTATGAACGATGCAACAGAAAATTGCCCCTAATTGCTGACAGAGTCAACTTGCCATAATCACGGAGGTGTCCTGAGGTCATTCGCTGTGGACTGACGCTTCCCCTGTGACCGGCAGTCATCAGCTGTACAGATCAAGAGCGCCAGACTCAAAAAACATTGCGTCGGAAGGCGTTCCTCTCGCCCAGTGACATCATTGTGCTCCGCACGGATTTAGCTCATAGAGGGAGAGATCAGCAAGGCCAGACCATGATTTTCATTAAAAACGTTTCACCTATTCATGCATTAACAGCATCGTGTTCTTAAGTGTGCTGAATTTATTGCTCCCAACTGAAGAGGCACGTCGGCGGGTCCTGGCCCTTTAATGCCTGGTAGGCGCCACTATGTTCCCGTGCGTTTCGAGTCAAATCAAGGGTTCCAGCGTTTCGTGTGCTTTCTCAGTGTAAAGCGGGTTTAATTGATTCGTGGGATCAGGAGGAAACCAGCCATTAAACTCAGCCGCTTCCTCAAATGGGGTTTAGATTCCTCCTCTATATTTGGGTAAAAGCAAGGAAACTAAAAAAAAATATTAAAAAAAAGAAGAAGACTATGTCCGTGTTGGAAACCGTGCTCTACGGTCTACATACACCATTCACACTACACACTCGACACACTACACTACTCACTACGAACTAACTCTTCCTGTCGCTTCTTCTTCTTGTTATTCCTCAGCGAGTTTTTATGGCGGTTTACGTCGCGTTGCGTCTTCGGCAATTTATGTATGAATAGTGAGCTTACTATGCATCCACAAAATATCTGCCCGATCCAGTATACATCCGGGGACTCAAACTCACTCCCCACGCATAAGTGAACACCCTACCCCCTAAATCTGATGTCATTGGTAGTGTGAGTAGTGCGCAGTTTCGAACACGGCCTTGGTTCAGTTTGACCTACACTGTGGGAACAAGGCTATTTACACAAATTCTCAAATGATCTGATGGGAATTTTAAAACCATGCAGCGTAAGTAAACTGTAAGCTGGTCATTTTGGCTTACACACGATATACTAATAACCTAACAAAAACAGCGGAGCTTGTTGGTGAATCACCAGTCAGAGCAATTGCCCCTTTAGCGAAAAGTAGCCAATATTTAGCTTATTACGCTTGTGCCTTTGAATTGGCCGCTAGTCCACTGATGTGTCGTGTAAAAATAATAACTGCGCACTGAATGTGGCCATGTCGCTAAGATGCACAGCACTATCGGACTGAACTTGGACCTTTGAAAATTTTGAAGTCAGTACCGGGAACAGACAATTCAGGAGAACTCGCTGCTCTGGGCATTCAGGAGAACTCGCTGCTCTGGGTGTTCAGGAGAACTCTGTTCTGGGCGTTCAGGAGAACTCGCTGCTCTGGGCGTTCAGGAGAACTCGCTGGTCTGGGCGTTCAGGAGAACTCGCTGCTCTGGGCGTTCAGAAGAACTCTCTGCTCTGGGCGTTCAGTAGAACTAGCTGCTCTGGGCGTTCAGGAGAACTCGCTGCTCTGGGCATTCAGGAGAACTAGCTGCTCTGGGCGTTTAGGAGAACTCGCTGCTCTGGGCATTCAGGAGAACTAGCTGCTCTGGGCGTTCAGGAGAACTCGCTGCTCTGGGCATTCAGGAGAACTCGCTGGTCTGAACGTTCAGGAGAACTTGCTGCTCTGGGCATTCAGGAGAACTCGCTGCTCTGGGCATTCAGGAGAACTCGCTGCTCTGGGCATTCAGGAGAACTAGCTGCTCTGGGCATTCAGGAGAACTCGCTGATCTGGGCGTTCAGGAGAACTCTCTGTTCTGGGCGTTCAGGAGAACTCGCTGCTCTGGGCGTTCAGGAGAACTCGCTGCTCTGGGCGTTCAAGAGAACTCGCTGCTCTGGGCTTTCAGCAGAACTCGCTGCTCTGGGCATTCAGGAGAACTCGCTACTCTGAGCATTCAGGAGAACTCGCTACTCTGAGCGTTCAGGAGAACTCGCTGCTCTGGGCATTCAGGAGAACTCGCTGCTCTGGGCGTTCAGGAGAACTCGCTGCTCTGGGCGTTCAGGAGAACTCGCTGGTCTGGGCGTTCAGGAGAACTCGCTGCTCTGGGCATTCAGGAGAACTTTCTGCTCTGGGCATTCAGGAGAACTCGCTTCTCTTGGCGTTCAGGAGAACTCGCTACTCTGGGCATTCAGGAGAACTCACTGGTCTTGGCGTTCAGGAGAACTCGCTGGTCTGGACGTTCAGGAGAACTCGCTGCTCTGGGCATTCAGGAGAACTCGCTACTCTGAGCGTTCAGGAGAACTCGCTACTCTGAGCGTTCAGGAGAACTTGCTGCTTTGGGCGTTCAGGAGAACTCGCTGCTCTGGGCATTCAGGAGAACTCGCTGCTCTGGGCATTCAGGAGAACTCACTGCTCTGGGCGTTCAGGAGAACTCGCTGCTCTGGGCGTTCAGAAGAACTCGCTGCTCTGGGCATTCAGGAGAACTCGCTGCTCTGGGCGTTCAGGAGAACTCGCTGGTCTGGGCGTTCAGGAGAACTTGCTGCTCTCGGCATTCAGGAGAACTCGCTGCTCTGGGCGTTCAGGAGAACTTGCTGCTCTGGGCGTTCAGGAGAACTCGCTGGTCTGGGCGTCCAGGAGAACTCGCTGGTCTGGGCGTTCAGAAGAACTCTCTGCTCTGGGCGTTCAGGAGAACTCGCTGCTCTGGGCGTTCAGGAGAACTGGCTACTCTGGGCATTCAGGAGAACTCGCTGGTCTGGACGTTCAGTAGAACTCTCTGCTCTGGGCATTCAGTAGAACTAGCTGCTCTCGGCGTTCAGGAGAACTCGCTGCGCCTGTGGCAAAAAAAAAAATCAGAGGGTTTGTTTGTACAGTTTGTCCTGCAGGCACCAAACTACTTCCCATTTAGTGGCCTTACTGTAAATCTGACGGCGCCTGATGCAGTCGCCATCTCACCAGCCTCAAATCCCTGGTCACTGACCCTCCTGCTGCCAGCAAAAACCCCAACACTGGCCTGGTGTGAAAGTGATTCGCTCCATCTTTTCTTCTATTTTTACCAGTAATTAAGTTGTACTGATGTAATACTGCTAAAGACCTGTTGCTCTTATCAAGACCCATAATTCCCCTTTGTCCTGTGGCTCTTTTAGGCTTAATTACCAACTTTTGGCTTCAGTTTATTCAGTAGTGTTTAGAACATCTAGCTGAACTTAAAACAAATATGGTCATATTTTTTTTAAATGAAGTGAATTGGTGATATGCCCAGTTATTTTCCCAGCCCAAGTGTCTTCCTGTAAACCAATAACTCTGTTGCTTAGCGTTTGGACTGCTACAGCATAAACATGCAGTTAGACTCATGAAACGTTGGTTTAGTGAAAGACGTGATATTGTATAAAGTACGTTGTGAGGCAGTGGGAGAAATTTTCCTCCTGTTAGTTATGAAACAGGACAGAGTGTCCCTCCCTGTATTGGCTGTACAGTGCGGACCAGGGCTGGAATTTATGTCATTTCCCAGCGGGGAGAATTCTGGGAAGGAAAACAGGACAGTGGCTGCAGGCGTTTCCTGAGGTCTGATTGGTCGGTGAAGCGTAAACAAGCGGACGCAGAGAGCTTGGAGCGTTAGTGTCTGAGTGAACCACTATTCTGGGAAAACTCTTTTGTTCCAAATACCCAAAGTGTATTCATGAACCTCAAAAAAATCATTGTGGCCCATTCTGCAATTCTTTGCCTCGTGGTCCACAATACATTTACTTTTTTTTTTTAGGTTTAATTGGTAGGAACGTGTGCGTAGCTCCCCAGTGTGGCAGGGTGCTGAAATGACATCACTATTGAAAATGATTTACTCTCACCACCAGGTGTCAGACATCACAAGCATTAGACATCACAATGCATACGGCTGCATTCTGTCAATCAAGTGTCATTTATTTTACAACCATGTGGAAGTTAAATACACTGCCTTTTTATTTCTTTAAACTCTCACTGTAAAGCATCTTTGTGACAGTCTCTGTGAAAAGCGCTATACAAAATAAATTGAATTGAATTTAAGTTCACACGTCATTCCAGATGACGCCAGTCACGGGCACAGCCACGGCAGACTAAACGAGGCGGATTCACTGGCCTGTGACCTATACACCTCCTATTGCAGAATAAATGCATCTGCAAAGGATGGGTCTCAGCAGGACTTGACTAAGTTATACAGGAGAAACCTTTATTCTGTTTTCCTTGCTCTTTCACTGGGGTGGAATCTCCTTAATGACGGCGGATGGAGATCAGGCTCAAGGAAGGAAGCGATGGAGTGAAAAGGGAGGTGATTGGACTGGGCCTTAGATGTGCAGGGCCTGACATTCATTTTCCAAAATAGGGGAGATTCCTGCCCTTAAATGCTTCATATAGGGGGGATTTTACTCTGTTGGGGGGACGACAGGTCGTACCTTGTACTATTCTTACTGTAGATTGTATACTGTCACTTTCCTTCAATTTAAGGTATTCTCTAAACTATATTATATGTTAATTAGTTATTTATTATTTACTTAAGTAGTTTTATTCTCTGAACTACAGTCACCTGCAACTTCATGAGGAATACCCGTGCAATAAAATTCAATTCAATACAACAGCTCTGCTGTAAATACTGCTTTTTTTGAAGTTCATACATTTTCAATTTTTGTTGACATTGGCTCCACTTTGATTATTACTGAGGTTATACAAAGTGGTGGTGCTGTACTTGGGTGCATTATATTTGAATGCTGTTCCTAATATTTTGGCCACCTCATGTATGTTAATGGCGTGGACAAAATATTAGGAACACCATTCAAATATAATGCACCCTAATACACCTCCATCACTCAATAATAAATATAAAGCAGAATTTTCACCTTATCAGAAACTGTATGAGCTTCACAAATGTAGCATTTCGAGCTGTTGTATGGGATTGTTTGTATTGGATTGAATTAGATTGCACAGGTTAGGCCAGTGTACTTCAGTTATTCTCTCAACTGTATTTTACAGTAATTACAAGTTATATGGTATAATACAGTTAAGAAGTTATATTCTGTTTCAGCAGCATTAGCGTTCTGTTTTTGTCGAATGCCTCACTCTCTTCAGCACTGCTGAGAAACATCTGAGTGACTTAATATATGACGTTTTGAAACATCAGCTGATAAAACGCTGAATGCATCATTTTACACATTGCGCCGTTAATATCGCCGTTGTTTATTTGGAGCCGTTCATATACTGTAATGTTAAAGTTACCGGTCTGAGGATTAACGTTGTTAATGTTGACATCACATGGCACTGTTTTCATTAGTTTTTCAGGCGCCGCTGTTTTTTTTATTTAATTTTTTTTCCTGACCATGTTCCGCCTCAGATGGTGTAGATTTACATTTTAGCCAGCAGTCTGTGTTTGTTTCCTCAAACTTAATATCACTGTTGGCTTGTCTGTGTTGTGCTAGCGGGAGGCACAGAGAGAGCTACAGGTGTGTTCAGGGTCGAAGTCAGACAGTCGAACACAGCGGTTGCGGCCAGTCGTCCCGCAGTAAGCACCGCTGCAGACGTTGGCTGAATATGAAGCTGCATCGCTGTAAATGTGTGCAGGAATTCCCCGCATTATAAGTGTTGGATTTGTGGGAATCAATTAAATTGTGCGCAATACCCGCAATCCCGCGCTGAAATTTAGGCCCTGAGGCTGCCTTGTTAAACGAGGCCCTTTGAAATCTGCTGTGATCTTTCTGAATGCTTTCATCCCAACCGTGTTTTTGACCTTCAGTTCTGGTGAGGTGTCTGTATCTGCGAGGTCTGGGGAATTTTGGAAAGGGGTGTTAGTGAACCTTTCGCCCCCTTATGTGGGTCACCTGAGTGTTAGAAATACCTCGCGCCTCTCAGCAATTTAGCCATTTTGAGGGACAGGAAGTGGCTCTGTAGCCAGGTTTAGAGAGGAAGCCTCCTGAATTACTGTTCTCTCGCTTAAAGCGACGAAGTTAGTTAAAGACTGCCTCGGCGGTGGGAGGTGATAGGAGATAATGTTCCAATCAGCTCCTCCTTTCTTTCCTTGTGACAAACTCCACCCACTGAGGGAAGCAAGAATAAGAAAAAAGAAAAGGACACTAATGCAGGAGAATCTGAGGAAACGTGAAGAATTGATCTTTCAAGTTGGATGTTGAAGCTGCGTCAAGCAGTTGCATGGCAGTTGGGAAGAGCCCTGAAAGAGACATGAAATTCAGCTCTGTTTTTTTAGGTGATGAAATTCTACTGAGTACCCATCTTGAACAATTAGTGATGGTTTTAATATCACGTACTTTATGCAATGTTTAAAAAAGCCGCATTTTATCTGCTAAATTATCCACTTGAGGAAATGTCCCCTTTGCCTCAATCGAGAACATTTGCGCTCGGTCAGCTCAGCCAAGTGACGTCATAAGTTGTACACGGATTGTGTCTCGGTGGTTAGCTGTAGTTTACCACTCTGGCCTGGACGGAGAATATCTTGAAGAATGGACCAACAAAAATCACCGTGAGTGAACGGAATGCGATGTGTAGTGTGGGGATGCAGTGTAACACATGCATTTGGCCATGGAATGTTTCTGTGGCCGAAAGATGCAGAAATATCGAGAAATTGGACAAAACAAGTCCAATAGTGCTGACTTTTCTGGCCCAGGCAAGCCCAGGTCACTGAAAACCACGATATGCGGCCAACATTTCGAGTCTTCATGTTTTGACATAAATCGATTGTCTTGGAGCTGTATCCTTCACAATGGGGCCTTATATGGCTTGTCTGAAAAGATGATAAGAACGAGTCTGCCGAAATGTTGGTAGGGACAATCTGGCTTCCCAAAATATTGGTAGCGACATGTCCCTACTTTCCATATAAAAAACCCACGCCCTTGTACAGTGCTATATTTATTTCTGTGCACTGCGTGTTTGCTAGCTTACTACCTAATAATAGCAAGCGGCAAGATATGGTTTACACATGTTGTGATGTCATTCACGGCTCTATATTTCTGTGCACTGCATGTTCACTCACTATCTAGCAAATAATTGCAAGCTGCAAGGTAAGGCTTACACGTGTTGTTTCAAGAGCCCATGAAACACAATGCACAGAAATGAATAGAGCTGTGAACATTATCATTTCGCTACTTAGCTGGCTAGATCAGGCATGAGTTTAACCACCACTAACGATATTCTTTACCTAATATATTATATATGGTCTTGTTAGGTAAGGTAACCAAGCGTCAGGTCTGTTGAACTCACTCCAGGTTGAAAAGTGAGTAGTCTGGTTATCTGTGGTTCTGAATCCTGTGTTGACTTTCAATCTCGTGGTCCTCATCTTCCATAAGAAAAGTACTCTTCTTCATCAAAATGGACAGATTCAACTGAAAATTTGGAGGAACTATCGGAATCTGACTCGGACGCCATCGTTGTTGGACGCACAGTCGCCCACCGTGTGCTACTTATGACCTGACCACACAGGGGAGACCCAGAATCGGTTTTCTGCGTTGCTCAGAATGTTTGTTAATGAGGGGGGCGGGGCAAGTCACAAAAAATAGCGATTTTTTTCCCTTTTGTTAAATTATTTTCTACTTTTTTTTTTTTCTTTTAGGCAGACGATGATAATTATTTTAATTGTACCCTTTTATATTCATAAACTTGCTCAATACATGTCCTAGGCTCTTTAATGCATATTAAATTCTGCCGTTATACTTTACTGATAATTTAGCAGAAGCCAGTTGTGTGTTTGCTCATGATCCTTTTCTGAAATTCCTTGGAGGAAAATTTAATGGACTGGAATCTCCTTAATGATGCCGGATCTTGACGAATCTCAGGGCCATAAAAGAATCAACTGAAATGAACCCAAAGTCTTAGCTTATGAATGGTAAGATTATGACTGCCCTGGAGCCTGATGGGGTCTGGAGTGCAGTCACCGAGAGGACAGCCCCCAGTGGGCAGCACTGCACATGAGGTGATGTCACTTTAAACGCACACAGTGCTCTCAGTTCACCCAGACACTCTGGCTGGTTTGGCAGTCTCTCCATAGGAATCTGCTGCGGAGTACCATCAACATTCATGGACCACCAAGCACCAAAGATTTAGATTTTTCGAAATCTTATGCTATAGTTCCTTACAAACATCTGGAGAACTTGCTGTGGATTCACTCTCCGCCGACACGTGCCGATTGCGT